>JADIIU010000021.1:0-153745 GCA_027603945.1 Terramyces sp. JEL0728 | reverse complement strand
CGGCCGATTCTGTCAACAAAGAATACAGTAAAGAAGTAGCCAGGGAAGTTACCAGCCAAATTTACTATAGCAGAACCAGCAGCCAAGTTCCAGATTACATCATACGGTGCAGCAGGACTTGGAGGAGCACCCCAGCCAATAGCAGAAATGATGGTAGAAGTGTTCAAGTTGGTACCGTAGAAACCGATATCCAAGAAGAACCAAGTCATGGCAGTACCAATCAGTACTTTAAAGTTGCCCCATTTGCCAAAGTACTCGATAAAGCTGACGTGGAAAGGCTTCTTTTTTTCTGTTGATTGTGAAATATGCTCTTCTTCATGGACAATGGTCATCTTGTTGCTCATGAATTGTCTGGCTGCTGCTGCACCTTTTGCAACATCCTTTTCAACATCGAGTGCATATCGTGGGGTTTCTGGGATAGTCAGCCTAAAGTAGACTGCGCAGAGTGCTGGGACACAACCAAAGCCGGCCATGACTCTCCATACAAAATCTAGGTTTATAGGATCCGAACGAATCATGTCTTGATAAGCCAATAGCGCTAAAACAGACACTGCTGAACCTAGGAGGATGCCGACACCTTGCATAGCAAAGACCAAAGCAATCATGGTACCTCTATTCTTGGTTGAAGCGAATTCAGAGGTAATAACACCAGATACTGGATAATCTCCACCTACACCTACACCAAGAATGAATCTCCAGAACCCTAAAATACCAGCAAACCCGAATCCTCTGGCTGGTGGAGCAGCAAGAGCGCAACCAACGGCGCCGACAATCAAAATAATCAATTCGATACCGTACATCTTCTTTCTTCCTAAAATATCTCCCAAGATACCAAAAACGAATTGTCCAGTCAAGTTACCCCTAATATGAACGATAATTACCATGACGAGGCTGCTTTTAACCACCCGTTATCGAAATCTGGAATTTTGTTCTTGTTCCATCCAAAGTAAACATACCCAATAATAGTTGTCATAATACCGATAACAAAGTTGTCGTACGAGTCAGTCAAGAATCCAGACCCAGCTACTAGTATAGCGCGCCAATGAGCGACTCCCCATTTAGCTTCATTTAATTCCTTCAAAGCTTGTTCTCGAACGTCTAGTTCTGTTATATCCTTATCTTCAGTTGACATTCGCGATTAATTTTGTAAATTCATTTCCTTAAATAGGTGGATGCTCTCGCACGTTTTCCAAGGTATTGGCAATCCACATTTGTTTATCAAACAAATGCAAGTCGAATCCACGACAGAAAACATCGATACTGGAATGATAATTTATATCACTTGATATCAAATAGGCGAATTTATCAATGTTGTCAAGATCCTCACACCGCGAGAACGAGTTTATTGAATATCCGAGCTACCTGCTAAAAATCTCCGAGTATACACTATATTGAGTGTCATAGCCGGCCTCCCGAAGCGCTGCCTCCTTCACATCAATAATTAATCCACGAGGACCACAAACACCAACGCCTATCGTTTCCCGTTCAGTGGAATTGGTTTTAGATGAAGCCAAAATGTCGCGGATGCTAGGACGGCCCACCTTTATCGAAAATTCGTAGTTGCTACTCATGTCATTCCGTAGAGCATCTACTTGTGTGATGTAACATTCCAGATTACAAAATTGAGCCACTTTGTCCAGTTCTGGTTCAAAAGCTTCGACCATGTTGATGGATCTGGCAATGAACACAAAGTTGATATTAACTCCGCAAGCTTCAACTGACAGCTTCTTTGCAAAATGGACAATGCTCAGGAGTGGTGTCACGCCAATTCCGCCGGCGATAAGCACGATATGCTTGTGTTTGAGGATATTGTCAAAGGAATTCCCATACGGCCCATCCAATCTGAAGTGTTTAATGTCGGAAATATTTTTTGTGAAGCTGCCGTAAGGAGCAACTGCAAAGGAGAGTGCATCTTCACCTTTGAAAGTTGTGCTTGTAGCGCTAAATGGATGGATATCAAAAGGTGGAGCATATACAAGGAACCACTGGCCAGGCTTGGTGGTTTTCATGTATGTTTTCAGAGTTAATTTTGTAACTGGCCCTGCCTTTTCGTTCCTCAGCACTGAGGTTGGAATCATAAATCTGAAGATACGCAAACCCCAATCCAGAACTGTAAGCACAAATGCAGGCAAGATGAATCGGAGGGTGCAGTTGTTCATATGCAGATACAGAAATGCCAACAACAATGGATAAGATACCAGGTGAACAAATTTGAAGATTTTGAAAAAGAATCTTCTAAAGATAAAGTTGGCGGTGAGGAATATCAAGCAAACTACCCCGCCTGATACCAGGCCATACTTGTAGCGTGGATCGGCGTCAAGAAAGAACGAAATACCTACTGTGAATAAAACTTACCTCCGTACTGGTTCCATTCGTAGAGATACAAGCTACCGTGGAGGATGCTGTAGGCTACACCCACTGTAGAAAGAATAATATGCCAGTACACCATTTTGTCGTACGAGCATCCGATAAAAGTGAGCGGAGAGTTGCGTAAAGCCAATACCGGTGCTATAGCGAATTGAACAAGAGCAATATACGCAAACCGGGGGAAATTTCCGTCATTCTCTCTGTCAAAGTTCACCACTGAAAAGTATATCAGCACTGCAAAGTAAATAGCCGTATGGATCACTGTAAAGAAATGTACTTCAAAGGAGGGTATCCGTATTATAAAGTTGTATTTTTGAATATTGGAGAGTATTTTTGGGAGGGTAATTGGTCTTGCACGATAAATATTAGTCTCCACAAATACTAATAACAACAGTGCGGCTGTACTCCATACTGTGGTCGATCGATAATCCAAACATTGGGAATCCATTTGGAAATGTTGCGCAAAAAAAGCGCTCTGAAACAGTGGCTATGACGCAAAAAAGCCGCACCCAGGAAACAAATGGATAAATATGCGAAAATATATTAAATGTAAACAGATTATTCATAGTCGCCTAATTCTTCTAATGATTTACCGTTGGTTTCTGGGACCAAGAAGGTGAAGAGAAGACCCATGAAACAACATCCAGCAAAGATCCACAGCAACATTGGCACACCTCCGCTGGTAGTTTTAAGAGGATCAAATCCTTGAGCGGCGATAATGGCACCCAATTTGCCAGCTGCAGCAGAGATGCCGTGCGCAGATGATCTGACGTGGGTAGGGAAAGCTTCAGCAGGGATAATGAAAGTGGTAGAGTTTGGACCAAAGTTGAAGAAGAATTGAGCAACACAGTACAAGAAGACGAACGCACCAATTGCATTCTTGGTGAGAGTATCATACAACCCACCGAGTAAAGCGAAAGCAATAGTCAAGACAGTGAACCCAAGGAACTGAATTGGCTTGCGGCCGATTCTGTCAACAAAGAATACAGTAAAGAAGTAACCTGGAAAGTTACCAGACAAGTTGACAATAGTTGTGCCAATAGCCAAGTTCCAGACTACGTCGTAAGCTGGTGCTTTTGCTCCAGGAGATCCCCAACCAATCGCTTTGATGATAGTGGTGGTGTTCAAGTTGGTTCCATAGTAACCGATATCCAAGAAGAACCAACACATGGCAGTACCAATCAGCACTTTAAGGTTGCCCCATTTGGAAAAGTATGTGGTAAATCCTTTGAAGAAGGAAACCTTTCTCTCTTTTGGAGCTTCAAGGTCTTCATTAATCCTGGTTGAAGAATTCATGAATTGAAGAGCGCTTCTAGCACCGCCAGCAACGTCACCTTGTACATCCATGGCAAATCTAGGAGTTTCTGGGATGGTCAATCTAAAGTAGACTGCGCAAAGAGCAGGGACAATACCGAAGCCAGCAATAACTCTCCATACATAATCAAGGTTCATTGGGTCATCATAAGCCATATTTTTGTATGCAAGCAAGGCAAAGACAGAAACAAGCGAACCGAGGATGATACCAACACCCTGCATAGCAAAGACCAAAGCAATCATTGTTCCACGGTTCTTTACTGAAGCAAATTCAGAAGTAATAACACCAGATACCGGGTAATCACCTCCAACACCTACCCCAAGAATAAATCTCCAGAATCCCAAGACAGCAACGAAAGACAACCCCCTGGCTGGTGGAGCAGCAAGAGCACAACCTAATGCACCAATCATCAAAATAATCAACTCAACACCGTACATCTTCTTTCTTCCATAGATATCACCCATGATACCAAAGACAAATTGGCCAACCAAGTTACCCCAGGATGAAGCTGCCTTCAACCATCCAGATTCGAAGGATGGCACTGTGTTTCCTGAATTGCTATAGTACACATATCCAACAATAGTTACAATAATTGAAATAACAAAGTTGTCGTAAGAATCGGTCAAGAAACCAGAGCCAGCTACCAAGACTGCTCTCCAGTGGGCAGTAGACCAATTAGCCAAATCCAATTCTGCCAATGCAGCCTTGCGAAGGTCGGTTTCGTTTTGGTCTTTGTTTCCTTCAGCGAGAATGAACGTGTCGTTTTCGTTTTCACCCATGATTATGTGAGGATCCACTTAAATTTGATTCCAATTTATATCAGCCCATTGGTGATTAATATTTTTTGGCGGTGTCCAGTATTTTTGCGCAATCGCAAAACGTTTTTCAGAAAATTGTTTCATTTGATCAAAGAAAAAAAAATTGACATTTCAAGAAAACGTTTTCAAATCCCTGGATCTTATACGTCCTGTTTTGCCTTAACAGAGGGGGAGGCGATAATAGCATGTGACATTCGCCGTCGAGATGCTTAAACCTGTTAGTGTTAGAAAAGTAATCTGGCTCTGGAGTAATTTTAAATACTCAAATTTAGCTGTTGGACTTTGTTGAAAATTTACTCGCCAAGTGCGGTGAAAAACGAACCAAAAGTCTCTCTTGTGTGACCGTGGCGAGAAACAGTGGAAACTGATAATGCAGCCAGAGAAGACACGGACAAGCTTTTCAATCGCCCACGAATGAAATATAGTCTTGAACAACTCGAATATTCGATTAACCAATTACAAGAACCTAAATAGCTATTTTTTTACGGAAATCAATTTCCATTGATCAACATCCCAAAAAAAATATTTCCGCGCCATCAAGCATTTCAAGCAATTATCCCCACAATAATTTGCGTAATATTAGCTATGTTGAAATAGCTACTCACTGGAAGTGTATCTGCGGGCACCAATCGCTATATGTGAAATCGCTCTGTGAAAACGTTTTGCTGAACTGGGTCAGCAACCCCTTTTGCTCGTTCAAGGGTAAAACGTTTTCATACATCAATCTCCTTATCAATAGTGGCGTTAACACCTTTTCCATAACGTTGACTACAGAGACTCACAAACAGGCTGGGGCAAACGTAATTTAAACAACATTTATTATAACTAGACATTGCTACTGGCACGGCTTGGGGCTACACCAGCATCATGAATCTTTTCAGTCCACCATTGGGTCAGGTATGCGCAACATCCCAAGAATCTAACCAAGGATAGTGCAGCTACGGACCAGAAAAGGAATGTAAGGTATGGATTGACATTTCCCACTTGGTGCACGCCGTTAGGGAACATTAATTGAAGCGCCAAATCGTTTGTGAAGATGGCAATGAGTAGCAGGTTGCATAGTACCCAGAACAATACCACTTTCGTACGGAATTCTTTAGTGCCATCTTCTTTCTTTGTCTTTTCATCTACTTTGTTTTCTTCGACTGCTTTGTTTTCTTTGTTGTAGATTAGCTGTTTTTCAGACTCTTTCCATGCGGCGTCTACTTCATCTTGATCTGTAGGAACTTCTACTTCGAATACCTCTTGACCATCAGCAGTAACGATTTTCTTTACACCGCCGGCAACCTCTTCAATCTTGTTGTCCCCTTTGGTACCCCAGGAAACGTCGTGCAAGTTACAGAAGGAATAGACCATAAAGATGTTGATATAGGTTGGCAGCAGGAATAAATATTGAATCATACTGGTGAAACAGTGCCATGGATCCAAATGCATGATGGAAGCGATTAAATACAATCCATAAGTTGAAATGGTGGAAACAACGATATCTCTGAATGCAGGAGTGCCAAGGACGTTCTTGAGCACTTCGCCGATGGATTTGTGCTGATTTGTTGCATAGAACACATCAAATTGAATCTTTATGCTCCATCCTCCCAAGAACACCATAAGCCCCATAATAATAGCAAAGAAAATAGAGATCAGGTAGTATAGCCAACGGGAACCTTGCGGACGGTTGCCCAATGCCGCAATCAACATTGAAACCAGAGTAACGATATAGACAAAGTTAAGGATGTCAAACATTGGGAACCCTCTGAATGGATCGGTCTTGATCAAATCAGGCTGTAGAGTTTCTGCGTTTCTGATATCAAACAAAAACTATATTTAGAAAGGAATTACCTTGAAAGCCAAGTAAAAGTTACCAATCTGGAACCACGAAAATAGAATGTTGACTGCGTTGTAAATGAATTCTAGAGTAAACATAAACTTTTGGAAGAAAGAGTGAGGCGAGCTGTAGATTTGCATAAAGTGCAATTCGGCATGAATAGCGCAAAAGAACGAACCGTTCAACCAACGTCTTCTTTGAGAAACCAGTTCGGCCAAAGTATCAGGAACATCGGTTTCGGCTCTAGCACTCTTGACATATTTGAGCACCCATGCTTCGGTTTTCTTTGTGACCAATTCGAAACATAGAATACGATCTTCTGCAAGGTACAAATTGGAAGTAAAGATATCCGCTGCTGGATTTTCACCCAAGAAATACTGCTCCAAAGGTCTGCCAAGCAAAGCTTTGTATCTGTACGCAGAGAAAGCACCAGGTAGCACAGAAATGTAACCAAAAACAGATTCAAGCGGCTTATCCAAGATGTTGGACATTTTGTATTCAAAGTTCTGGGCTGCTACTAATGGATTGAACAAGTTTTTCCCAACTTTCCCAACTTCAGCACGGATTTCACCACAAGCACCACCAACCAGTGGATTCCTATCAAAGGCTCTCCATAAATGGAAAAATGCGGTTTCGGATGGCTTGGTGCCAACATCCAACAGCATGCAAACTTCAGGCTTGATGGTTTCACAGATGGCATTGAAGAACCATTTGTGCGAGTTGATCTACGTTAAAGATAGTGTACCTTTTTGGCGTTCTTTTCCTTCAACACAAAGATAATTTGGGTTGGGACCACATTGTCTCTTCTGGTACGAATGTTGAAATCCCTATCGACAGCTACTTGGGTGGTAGATTCGAAAATGTGGGCAGTGACTGGCTTTCCGTCCACAGAAGCCCTTGGAAGCCCTTTAATGTAAACACCCATTGTAGACAGGACAGTTAATACTCTTGGGTTGATTTTTTGACGGCCATCAGATACAATAACAACGACAAAGCTTTTCCAGCCATCTTTGCCCCACGAGAATGGGCATTCATTTGAACAGAGGTAGTTGATATTTTTGGCAACAGCCATCATAGACTTTGTGAACAGATCATCATCTTCGTTATACATGGTAACTACAAGTGCAACTTTGATTTCTCTGTTGTATCTCCTGGCTCTAAGGTGGTAGTGTTCAGGGAATTCCTCAGGTTCGCAAGTAACACCAGTATAAGTAGTGTGTGTAAATTCTTCACCAGTGGTATATTCGGCATCTTGAAGCAGGTGCTTTGAGATAGGGATGCTCATTACAAAGTTTCCGGAATGCGCTTTTACCCTTCTCATAGTGGTTGGCCCTTTCTTGATGGTTTCATAGCGTCCAAAATCACTGGTGTTAAAAAAGTTTGTACCTTGGAGGGGGAACATATTCTTGTCTGCGATATGGTTCATATTGCTGTGGTTGAGAATCATAGCTACTATATTGCGCTTGGGGTGGTGCATTTTGATCATTTTGTTGTCCTTGAGGAAGACGATTATATTGGCCAGGCTGATATCCAGACTGTGATTGATACTGGCCTGGAGTGTACTGCTGGTTATTGGACATGAAGCTCATGAAAACGCACTCGCTTTTTATTTGCACCTTGGGTGGCTTTGCGAGATTGACCGCCAAATGATTTGTGAGTGAATGGGAGTAAACAAACGGTAAAAACGGTAAATAAATGCAGAGTTATATTCGCATACTTGATGCGAAAAGTTTGCCCGAATCGTTTACTATGCACAAGTTGTTTGATCTGAAAGTAGTGTAAAATTTTGGTGGAGGTGCTTTTTCTCAGCCCAAAATAGCCTTTGTATGGGAGGATCAAAGAGATGGAGCCTTTTACAACTTTATGCAATAACTGTCAAGTTCGCCTCTGCAATTGTGCCGCATAGCCATATAAGTATATTGGTTAGCCGATTTTAGTTGCCATACTATAATCCAGGCACGGGGAGCTAAAACACACAAGGAAATCATTTATTAATCAAAGTATTAATGTTAAATGGCAGTTTAACACTGTACGTTTGGGTTAAAAGACAGTCTGTGAGCAATTCAATGTACAATCGAGGAATATAGCTGGCCAGGCACAGCTTGCGTAATATATCCATCTTGAGTTCACTAGGGAGCGCGAGCAGTCCAAGCGTTTTACTCGCAACAAACAAATCTGCTAAATTCTTGGCAAACTCTGCACGGTTCCGTTGAGAAATGGTAGTATCTGATACGCCATTAACCTGCATATCAGTAATAAAGTGGTTTTCGAGTAGTGCCTCTGGGAATATAAAGTTTGGGCCAAGGAGAGAAAGATATTTGATTGACGTGTTTTTACCAATGGATTCAAAATCAAAGCTGGGATCATATTCAATCGACAAGTTTTCAAGGTATAAGTGATTTTGCAACACATTTTTGAAATCATTGATATTTTGCCTTGTAAACATGTTGAATGTAAACGAAAGCAAAGACAGCCGTGGGTTGCGGTTCAACAACTCGACAAACATATCCTGATTAAAATCTTCCAAGTTCATCGAATTCCACTCCAATACTTGAAGATTTTCAATAATTGGAAAATAGACGCTGCTAACCGAGATTCCGTGCAGTTTCAATTCGGTCATGTTTGAATAGAGCAGCATTTGTCGCATGAGGATTTTAGGAATATTGACATTACTCAAGTGCAATTTCTGGAGAGGGACTTTTTTGGATGATAGATCAACTTGATTCCACATGTCATCCAGCTGAACATTAACCAGTGCGACGTCTACCAACTTTAATTTTAATAGATCTCGAATGTGCATTTGATGCTCCTCACTGAGATACATATCATTCAATTCTAATGAGACCAATGGCGTGCAAAGTAGTTGATGGTAGAAATCAGAAACAGGAGGCTGGTACCCTAATTTAGCTACTCGCTTACATCGCAAGGAAAGCTTCTTTACATACTGGAGACAATGCTTCAATAATTCGATATTCTCCTTTTCCAAACAGTCATAGTGCAGCTCCAAAGTGCGGTTTGCGCTGGAAAGTGCATGCAAAATGATATTCGCATATTTTGAAGAGTATATTTGAACAGTTGGCATATTTGAAAGGCTCGATTCGAGGAGTATCATTCTGTTGGCAAAGTTGATCATATCCCCAACTGGCACAAATCCTTGTACTTGAGCCAAATTTAGATCCGCCGCAATATCTTCTGATATCTGGTACTGATCCCCTTTCGATATCATGGATGCTGCTGAAATTTCACCCAGGAAGGTATAGCGAAAGACGGCTCCACTTTGTTTGAAATCCTGATATATGTGCAAGTGCTGATCTGCTTGTTGGTAGTTCCGGAACAGCTTGCGCAAAAACACTTCGAAATTCATATTAAGACTTTCTAATTTCTTTGCCCTTAAAAAACGGTGAAACAATCCCACGGGGACTTGACATTAAATGCGGGATAGTCAACGTGAAAATTGGCAAAGACCACCGCAATATTTATCGCCTAACCAGAACACAACTAAGGCGAGTGTATTCAATATCCATCACGAATTCAGAATCAGAAAGCGCGAGAACGCACTTTTGCTCCAAATACCAGGTTCAATGTAAATTTGAATATACGGCAAGTGGAAGCTGATAATAACTGATTTACAAGCACCATCTTTGGATCAAAATTATTAAAGAATCGCTTTGTAAATGAAAGTCTCAGCAATATCTGAAACCAGAGACCAGTTCTCAATTCGTAGAAAACAATCACACTGGAAATGGCATTGATATCAGTTGATTATCCCACATATCATGCGTCCCTGCAAGTTACAAAGTGCAAATGATTAAGGCATTGTTCTAACTGCAGTGTTATTTTTTCTGTTTTTAGATCATGCAAATTGCAGTGGATTCTCATTCAAATGAATGGAATATAATTGCAGAGAAACTGCACAAATCAAAGCGCATCGTTTTCATAACCGGAGCCGGTA
This sequence comes from Terramyces sp. JEL0728, assembly GCA_027603945.1. Classification (NCBI taxonomy): domain Eukaryota; kingdom Fungi; phylum Chytridiomycota; class Chytridiomycetes; order Rhizophydiales; family Terramycetaceae; genus Terramyces; species Terramyces sp. JEL0728. The sequence goes on along the minus strand of JADIIU010000021.1, from coordinate 143,471 downwards.
TTTCAGTCAGCGGCGGTATACCAGTATGTGCTATATTTATGTAGGACTTTCGTTCCTCTGATGGTCTCTATGATCTGGTAAAGCAAAAGTATCCAGATTTGGTGTGTAAAGGAAAGGACTTGTTTTGCGCTTCGCTATTTAAAGACAAGAGACAGACCAGTTTGTTTTATAGTTTCATGGCTGCTTTGAAAAAAACCTCAGATAACGCAAGTGTTACAAAAACCCACCAGTTTATCAAGCAACTGTCGGATTGGAACAAGTTGCTGCGCTGCTATACTCAAAATATAGATGACCTAGATGATAGAGCAGGGCTATACTCTGGATACGATGCCAAATCCCATGTGGTGAAAATGCACGGAGATCTAAATACCGTCATATGCACTTTATGTAGTTACTCGCAGATTACTGATCAAACAATTATGACTATGTTTGATGGTGGAGAAGCGCCAGCTTGCCCCAAATGCTTTGAAATTGCCTCAAATCGCGATAAACTGGGAAAACGTGCTGTAAATATTGGAACCCTAAGACCAAATATTGTCTTGTATGATGAACATCACTCAAAAGGCGAGCTGATTGCTGAATTGCAAACCTGCGATCTCAAAAAGAAACCAGACATCCTAATTGTAATGGGCACGTCTTTGAAAATCGTGGGAGTAAAGAGGCTGATTAAAGCCTTTGCGGAGCCTATTAAAGACAAGGGAGGATTTGGTAAGCAGATTTAATCCCAGTGTTGTATGTAAATATGAACGGAGCGTCAAAGGAATGGGACAGCATTTTCAATTATCAACTAGTAGGTGCATCTGATGCCACTTGCGAGAGACTCTGGAATAAGATGGAAGAGCTGCGAGAGGTTCAGCTGCAAAACAAAATCAAAAGAGAGAAACAGAAGGAACAGCGGCTACTCAAGAAAGAGAGGGAAATGGCAGTGGTGTCCAACATTGAAAATCACTTCAAGGCAGTCAAATGTACTTTTGTATTAATGGTAGATGTTGAACCCGTTCAAAAAGCATCAGATAAATCAACATTTGACTATCAAAAATTTCCCGCTACTCTTGAAGGTAACCTTTAATTTAATTAGAAATTACTAATAAATTAAAGGTGTGAGTAGCTCCATAAATTCGAATGAGAGCTTAATAAACATGATACTGGATATTTTTTTTCTTTTTTTTCAAAGAATGCCAGGACCAAAAAAGAAGACAGGACTAGGGAGAGCATTAATAAAGGACAGATTCCGCATCAACCCAAATTCATTCATCAACGACGACGGTCTGGTAAAAGTAATAATTTGTTAACAAGAACAACCATGAAGCGGATGCTGATTACGAACAAAAAGTCAATATGCAGTCAATTACCCAGGAAAATGATTTGGAAGCATTCTTGACCTCTGCCGAACTTGCAGATACTGATTTCACTGCCGAAAGACTAAATATCACTGTTGTTTCATCAACTCAAAACAATTTTGTGCTCACAGAAAAGCAGGAGAGAGAAACGCTTCGACTACACTCGGAAAACAAAGACTCTTTGACAATTCCTAGAAGACCGAAATGGGATGCAAATACCACTGCTCAGCAATTACAAAAAGATGAAAAGGAATCATTTTTGGACTGGCGAAGAGGGCTTGTGTATTTAGAAGAGGAAAAAGGGCTACTATTGACACCTTATGAAAGAAATATCGAAGTTTGGAGGCAGTTGTGGAGAGTAATCGAGCGTAGTGAGCTCGTTGTTCAAATAGTAGATGCCCGTCATCCTCTCTTTTTCCAATCTGAAGATTTGCAGAAATACGTAAAGGAAGTAGATGAAAACAAAGTGAATTTACTATTAGTGAACAAGGCTGATTTGCTGACAGTCGCCCAAAGGTACATTATGCTAAGCGTAGAGTTGCTTGGGGCAAATATTTCAAAGAAAAGGGAATCCAGTATACATTCTTTTCCGCAATGCAAGCCAGAGAAATCCTGGAACAAGAGAAGTTGCAAGAAGAAAATCCAAATCTTGTAATTGAAGTTGAAACGGGAGAAAAGGACTTGTTAGCAGTTCCGAAAGGTGCAAAGATTATTGGGGCTCTAGATTTGATTGATTTGTTGCAAGAACTGTGTCCAGATTCCGACCACTCTTTGAAAACTGGAAAGAGAACAATCGGCTTTGTTGGATATCCAAACGTCGGTAAATCATCCACTTTGAACGCTTTGGTTGGCGCAACTAAGGTAACTGTCAGTTCTACCCCTGGAAAAACCAAGCATTTCCAGACTATCCATTTGTCAGACTCTATTATTCTTTGCGATTGTCCTGGATTGGTATTCCCATCGTTTGCAACAACCAAAGCAGAGATGGTAATCAACGGTGTGCTTCCAATCGATCAATTGAGAGAGCATATTGGGCCGTCTACCCTGATTGGACAACGAATTCCAAAGTACTATCTGGAAGCAATCTATGGTATTAAAATCATTACTAGAAATGTTGAAGGAGATTTGATTGTTCGTCCTCCAACTGCAGAAGAATTACTATCGGCTTATGCAAGTAATATTTGACTAAAATCAGTTGCCAGAGGTTTTGCAAAGAGCAGTCAAGGTAACCCGGATGAAGCAAGAGCAGCAAGATATATATTGAAAGACTATGTAAATGGAAAGTTGCTATATGTCCATCCACCTCCCGGCATTAATCCACAGCAATTCAACAGAGAAATTTACGAAGACGAGACTTTGCTAGCAAAACAAATTAAAAAGCTTGACTTGGCAACTATCCAAGAAAAGATTGCGTCTTCAACAGTCGAGACTAAGCACAAAGTAAGCAATTGCTGATAATAGGGAAACGGAGTAGTCAGCAATTCTAAACAGGTCGACAATGATTTTTTCCAAACACAAAATGTCAAGGCCAGAACAAATGGAAACCGTAAAATCATGAACAATGACTTCTCTAGAGTAAACTTTTTCCCACATCAAGAGCAGGGAGAGACGGCCCTACCTGGGAAAAAGAGTCACAAGAAGGAAAAGAGAAAGAAGGTCCATGTTCATTGGACCACCCAAGAATAATTCATAATTTTATTTGGTAATAAATAATGTCTGCTGTTCGTCATGTGTGCAGAAATCTCACCTCATATTTGGTGATATTGGTAATTCCAAGTGATTTTGCTTTATTAGAGTGATGGTGCCAAGGCAGGAACATACTTTTTAGTATTTTCAGCCGCAAATGGATAATCAGTATATCCAGCTTGGTCGTGAGTATAAAAAGTACTTCTGTCATAAGGATTCAATTCAAATCCATTGCGAATTCTGCGAGGCAAATCAGGGTTTGCAATAAATACACGGCCAAAGGCAACTACATCACCAGTGCGATCTGAGTGAGGTTCAGCTTCACTTGCCGAATACCCGCCAGCAGAAAAGAACACAGTTGGGTGTTCTGGCGATGGATCTGGAATTGAGATTGGCTTGTCTCTTGTGAATTTTGAGACGGTGTTTGGGTCAATTCCTCGCAAGATTGCTCGAAACTTGTCACAAGTAAACAGTTTGTCATCTTGTGATGCGTTACCGAACCTGTTATCTGTTACAGAAATGTAGGCTAATTTTGGGAATCTCCTTTTAATTTCTGCGACCAAGTATCCAAAAGTTTCAAACGGATCTTCTTCATTGCCCATGCCTTGGAATACAGAGAATGGAGATATTCTAATAGCAGTACGTTCTTGACCAACAGCTTGAGCAACATTTTCAAGTGCTTCAAGTGTGAATCGAGCCCTGTTTTCTAACGAACCGCCGTAAATATCGTCTCTTTTGTTGCTTGATCTTTGCAAGAATTGGTCAGGGAGATATCCATGAGCACCATGAATTTCTACACCATCAAAACCAGCTTCAATGGCATTCTTTGCAGCATGTCTGTAATGGGACATGTATCTCTTGATGTCATCAATAGTCAACGATCTTGGTTTTGGAGCACCTTCTTGAACTGGGATATCCGAAGCAGATACAACTTCCACGCCTTCTTCTTTCCCACCGTTAGCTCTGCCTAGTGCCCACAACTGACTAAAGATTACGCTTTCCTGTTCATGAACGGCTTTTGTCACCGCTTTCCATGCTTCGACTTGTTCCTGGTTGTAAATACCTGGTGCAGATGGATAGCCAGCTGCTTCTTTAGCAATAAAGGTTGCTTCAGTGACCAATAAACCACCAGAAGCCCTTTGTTTATAGTATTCCGCAACGAATGGCTGTGGGATATGATTTGGAGATCTGTACCTGGTTAATGGTGCCAATCCAACACGATGTTTAATTGTCTTGGTTCCAACTTTAAGCGGCTCCCATAATCTTGAGTTTGGATTGCCGTATGGAGTGTAGCATCTTGCATGACTGTTGTTTTCGACCATTTTCTTTATCCTTTCAATTTTTAAAGTCATTTATAGTGAAAATGGGTAAATGATTTTCCACTAATGGCGAGCAAATTTCGGCCGTTTATTCGATTATATGTTGCGGTTTGCCCTCTAAGATTGCGCAATTACATTTGAGTAGACTAGTAATCTGACTTTGCGGACTTGCCAATAACTTGAACTCACAAAGCATTGAGCTCTCATCCAAAAAGACAATATAAAATCAGCCAAAGTGTATTAAAACCAGTTATTCACTTTTCACTGTAATAATCGTCCAAAAGATCCATGGCACTAACTTGGCCTTGCAAGCTATCAACGCCAACCAATGGGGCAATGTCTACTTCAGAAGAACCAGTCTTTGTATCCAAATACACACCACCAATTTGTCTTTTTTGCCCGATATTCATTCCGGATTGGGAAGCACCTCCAGTAAATCCAGCCAGCTTTGGAACAGCGAATTTGGCTTCCTTCAATTGCTCTTCAGTAAAGTTGCGTTCAACTTTTTGGGCCAGCTTTGGACCTAATCTTGGCCCTTCAAACCCATTCTTCTCTGCTACTCGTGAAATGGCAAATATACAGTCAACAACCTGAGATTAGCAATAGTTACTTGGTTCAAGTTCTTTTGCTCGTACAAATCAATAGTCTGGAAAGATTCAAAAGATGGAACTCCTAAATCTGTTACACCTTGCAAGAAAGTATGAATATTTTCCATTTGCTTGAACGCCAACTTTGAAGTGCTTGGCTTGATTGGCTTACGGTCCGGCATCAGATTGTTGATTAATTTACATAGAGCGACTCCGTCCTTTAGAGCATCTCCAAATTCTCCTTCTAACTGTACAAAGGCTACTTGCTCAATCCACTCTCGAGCTTCCTGTTCTCTCTCTGGAGAGTACTTTGATTGCTGTTTAAGCTTCAGGTCGTTATCAAGGCCTTTTACAGGGTGAGGATTGTTGTTTCCAGAGAGCATCGAAAGTTTTAAAAGCACTTGTTCGCTACTTGAGTGGCTGGAACGAGGCTTCAATCGTTCCACAAAAAAATGAAACAATGGCACAGGTGCTATTCGATAACAACGTACGAATTATTAATATAGAAAAAACCAATGGTTTAATAGACAGTCGCATGACAAGTATGTGAAATTGGCCCAGAAGCATGGGTACCGCTGCAGGTCTGCTTACAAACTATTTGAAATACAAGAAAAATTCAAGATTCTTAAACCCAATAGCATTATCCTGGATTTAGGAGCATGTCCAGGAGGCTGGTCGCAAGTAGCATCCAAGTACGGCAAAACCATATCAATTGATTTATTGCCCATGGAGCCAATTAGCAACTGCCATATAATAACTGGAGACATACACGATGGGGAAATCATAAAGGAAATATCGCAGTATCAGGTGGATGTGGTGCTATCTGACATGGCGCATTCATTTACTGGCAACAGGACGTTGGATGTTGCAAGGATGGATGAGCTGGTGGAATTCGCATTTAATGTCGCTAGTGGATTATTAAACCCTGGGGGCAATTTTGTTGCAAAGTATCTGCAGGGAAGCGGCGAGCAACACTTGCGATCCATGCTGGAAGATAATTTCGGTAGAGTGTCAATGCTGAAGCCTAAAGCGTGTAGAAAAGAATCGACAGAATCTTATTTCATCTGTCGTGGATTTAACCCATAGACAGACTTGACCGACATGCTCCTTTAATAAATTATTCTCGCTTGAAAACCGCTCATGCCAAATTTCAAAATTAAAACTATTAGCAGGGCAAGTCATTTTATATACGTATTAACGGCTATAGATTGGCCAGATCACTCAGTGTAAGCCGCGGCTTATTCAGCGGAGCATCAGAATAAAGACTGCTGCTACCAACAAAAGATTCTTCAGGAATATGAATCACTCTCAACACTCGCCCTATAATCAGCGGATATTACCATCGACTTGCTTGTTGTGAAACTTTTCAATCAAAGCATACCCGGAATGCTTGTGCTTGTACGTTACCAAAACAGTTCCATTGAATTTATCATCAGTGACTTTAATTACAATTCGTTCTATTCCACCAAACTCCTTCAACACCGCCTGGATTAGTATAACGTACTTGCAGATCTTGCTTACTGGTGTTTGGATGGATGTTGGATAACTCTACTGTGATTCTATTAGGATTAATTTTGGTTTTGTTTTTCATTGTTATTGGCGAGGATGGCACTGAAATCTCCATCGCATCATCGTTGTTTATCGTAAAGACTGGATTTGCTGGTTTATCTGCGTATAATCCAGATTTTTCCAGTAACATTGTCATGGTAGAATTAGGTTTGTTGTCTATAGTAATTCTGATTTGTTTCTGCTTGTTCTTGATCTTTCTTTCGATATTCTGAAGTATCCCAGAGCCGGTTGTCGCTTTTCTTGTGATTAGTGTATTCCTGAGGTCTTTTTTCGGTTGCGACGCTGTGTTTGGCTTCACTGGCTGGCTGCGAGCCTTCTGCACTTTATTCAAAGTGTTTCTCAAATCCTGCTTTTCGACTCTTTTCATTCTTGACATGATTTGTGATTTTTTTTTTACAAAACGAAAATGAACAAGAATATTTTTGATGTATTCTCTGACGATGATGAGGAGCAGGATCCAAGACTGATCAATGATCATTCGACAAAGAGGGCAGGATCGCCGGATATCGAAAAAGAAGCGAAAAAATATCAGCAATCAACTACTACGTTTGCTGATGATTATGAACAATCTGTGGACAAGGAATATGCAGCAGCAAAAACTACATTGGTTGAAAAAACAGATGAACAGCTGGTCGTGAAGCATCAAGTTAGACATCAAGTTGCTTTGCCTCCAAACTATCCTTATATTCCTATTTCGCAACATGTGCCGCCAAAAAATCCAGCTAGAACTTATCCATTCACGTTGGATCCCTTTCAGAGAACTGCAATTCACTCTATTCAGAGAAATGAATCAGTGTTGGTGTCTGCTCATACTTCAGCTGGTAAAACTGTGGTTGCAGAATATGCAATTGCTACAGGATTAAAGTTCAAGCAGCGTGTTATTTATACTTCGCCAATTAAAGCACTGTCCAATCAGAAATATAGAGATTTACTCGAAGAGTTTGGAGATGTTGGTTTGATGACTGGAGACGTTACCATCAATCCTGATGCTACTTGTTTAGTAATGACTACAGAGATTCTAAGGAGCATGCTATACCGTGGCAGTGAAGTCATGAGAGAAGTGGCATGGGTTGTGTTTGATGAAATCCACTATATGCGCGACAAAGGTACTCTAATTTAACTCTAGTACGTGGTGTTGTCTGGGAAGAAACTTTGATCCTGCTACCTGACAAGGTCAGATATGTGTTCCTTTCTGCCACAATTCCAAATGCGATCCAGTTTGCCGAATGGATCTGTAAAATCAAGAGACAGCCGTGCCACGTAGTGTTCACCAATTATCGACCTACTCCTCTGCAGCATTACTTGTTCCCCGCCTTGGGAGACGGGATCCATTTGGTGGTTGATGAAAAATCAAATTTCAGAGAAGATAATTTCCAAAAAGCAATTGGCTCGGTAGCAGACAAAGAAGATGGAAAGAAAAAGGGCAAAAAGACTGATAAATCAACTAAAGGAAGCTCTGATTTAACCAAAATCATCAAGATGATTACACAAAAAAATTACCATCCAGTAATCGTCTTTTCTTTCAGTAAAAAGGAGTGTGAAGCTAATGCTCTCCAATTGTCAAAGTTGGATTTCAACGGGCAAGATGAAAAGGATCTGGTAAAATCTGTTTATACAAACGCTATCCATTCATTGGGTGAAGACGATAGAACTTTACCTCAGATTGAACATTTGCTGCCACTGTTACAAAGAGGGATTGGCATCCATCATAGTGGATTGTTGCCGATTTTAAAAGAAGTAATTGAAATTCTATTTCAAGAAGGGCTACTTAAAGTATTGTTTGCAACCGAAACCTTCTCAATCGGATTGAACATGCCTGCAAAAACTGTAGTATTCACATCTGTAAGAAAATTCGACGGTAAAGAACAGCGATGGCTATCTGGCGGCGAATATATTCAAATGTCTGGAAGAGCAGGTCGTAGAGGGCTCGATGACAGAGGGATTGTCATTTTGATGATTGATGAGAAAATGGAACCTGATATTGCAAAAGGTATGCTTAAAGGAGTGTCTGATTCCCTTGATTCAGCCTTCCACCTTACATACACAATGATTTTGAATTTATCTCGAGTTGATGGTGTCACTCCAGAGTATATGCTTGAAAGCTCATTCCATCAACATCAAAACACTTCCAAAATACCTGAAATTGCCAAGAATATTAAAATCTATGAAGCTCGACATGATGCAGTGGCAATTAAGAATGAAGAGGTAGTTGCTGAATATTACAATATCTGCACTCAACTGCAGATATTCAACAAAGACAAACAAGCTGTAATTACCGCTCCAACATATATCTTGCCATTTTTACAATGCGGCAGACTTGCATCAGTTTCCAGAGGCGATTTGGATTTTGGATGGGGTATCATCGTAAATTATCAAAAATCAGTTGTAAGAAACAAGAAGGACGATACAGAAACTTTGAAATATGTCGTTGATATGCTATTATACTGTGCTCACGGGTCTACAGACAACTCTGATGTCAAACCGTGCCGCGCGGGTGAAGATGGCGAGATGATTGTTGTTGGATGTACGTTGGATTCTGTTTCAGCAATATCGTCTGTCAGAATTAATGTGCCAAGTGATATCAAATCCAGAGATAGCCGCCATAATCTACACAAAACTGTTAGTGAAGTAAAGAAAAGATTCAAGAGCCAGATTCCACTGCTAGATCCAGTAAAAGATATGCGCATTACCGACGAAAGTTTCAAAAAACTCGTTTCAAAAACAACTGTTTTAGAGCAAAAGAAAAAGGAAAGCGCTTTTGATTCCAATCCAGAAAAAGAAGAGTTGTATGCGCTGTACGAAAAGAAAGTAGAATTGAAAACCATGATTAGAGATCTGAAAAAATCATTCAGTCAAGCAGAGTCTATCCTTCAAATGGATGAACTAAAGAGCAGACGTCGTGTTCTAAGACGGTTAGGATACACTACTGAAAATGATGTTATCGAAGTTAAAGGCAGAGTCGCTTGTGAAATTTCCGCTGGTGATGAATTGATGTTGACCGAAATGATGTTCAATGGTGTATTTAATGACCTTACAGTTGAGCAAACTGTTGCTGTCCTCAGTTGTTTTACTTTTGGCGAAGTAATTGGATTTAATTTAGGGTTCCAAAGAAGAAAACGCTGAAATGCAGCCAGAGGTGAAGGAGCCGTATGATAAACTGCGACAAACAGCAAAGAGTATAGCAGAGGTGTCGCTTGATTGCAAAATCCCAATAGAGATCAACGAATATATAGATTCCTTCAAGCCTGCACTGATGGGTGTGGTTTATGCTTGGGCTATCGGAGCAAAGTTTAGCCAAATCTGTAAAATGACAGATGTGTTTGAAGGCAGCATCATCAGATGTATGAGAAGATTGGAAGAATTACTTCGACAGCTTGTGACTGCTTCTAAGGCAATTGGCAACGTGGAATTGGAAAACAAATTTACAGCAGGTACTCGTTTATTTACACAGGCATTGCTGCAATTAAGCGTGATATCGTTTTTGCAAACAGTTTATATCTTTAATACACAAGTAAAACCTGTTTTCCTACTTGGCCGGATTCAAATCCCGATTTGTATTATTCTACTGTACGCGCTTTGGTTTACGACTGGATAGCGGTCTAGAGCAAGGGTTCGGCGCTAGCAGAATTTGAGCCTCCATGTTTCCCTGACAGCCATGGTAATTTGCAATTCCTGTGGCCCGCCACCTGTGCTATTTTCTTTTTGGCGTTGCCGAAGTGTTTCAAAGTAACCATAAATGAGCGATATAATAACGGAAAAAATACTCTTGCCATGTTTCCCGCTCCGAAAACTGGATTCCTGCTAACAAAGATCCAAGAGGGCTTTGACGAATTGCAGTTGACAATTGTCTGTCTCAGGAACAGTGAAGCCAAAATTTCACATGAAACAAGTCCCTGGTGACAACTTGATAAAAAAGTTAAACAAAATGGCCTCCAACGATCCAGTTATGAAAACTAGCGATCATAGCCGAGCAAGGAGCAATCCACTTGCTACAGAAAGGGAACGTCGCAGAAAGATTAAAGACAAAATGTCAGAGTTGAAGCAACTTGTGCCACCGCAATATATATCCCAATTTAACGACAAAGCTGGAGTTCTGGAAGGTATTTCTGGATATATTAAACAGTTACAGTCGTTTATAGTAGAACAGCACGCCAGAGATCCGGTAAAGTTCCACTTGCTGCCTTCAATTGCGTCCAACACCGTTTCGACAAATTCTGGCACTCACTCTTCATTATTAACTTTATTACCACAGTATAAACCTCCTGTGCATTTCCAGCCTATAATTCGAAAAGAAACTTTCTCAGAGCGAGAGTCGTCTTTTGACAGCGACGAAGAGCGACCGTCAAAGAAGACCCAAATTGACATATCCAATCTATTGATGTAGCCGGTTGCGGACTTAATTTTTAATATACCTAATCACACTTACTCTTTGTGGTACATTTTTTGGGCAGAAGTTTAAAATTTTTTTGAAATCAATGAACCAACCACCAACAACATGCTGTTTTGAATACAGACCAATCATGATCACGATACTAGTAATTACAATGGTAATAAACTTGGGAGGATGGTTTTCTTCCAAGCAAACCTCCGCCGCATACGGAATGTTCGGATATTTCATGTTGATAGCAGTGGATATATTTGGAATATTCGGCGCAACCTTCAAGAAACCTAGGATGCTCAGGATATTTGTAGTCCTAAAAGGCATCTGCATAGTGTTTTCAATTGCATTCTCTATTTATATTTACACCGAATACACCATACAAAACCCTGCTGCAGTTACTAAAGATTCAAGCGCTTCGTCGCCGCAAACAATCTACGTTCCCAGCTACATCATATTCAACTACATGGTGCTAATATTTTCATGTTTGCTCTCTATTTATGTGATGGCCAAAACAATTTCATTGGCCAAGTACTACGAGCAGGCAAAACAAGCTGCTTATATATTTGTTTTAGGTGCTTAATAAACCATATCATAGTTGTGTTGCACTCGTCATGTGGTTGAAAAGCAAGAATAAAAGAACCAAAGAGTAGCTACCGCATGACCACGTCTGAAAACGAGAACTTTACAGACTGGGAGTGGGCAGAAAGAGAAAGGAAACGGAAATCTCATCACACAACAATTGAAAGAAAAGGAGAATAAAAATCAACGAGCAGATTCAGCATTTGAAGAGTCTAATTCCCAAAGACCATTTACGAGACGACACAGAAAAGGCAAGCATCCTTCAAGACACTGCTCAGTATATTCGGCAGATCCAAGACATACTGCTGCAATATTACAACAAAGATCCAAACCGGTATCCAGAAGTTTCGAGTCTAATACCCACAAAGGCAAACGCTACTCATTCCGGTTTACAAATGCTGTTACCTTCCTATCGGCCTCCGACAGAGTTCAAGAATATTCTGCCTAACGCGAAGGAGGGCAATGGACCTATTGTCTAAATAAAATATTAGTTTTATTAAAAGCCATATATTGTTTTTAGTGGTACGTATTGTGGAGTAGTATTTACCTCAACTTCTTTTTCCTCAGCAGAAGGTGTTGGCAAGTCATCAGTTTTTGCTACTTCTTGATAATTCATTGGGGTGGTAAATCGCAGGCCATTCATTCTATCAATTTCTTGAAGTGCAGCTTTATCCCATACAATCTTGTCAAAGAGTTCCTGAATGTACCTTCTGGTTGGTATTCGAACTGAATAGTTGCACGTTAGTCTTAGCACTTGGAGGTACAGAGCTGGAGAAGTAAAGGCTTGGGGCGATTGCTGTTTTAATCTAGTTTAGAGCATTCTTACACAGCGAGTCTTCTAGAAGCAGCTGTTGCAATAATGTGGTTAGTCAGGTTTCCAAAGCATTTTAATATTTCAGTTTCTGTTGCATTCAAAGTATAATGTAATGGGGTAAACGTTTGCGACCTCTTTGCCGGCCAAGACCCTTCAAATTCCCAATGTTTGAGCTAAATCAGTTAAATACTACCTCAAGTAAATCGCCAATATTTTTCGGTAGACAAACAAAGTTGTTGATCTCCCATCCCAAGCTAAATAACGCATCTGCACCAGCAGATGATTTGCATATTAGTGTAATACTAAACAGGCATGTTCTATGTAAATGGCTGCTTACCCTCTGACCGATAGCGATTCTGAATGTCTTATTATATTCACCAAAATATTCAAGAAATCATATTTGGCAAGGTATTTGAATCCAAATGTGGACAATGCCATATTTGCCTACGGTTGAATGAAAATTACCAAAGCCCAAATAGCCGCTTTGAGTTTAAAGTATTCTACATTTACATTTGGGTCCAATTCATTCTTCAGTATAATCAAGAAGGAGTGCAATTCGCCATGGTTTTCCAAATATCTGCAGCCTTCTGGCGATTGAGCCAGTGACCCAAACATATGCATTGGGAACTCTGTAATGCTCTTGTCGTCTTGATCATCGAACGATCGCATATATAGCTCTACTGCAGCTACATATTGATACACACCATGCTGAATTAAATATTTCGCACCTCGAGCCAATAAGCCAATTCTTGTTTTGTGTATTCGTTCTTTGTCAAATAATTGAATCCTGCGCTACATTCCATCATTTTCAACAGCAAAGAGTTATCAAGAGCAGACAAATGCTCTATATTTGGTCGGCAATTGACAAGACTTTCTAAAAATCGAATATTTTTGCATCCCTTTTTCAGAATATTAATTGTAGCCCCACAAACTAGCTCCGAAGAATCAAATAGCTGGATTAAAATAACGTACTTGCGGCACTAGAATTTCTGGAGCCCATTCATACAGCATATCAGGACATTCTTGCAGTAGCGTCTGAAAGAAAGTTGTAGCATACAACCGCATCTCTTTGTATCCCGATGATAAAAGTTTAGACAGGATTGCCCTGGCATGGCCATCACTACAGTGAGGTTAACTTTACAGTGAATAATTCCCAGTATTAATAATCCACTTAATAATATCATCTCTGCCTCTCAGTTCTGTGAGCTGATAATACAAACTCCATATATTGTGTTCCTCAAATAATTTCTCTCCGTCAGGAGATCTTTGCAGTTTACCCAAAAAAGTAAAGTACTCTCTTGCCAAGCAGTTGTCTAGCCGGTCTTTAGAAAACAGGGGGTCTATCTGTAGGTTTGACTGAGTTAAGGTTCACTTACTGGATCGGCCAACTTGGCTAAACGTTCAACAATCTCGGCAAACAATCTAGTTTCACCCAGAAATCGTAATCCCGCGCTTGTGCATGCTAAATTACAGAGAAAATCGGAACAGGCTATTACTATTTTGCTGGAATTTTCAATTGGCGTGTCAACAAACTGTCTACTGCTCGGTTTCAAGAATTGGATTAATCGGGAAGCAAACTTTGTAGTTCGGACGAGTTCGTCAAAGCGCTTTGGATTTAATAACGGCCCTTTAACGAGGGATGAGATTGCATCCCAGTTCCATTTTGTGAAATCCTTCACTCCAAGCACTTCTGAATCGTTCAATAGTGATTTAAATTGCGCGTCATCCATGGTAATACTTAATCTCATCCTGATTAATTCCGCTTGGTTTTCATTTTCACTAACGTCAGCGTAATTTACGAGTTTGAACAATAAGTGGACAAATGTCTTGCGACACTGTTTGAATTCCTTGATATTTCTTCTAAATGCAGCTTGAATATCGTGGCCAGTTTTTCTCTTGAAAAGTGCCGGATTGTTTCGTTATGAAAATCCGCAGCGGATGCAAACAAACTCGGTAGACTCTATGATTAGTACAGGCTACTTGGACTTTCTCGTTGTAAGAGCGGGGCAGCTCTCTTGCGCAAGTGGTCAATATGTCTGACAGCAAAGTGATTGTTAATGTACGAGAAGTTGCTTCCCCCTGCTGAACTATTCCTATCAATGCCTGCTATTAAACTTTCTTACTTCAATCAACCCACATTCAATAAACACCATTAACCGCATCCCTTTAAACTGTCTCAGCCATATGCAATTCTCGGGATCCAGTTTTTCATGCCGACTTTGATTCCCAAGTATCCTTTGCAGCATATTCAAAAGAATATTCTGAATTAATCTTTTCATACTGTGATTTCTTCATTCGGCAAACTGAGAGCCTCAATAATTGCATAAATGGACTGTCGGTTTCCAACACAAAAGAAATACAGCCCGGTCCACGAGGAAAGTATTTCTTCGATAATTGCGGAACTCATCTTCAGTTTATCCAAAGGATAAGCCCCACGAGCAGTATAAGCATCCGCAAACTGAGAAATAACCATCTATATAAAAAACCAAATACTTCCAATTCAACATGGGGGCGAATATACACCCGCGTACTCTTTTCGTCCACCAAGTACATGAACGTTTTGACTACTGGCGGCAACAGCTCCTCCGGACCGTCTGTAATTGCCATAAAAACGGATTTTAGACCTCCACTAAATGAAATTATATCCGGGATTTTTATCGCTGGGTGAGACAATAAATACAAAGTTCGCTTAATAGTTCAATTGCTGTGTTCCGAAGTCTGTCATCTGCTTGGTCTGCCAGGCTGACAAACATTCTTATGATGCTGTAAGGTAAAAGATTTGGTCCTGAGTCAGTGTTAACCATACCATCGGGAAATTCAATTATTTTAAAGAGCAAGAGCATGGCCTGCTGTCTTTCCGAATCGTATCTTGAATCCCTGCCGAGTGTTCGTAAAATGAAAACATCGAAATGATACCTTTTGAATAGATATTCTATACAGTTTTCTGTCACTAATTTCTCCAGGATTTGATACGATGCCGATCTTGTTTCCTTTGTGGGATCTACTAAACATAACCGTAGGCGTTTAAATACATCGTGGATTTGAAGCTTTGTTCTATTGGATTTGTTTGCAAGCATCCGGTTTAATTTAGCGAGGGACTCACTCTTGTTTGCATCCCAGTGTTTTATTAGATTGCCTGCTGTCAATATTTAGGTACTAATGTGATGTGAGTCAACAGGCGGTTCGTCAGCCAAAGTCATTTCAAGATTTTGGGATGAAAACGCGCAAATTGAAAAAAGTTTATCAGTGTCAATAATTTATTTCATTAGATGCTAAAAAATTTATTATGAGCGTCCGACGACCAATGCAAGCAGTGCCATTCTGACGTACAATCCATATCTCATTTGTCTAAAGTAAGCGGCTCTTGGATCGAAATCAACTTCTGGGTCGATTTCGTTCACTCTTGGCAGTGGGTGCATCACAATCATCTGTGGTTTGGCACGTAACAAGGTTTTTGGAGTGACAATGAATTTACCAGCAACCGCGTTGTATTCATCCAGGTTTGTGAACCTTTCCTTTTGAACTCTGGTGACATATAGCACGTCGGTGTTAGTGATGACCTCTTCAATTGAAGATGCATCATATTGAACAACTCCGGCCTGTTTCAAAGCATCCCTGATTTCCTGAGGCATACTTAGCGATGGTGGACAGACATAGTTGAGCTTGACGCCATAGAGCGTCAATAGTTTTACCAACGAGTGAACTGTTCTTCCATTCTTCAAGTCCCCAACCAAAGTAACAGTCAATCCAGAACAGGTGCCTAATTCTTCACGTATAGTAAACACATCCAAGAATGCCTGAGTAGGATGTTCTCCGGTTCCATCTCCAGCATTGATGATTGGAACTTGAGAAAACTTGGAGGCAGTGGCAGCACTGTTCTTTTCAGGATGGCGCATTACAATTACATCTCCATAGCTTCCCAATGTACGAACTGAAATTAGAAAACAATTACCTGTATCGCCAATGGTTTCGCCTTTTGCAATCGAACTAGTAATTTGATTTATACTGACAACCCCGCCACCTAGACGAGTCATTGCAGCTTCAAACGAACAGCTGGTTCTGGTTGAAGGCTCCCAGAATGCAGAACACATAACCTTACCGTTCAATAAATTCACCTGTCCCTGTCTTTCTACCAAAGTCTTCATTTCCTGAGCGACACCAAACAGAATGTGTAGATCCTTTCGGTCGAATGGCTTGACTGATACGACATGTTTTCTATAAAATGGAGAAGAGTTGTGGATATGAACCATTGATCTTGGAAGGTCTTGAATATATTTGGAAGCAACAGTGTCAACCTTTGCATCCAATGTAACAAACTCAGGTTCAAGTTTCTGTTCTGCTGGAACAAGAGTAGGCGAGCGAATATCAGTAGAGAACAGTCTTGCTCTTGCAGGGCTTTTTGCTCCAGATTCCAAACCAGTTTGACCTGGTGTTCCACTAACAGTCAGGTTTCTGCGCGGGCTAGTCGCTGGTGCCTTTGCAAGCGTGACTGCACTTCCAACAACTTGGCCTGTAGGTTCAGACAAATTGCTTCCGTCCAAGAATAATGTAGCGCCGCGGATTACAATTCTGTGGACAAAGCCGGTCAAATCAATTTCTTTGAATGAAGAAACAGAGGAGTTTCTACTATCCAATTCAACTTCGATATAAGTTTCCCCCTGTTCAGAAAGCCCAAGGACTTTTCTTGGGTTATGGCTGAATTTGCTGGCAATATCGTCAATAGTCAACTTTTTTTCGTGTACAGCAGTAAGCAGCAACAAAATAGCAATTTCATATGGATTTCCGTTTGATTCATTGATTGTTTCGTAAACGTCTCCTACAGAAAAACAATCGATATCGGAAATGTTTTCCCACAGGAAATGAACGTCGTCTTCACTTCCAAGAGCAGGGTTGTTTACTTTAGTGTTATAGAAGAACAGGTTATAAACGGATACATCGAATGTCACATTGACACCTTGAACCCTTCCCAAGAGAATCACTTTAATATCTTCAGCAGTAAAAATTTGAGTAAAGTGAATAGGTCTAGAGTGCAAGCTAGCTAGCAATAAAGCAGATGCGAGGGCCTGGCCGTGGGCTTTAACAATAATTGGGCGGGATTGGGGCCAGGATTTGAAATACTCTGCAAGTTGAACTATTGTCAATTTGGAAGCGTCCACGTCAATGAACAGGTGGTTAACCTTTCTTTGGGTGTCATCTAATGCAGGCAAACTTTCGACTGTTCCGGCAATGGCGTAATCGACATATGACACATCTCCACAAGTGTTCTTGAATTTTTCAACTTCAGCCAATGCAACTGGCCCGTTTGCAATTGTTGTGAAACCACCAGCTAGCGCAAGCTTGGAGCGTTTGGCTACTTCTTGATTCAAGCTGCTTTCAATGCTGACTAATCCCGGAAGAGTAACAGAGACATGTGAAGATTGATAATCATGTGCGCTAATTTCGTACTCCACGCCTCGAGAGAGTGCTTCGACGAACAGCTTTGCACACTTAATGTTGGTAATAAGTGGGATGTTGAAATCAACAGCCATACGTCTGGTTTTATAACCTTGCGAAACATAAGCAGCGGGTCTTCTGAATTTGTTATTTGACGGCAAGTTGATGTATAAATCAATAAGTTTGTTTTCCAAGTGGTAGTTGAGACTATATTCCTTTCTTTGTTCAGTATGGTCATCTTCAATAGCTTCTAGATATTGAAGTGGGATGTCGTGTTCACTCATGAAATCAGAAGTTCCAGAAGTTGCAAATAATTTGAATCCTAATTGATGCAATTTCTTTACAGATGGCAGCAATTCCATTTTTTCCTTGAAGGAACCAATGGAAAAGAGAATGTTTTTCTTTGGGAGCCTAAAGTTGGTTGCAACAAGCGCTTTGATGTAAGCTTCGTATTTATCTTTTCCGAAACAAGCAACTTCACCGGTAGATGCCATTTCAACACCAAGAATAGGATCTGCGCCGGCCAACCTGCTGAAACTGAATTGAGGAACCTTCACCGCAACATAGTCCACTTTTTCAATGTCTGGATATGGTGTGACAGTTTCGCCCATAATAGCCAGGGTAGCCATTTCAATCAAATCGCAGTTAAGGACTTTGGAAACGAATGGGAACGATCTGGAAGCGCGAACGTTACATTCAATTATTTTGATTTCGTTATTTTTTGCTATGAATTGAATGTTGCACGGACCAGTTACATTTAAGGCTTCAACCACTTTAGCTGTGGCGATTTCAATCTTGCGAACAGTTTCTGGATCCAAATCTTGCGGAGGAAGGATAAGCGTTGCATCACCAGAGTGTACGCCGGCATTTTCAACGTGTTCGGTGATTACATGCATAACAAGTTTGCCATCAATAGCCACTGCATCCATTTCAACTTCCTTTGCTTCTTCAATGAACTTGGTAATAACAACAGGATAGTCTCGTGAAACACTAACTGCCATTTGCAAGTAACTGTGCAAGTCAGTTTCAGAGTATACAACGTTCATCGCTGCTCCAGAAAGGACATACGACGGGCGGACAAGCACCGGGTACCCAACTTGTTCACAGAAACTGGACGCGTCATCCATAGAAGTCAATTCTTTCCACAGCGGCTGATCTACGCCAATCTTGTCGCACATTCTGGAGAATTTGTATCTGTTCTCAGCACCATCAATCTTTTCTGGGGACGTACCAAATATCTTTACCTTTTCTCTGTGCAGTGCCAATGCAATATTGTTTGGCGATTGCCCGCCCATACAGACTACCGCACCTGCAGAGTTTTCGATTTCGTAAATATCCAAAACTCTTTCCAGAGTCAAATTTTCGAAATAAAGCCTATCAGCCTCATCGTAATCCGTAGAAACAGTTTCGGGGTTATAGTTGACCATTACGGTTTTATATCCCTTGGCACGCAGAGTGCGAATACATCTGACAGCACACCAGTCGAATTCAACACTACTTCCTATGCAGTAGACTCCGCTTCCAAGAACCATTACACCCCTGTCTTCAAAGGTAATGTCGTGTTCAGAGGCGTTATAGGTGGTATACAGATAGTTGGTGTAACATGGGAATTCAGCAGCAACAGTATCAATTTGCTTCACAAACGGTGTGATTCCCCTTTCAACTCTGAGCTTTCGGAAAGCCAATTCGGTACTGCCCACAGCAATTGCAATCTGTCTGTCAGAAAACCCAATTTGCTTTGCATATCGGATGTGATTATCTTGAATAGTAGCAGGTGAGAACTTTTGGAGTAGCTTATCGTGGTTTACAATAGTTTGCAATCTGTTCAAAAACCATCGATCAATTTTGCACATGTCATGGATCTTTTCAACTGAATATCCTTTGTGCATGGCTTTTGCAATAGCAAAAATACGCATAGGAGTTGGGTTTTTGATTTCTTCATCGATATCTGCTTCAGAGACACGATCAGTATCAGCAAATCCAATGTTGGAAAATTCGACAGCACGGACAGCTTTTTGGAACGTTTCTTCAAAGTTTCTTCCAATCGCCATAACCTCTCCAACACTTTTCATTGCGGATCCAATTTTGTTGCTTACTCTGTCGAATTTCTTTAGATCCCATCTTGGCATTTTGATTACACAGTAATCCAAACTAGGCTCAAAGCAGGCAATAGTCTTCTTGGTAACACTGTTCTTTACTTCTGTAAGAGGGATTCCTAGCCCAAGTTTTGCAGCGACAAACGCTAGCGGATAGCCCGTTGCTTTAGAAGCCAATGCTGAACTTCTCGAAAGACGGGCATTTACTTCTATAATACAGTAGTCTTTAGTGAGTGGATTGAGTGCGTATTGAATATTACATTCCCCGACAACTCCCAGGTGGCGAATGACATTGACTGCGGTTCTTCTCAGCATCATATAATCTTCATCTGATAAAGTCTGTGACGGAGCAATAACGATGGATTCGCCCGTGTGAACTCCAAGAGGATCAAAGTTTTCCATATTACAAACAGTAATACAGTTATCTGCAGCGTCACGAACAACTTCGTATTCTACTTCTTTCCAGCCTTTCATTGACTTTTCTACCAAAACTTGAGGAGATATCGAAAACGCCTTTGTGCACAGTTCTCTTAATTGAGCTTCATTTTCAGCAAACCCAGAGCCCAAACCGCCAAGAGCATAAGCGGCACGAATGATCAACGGGAAGCCGATTTCTTTTCCTGCTTTCATTGCTTCTTCCATTGTAGTGGCGGCATGACTTACTGCAGTCTTTTCGCCAATTTCAGCAAGAGCGGCATTGAAAAGCTCTCGATCTTCGGTAATTTCAATAGTTTCAATTTGGGTGCCAAGTACTTCGACCCCGAGACTCTTAAATTCGTTCTTCAATTGAACCCCGACATTAAGTGCGGTCTGACCACCAAATGTAACATAGATACCGTCTGGTTTTTCGTATTTGATGACCTTCCTTACATATTCTGGGGTGACAGGCAGGAAATACACCTTGTCAGCGAGCCCTTTCGATGTTTGGATAGTTGCAATATTTGGATTAATCAACACAGTGTAAATTTTTTCTTCTTTCAAAGCTTTGATACATTGAGATCCAGAATAATCAAATTCTCCAGCTTGGCCAATAGATAAACCACCCGATCCCAAAACAAGCACCTTCTTTGGTCTCTTTCTAATTGGTGCACTTGGGCGAGGAGGTTGCGCTATTGGTACTAATTTCTTAGCAAAAGCACAGTCCTTGGCAGACGCGATAAATTTGTCAAATAAATATTCAGTATCCCACGGACCCGGGGTTGATTCAGGATGGAATTGTACACTAAAGAATGGGAGAGACTTGTGAATAATACCCTGTTGTCAATACAAATTACTTCGTTGGATTGATCGTTGGCATTGATAAAGTATGGTTCCCAACCGTCCTTCAAGGTTGAAACGTCAACCGCAAACCCGTGATTCTGCGAAGTGATGTAACACCTTCCTGTTTGCAAATCAGTGCAAGGAATGTTGTGACCACGGTTACCATAGAGGAGTTTAATAGTTTTTGCACCAGAAGCCAATCCCAAAAGTTGGTGGCCCAAACAGATACCGAAAATTGGCTTTGTTTTAGCCTGAAGCATTTTTGCCAATCTTTCTATGACAATTGTTAAAGTGGACGGGTCGCCAGGTCCGTTACTAATGAACAAACCGTCATAGTTTGTTTCTTTAGTGAAATCATAGTCCCATGGCACAACTGTAACCGACACACCACGCTTGGCGAAACACCTGATTTGATTGTTTTTCATACCAACATCAACAGCAAGAATATGCAAAACTTTACCGTCTGGTCCTTTGACAGGAGTGGCTGTTGAAAGCGGTTGATAAGTAGTTGCTTTTCTAGTGGAAACTTGCGCTACCAGATTGGTTCCGTTAGGATCAACCCATTCAGTGTCCTCGTACTCTTCCAACCACTCTGGGTTTGGCAATGTTGGGTGGGGAGCAACTTTTGGATATCTGCGTGTTAACTATTCTATCTTTGGTGAGATTGAAACCCTGGATTTCTCAAACACCGAATTTCACTTACGATTTTGAACTTTCCTTTGGAAATACCACTTTTCCCAACATTGATCCCTGAGTGCGGATCTTCTTTGTGAGTACTCTAGTATCGACTCCGTACAATGCTGGAATGTTTTGCTCTTTCAACCATTGCGATAAAGAAGAATTTGCAAGATAGTGGGAGAAATCTTGCGAATAAATACCAACTATCAAACACGCAATATGGATTTTAGAAGATTCAAAATAAACTGGGAGATTTTCAAGTGTCTTTTCAACCTACTTGTAAATCTAAAATAAACCTCAGTGCGTGAAGGCACACCATAATTTCCAACTAATGGGAAAGTTAATACCAAGATTTGGCCTTGATAAGAAGGATCAGTAAGCGATTCAGGATATCCCACCATCCCTTATATTATACTAAACATACCTGTTTGGAAAACAGTTTCTCCAGCAACTGATACATTTGCACCAAAGGAAGTTCCCTTGTAGCTTGACCCGTCACTAAGTAATAATACTCCTTGAGCATCGGAACCGATAGAATACACTGCTGAGTGAGTTACGGCCATCTGCAATATTTACAGAGAGGAACACGAAAAAAAAAATTCAGTTTTATGTCAGAAAGCCACACTGAAAAGAAAATTTCCAAAAAAGATGTTGGATTGAAAAAAAAAGATATACTCCATGGATGAATTGCATTGCTGCCGGCACTCTGGCTGTTTGCGGATGAACTTTTCAGAAATTCGAAATATCGAATGCCGAAATTTGGCGTTTATTGGCTGATTGATGATTTGACATATCAGGCAATTATAAAACATGATATATGGCACAGGCTCTGTTCTAGATTAATTCAAAGCAGATTAATCTTGGCTGGAAAGCAGCAGGTGCAAGGAGAATGAGAGCAGCACAATCCAGCCAATGCCCAGAGTAAATGTGCACCGCTGATTGCAGCTTATGTTTGATGAGACCAACAGGCTAGGATGTATAAACGCACAAGATTTTGAGGTGATTCATCCCTGTTCATCTGAAAGCGGCGAAAATCTGAACTTTGAAAAAATGCAAAAAGAAATAAATGAAACCCCAGCAATTGAACGCCAAGAACAAAAGGAATTTGGATACGACTCTGGGTACCAGTCTGAAATATTGCAAAATTCATCCTACCAAAAAATCAGAAATTCGCTTTTGTTTTTGTTGAAGCAAACAACCACTCTGTTGGAAAACATGCCACCAGCTCAATTCCCACACACTGATTTAGTCCTACTGACTGCGGATAGAGTGAATGAAGTCATCAATCATTTCGATAGATTGCAAACGAGAATTTCAGATACGCATTCTAGAGTATTGGTTACTGGGGATTTAAATGCTGGTAATTGTTGCTAAGTCAGGTAAATCTACCTTTGTCAACACTTTATTACGGCGACCAGTTGTGCCGGATGACCAAGAGCCGTGCACAGCATTGTTTGTTGAAGTGGTAGACAAGTCCGACAACAACGGAATCGAAGAGGTCCACGCAATTTCTGACCCTGCAGTGTATTCAAGAGACAACCCGGATTCGTACATCACTATCCCTGTGGGCGATTTGAGAGAGCATGTCGAAAACGAAGAATCCAACTATCCGCTGATGAAAGTTTATGTAAAGGACAACCGCAACAAGTCTAGTTTGCTGCACAATGGAATCATAGATATCAGTTTGATCGATTCGCCTGGATTGAACATTGATTCTATGAAAACAACCTCTCTCTTTTCGAAACAGGAAGAAATCGATGTCATTGTATTCGTTGTCAATGCGGAAAATCACTTTACCTTATCTGTAAGTGTCTTTAATCCCAGGGAAAAGAATTCTTGGAAACCGCGACAAAAGAAAAGGCTTACGTATTTATTGTAGTAAACAGGTTTGATTCAATCAAGAGAAAAGACAGAAACAAGAAGGATATCTTGGAGCAAATCAGATCGATTTCTCAAACTACATTTGGTAACCGAAATTAATCAAGATGAAGCTGATAATCTGGTTCATTTTGTCAGTTCCCGCCAAGTTTTCCAATATTACAACGCAGGAGTCGAACCATCCGCTGACAACTGGGTTCCAGACTTTGAAAGGTTGGAAAATTGCCTCCGCACTTTTATCTTGGAAAAGAGAACTAAATCCAAATTAGCTCCCGCCAAGGTTTACCTTGGAAATGTGCTTTCTGATTTAGAAGCTATCTCAAACTACAATATACAATACCATGATGCGGAATCATTCAACTTATCTAATGAATTGGGCTCTATCGCTCCGGTTTATGAAAATATGAAAACTTTGAAAGATATATACTTGAATGACTCTGATAGAAACATTGAGAATATTGTAAACGAAATATCGGAATTCTCAAACAAAACGTTAAACAACTTTATTGAAGGTAAACATTGCTAACAGTAGAGTTTGAACTGTTTATGGATACTATTGAATGGAATGGTGCAGTTCAAGTATGGCAATATGCTCATGAACTCCGCTTGGTTGTGTCTAGATTGGCATTTATTAGACTTCGTTCTTGCCATACGTTTGCTCAAGAAAAGTGCTTGGAGTATTCCAGCAAGATTTCTTCCGCCGCCAAAGAATGTTCACTTCCGAACGACATCACATTGGATGAAGGTCCGTTGCATGAAGGATTAGAACTAAGAAGCCAAGGCTCACTGTTAGACCTGTCAGACCACAGCTTGTTTGACAGTGCAGATAGATTTGAGATTATCAAAGACTTTGTTCCGGCATTGGGTATGGTGTCTGCTGGAGTGTTTGGATATAGGAGTTTGGTCACTGCAGTGTTAAAATCTCATTCGCTATCCAGATTAGCTAAACTAGCTGTTGCCGGTCTTGCCATCACAGGTGTTGGATTGTTGATATTCAAATTATCAGACATGAAAGCTACGGTCCAGTCCAAACTCTCAAAAAAGCTTAGGCAGTACTTTAAAGACTCCAGCTTTGTCCACTCCAACTCCCACTATATAACTAGCACCTCTCAACGGTTACTCCGCACTGGGGTAAACGACTTTCAAAGAAAGTTCCAGTATTCAATGGACGAGCAAGAAAGGAAATTTAACCAGCAAAATGCAGCCAAGTCCAAGGCAGAGGAAGAATCTAAAATTTTCAGAAATATTTACAAGAGAACTGCAGCCATCAAGCAAGAATTGCAATCTATATCACTTGAATAAATGTCAAATTATTTTCAATTTTTTCAATGCAGGGTATAAACGACCAATTGATTGCTTGGGGACTAAAGAAGCGCAAGCACCATTTATTATGGATAGGATTAGAAAACTCTGGTAAATCAAGTTTATTGCACTACTTGAAATACAACAAAGTACGAATTAGCTAACACAGCCAATTGAAAACGCGTTTCCGACAATAGGGTTTGCAAAAACAATCGTAAGCAAACAAGATATAGAGTTTACGGTCATGGACTGCTCTGGCAGAAGCAGCTTTAGAAGAATATGGGGCCTGGTTGATTCGTACGACGCGCTGGTTTTTGTTGTTGATGTAACCGACACGGATAGGATATCGATAGCGAAAGATGAAATAGAGCAATTTATCAACTCAAAAAGGAACAGGAGAATACCTATCCTGATATTGGCGAATAAAACTGATCTGGCGGATGGGCTTTGTGCTTCAGAGTGCTCAACTGCCCTTGGCTTGGGCAGTATTAAAGACCGACCCTGGACAATCATTCCATGTAGTGCCAGTGACGGGAAAGGAGTATTGGACGCTTACAAATGGCTGTCCGCAAAGATAAAATAAAACTATATCGTGTTTATAGATTAATCAAAAATTGGCTGTAGACAGACATAATTTTAGCAACAAACGCCTCTAAATGAAAAATTGCCTTGTTTCCCAGCCGCATGCGATGTTCCTAGTATTAGCTGGGTTTACATATTCTGCAGCGTTTGTTATGACATCAAGTTTAAGCTGCCCGTCAACAATGTTCAGCAATTCAAAGGTCAGTGTCTTGATGATTGTTTCAGGAGGGATACAGTTTGCCAAAAGCTGATAGAATTTACTTCTAACTTCGGCTAGGGTCTGTGGTGTCTGATCATTGATGATGGTGTTTGCAATTTCCTGAATAAACAGCTCCCAGTCAGTAACCGGTAACTGTTGGCTGTCGACAAATGGATATCTACATTAATAAAACGCACTGCTGCACATACAGAGATTCAAACATCAGCAGAGCCTTTCGCAAGTTCCCCTCGCAAGACTGAGCAATTCTTTTCGCCAGTTGAGGTGGAAGATTAATCTTTTCACTCTTGGCGCATGATTCTAGTACATTAACAACCTGGTATTATTTTAACTTACCGTCTCATCGGACGGACATGGAATTCTTAACATCATACATCTGCTACGAATAGGCGCAATAATTTTTGAAGTGACATTGCAGCATAAAATAACCCGCAAGTTTGCCATGTATTTTTCCATTGTTCTTCGAAGTGCAGCTTGGGCATTCCTTGACAAACTATCTGCTTCGTTTATGACGACGATCTTGAATCTGTGCTTTGCGTTTGAATCAATTTGCTTTGTTTGTGCCATTTCTTTAATCAAGTCTTGAATGACCAATTGATCGCTATTTCCCAAATCACTTGGGGTAATTTCAACATGATAGTTGGATGAAATCAAATTAATTTCAAGTTTCTTTTTTGATGGAGTTTCAAACTGACGAACTTCAATCTTCAGCTTTTCTGATCTAATTCCATATATTTCCCTCAGGATTGCTGAAATTCTGGTCTTCTTTCCAGCCCCAGATGGTCCGTAGATCAATAGGTGTGGGAAATCACCGTTTAAAGTCTGCATTAGCAGGGTATTACCATTTCCTGCAATCTAGCAGTAATTTCTGGATGGTAGTCCAGAGTATCGAGTGAGGTTGGTCTGTATTTGTCTACCCACAAAGACATGTTCAAGATTCAAGATCAGAAAGTCGGACATTTACGTCCTTGTCTGCACTAAAATACCCGCTCGCCAAAAGTACCTCTCAAGAGTGAAATACTCCTTTCAGACCGACAAACATAATTTAGTCTCAATTTTCCAAAATTCATTTTCTCCCGCAAAAATATCAAAAATCAGCATGTCTTCAACATCAATTTGGTCTGGATTCTATAGAAAATCCTTAAAAGAGAGACAGTCGCAAATCCAGCTATCTTTTCCGCAAATAATGGAAAATCAGGAATTCAAAATTTTAGAGGAAGAACAAGCGAATAATATGATTGAAAATTGCATTGGGATCACTGGGTTGCCCCTAGGGTTAGCTTTGAATACGGTAATCAATTCAAAGCCGACAGTGATACCTATGGTGGTTGAAGAACCCTCTGTAGTCGCGGCAGTTTCTGGGGCATCTAAATTAATATCTGCATGTGGAGGATTTATTGGAAGCTCGCCAAAACGAAATATTATATTTGCTCAAGTTCAGCTGTTAGATATTCCGGATGAAAAATTGGAAAGTGCAATTGAAATTGTAATTGTTGTTAATCCCAGTTAAATTTGAAAAAAAGTATTTTAATTAACCAATCAAATGAATTCTGCAAGACGATGCTTAATAGAGGAGGCGGAGTGGTAGATTTATCAATCCGCCAGATAAAGAAATCAAAGACCCATTCAATGTCAAATTCTTGGGTTGTTGTTCACTTTCATCTGGATGTGTGCGATGCAATGGGTGCCAACTGCGCAAGTACGGTAGCTGAAGGGATGGCTCCTTACTTGGCGCAACTAACTGGCTGTCGGATAGGGTTCAGGATAGTGTCGAATTTGGCATCTGAACGCATCAGTGCAGCTCGTTTTGAAATACCTGTGTCGCAGCTGGGATATAAAGGGTACACCGGACAGGAAGTCGCAAAAAGAATCGTGGAAGCGTTTGATTGGGCAGTAGATGATCCGTATAGGGCTGTTACTCACAACAAAGGTATCATGAATGGAATTGATGCTGTGGCACTAGCAACAGGGCAAGATTGGAGAGCAATTGAAGCTGCATGCCATTCCTGGGCGAGCCTGAAGAGCGAAGGCGGGTATAAACCACTGACAGAGTATTCCATTGAAGAAATTAACGGCGAAAACCATCTCGTTGGCACACTTGAATTACCGATTACTGTTGGAACAGCTGGAGGTGTGCTGAAAACTAACCCGACATATCAACTGGCTCTTGGATTGATGGGTCGTCCGAATTCAAAAGAGTTGGCATTATCAATGGTATGCATTGGTTTGGCTCAAAACTTTGCTGCCTTGAGAGCGCTAGCAACTGAAGGAATTCAAAGAGGCCATATGTCGCTTCATGCAAGAAACATTGCAATAGCTGGTAGGAATCTTTCTAATTATAGCTGGAGCCCCTCCACATGCTATCAATGAATGTGTGACCTATATGATTGAAACAGCCCGTATTAATCAGGTAGAGCATTACTGACTTAGTCTGCTGTAATTGAATATCTTGCTGCCAATCAACTGCAATCACAGCTTTCAAACCTTCATATGGACGAATCCGCGAAAAAAGCACCATCGATGTTCTACTTTGAAGATGCCATTAATGCTGAAAGCTCTGTTGAGCCAGTACTTTCACTAAACATTGCCTTCCAGACCTTTGGGGAAAAGCCAGTGAACATTATGTTTACTAAAGAAAATAACAGCACTGATTCGTTACCATCGTTGCTATTTGGCCAAAAATCTTTTGGCTGGATTACTTCGGTGTTTCATACTTTGGAAAAAATCAAACTTACCACCATCAAGCCAGTCAGAGCGAACCAGATATTATCAAAAAAGCTGAAAATCCTCAGTATCATCATGAATATCATTTGCAAGCGCATATTCTTGGCCCATCCACAAGAAACAAAGAAATTCATCAAAGCCGTGCTTGATTCGCCGGAATACGTTACTGCCCTTGCCCCCACCAAGATCAATCCTCCTATTTCTTGGTCCGCTGATAGCATTGGAGCTATTCCGTTAGTTAAAACGCACTCTGGTGCAATTTTGGTCCAAGAAGAAACAACCAACCACGCACTTTTGAAATCGTCTTCTCTTTTTCAACCGGTACTATCGAAAATCATTAAAGATATTGTATCGGACAATCCAAATTCGATATTATTGGCTGTTGGATTGCCGCTATTGCTTGCAATTTGGCAAGTATTTGAATGTAGAATATTACAGTGGGTTGGATCGTCGCTCCTAGCATCTTCATTATTAACTGAACAAAGACATGTCATTGCGTCAATTGTAGGAGCAAGCAATCCCGTTAATTTTGATAATGCGACAAGCATCAGTGCGAAGCGTATGCAGGTTACAATGTTCCTCCTAAGTGATGCTGTACGATTCCAATCTGGTACAATCCAGCCCAATCTTGTGGATTGCATACATACTATTGGATCTTCACTGGAAAGAGATCAGTTATTGGCACATGATTTATCGCCTTCCAGGTTATACAGGGATATACGGCTATTGGAGAAAAGCGATCTCTCTATCGATTGTGATTTATCGCTAGGAGTTACTAACACCTTCTTGATATGGTTGCGCATGATTAAAGGATATTCAAAGCAGGATATCTTTGACCTGTCGCCAAATGCAAAAGAAGACTGGGATATAAGCTATAAAAAATTAATGCCATTATTCAGGGAATATCTAGATTCAGTTTGGAAGCCAACGGCCGACTTTTTTGGTAGTGATAGCCCTTTCGACACCACAGGTTTAAAACTTGCGACGTCCTTTTATCTAAATTACTATGATGTCGCCTGGATTCAAACGGAATAAATTAAATTTATTTACACATCATAGTCTTTGCCTAAACAGTAATAGTCGATAGGTACGCCTTCCTCGATATTCGGATTGAGGTGC
Source organism: Terramyces sp. JEL0728 (assembly GCA_027603945.1). Lineage (NCBI taxonomy): Eukaryota > Fungi > Chytridiomycota > Chytridiomycetes > Rhizophydiales > Terramycetaceae > Terramyces > Terramyces sp. JEL0728. The sequence continues at coordinate 113,907 of JADIIU010000021.1, read as the reverse complement.
CCTTTCGTAGTGTTGATTCCATTTTGTTGGAGCATCGTGATGCAGAGTACCGTAATACCCACCCCGGCATCCAGTGCAACTGCTAGAATATAATTGTATTTTTGCCACCTATGTCAACCACGAAATACCATAAATTGTAGTTTTTATACAGGTACGATTGGAAAAACCAAGCGACACCAACCGGAACGATGTAGAAGTTTTGGAATTGTCCAGGACCAAAGAAAGATGACAAGAGCGGAATGTTTATCATTTTCCAGTATGTGTGTGGATATATTTTGTTGAAATACCATGGTATTATTGGCAGGAGAAAGCCAATCAAGAAGCACCAAAGAGTAGACTCGTAAACTGAACCGATACCAAAGAATCTCTGTGGCCCTATTGCTCCCCATATCGCCCCTGCGTAAGTTAAAGGATACCTGCGTTGTAAAATACAAAATAATCAGTTGCTTGCCAATCACCAGTCCCAAGAATAGTTTCGAGAGAATCCATCACCCAAAAACTAGTAGCTGTATTAACAAAAGCCCCCAGGAGTGTTCCGTATAGTTGTGCAAATACCATATGAACGGGATTGATTTTCATGTAATGGCCAAGTTTTAGGTCAGCTAATAATGTGATTGCTTGGATTACAGAATTCGTCCCTAGACTCTTGAAAGCCATTACGACTACAGTTTTCCCCGGCAGCAATAGACCAATTACAAATTCTGTAAGAACGTTTATCCCTAACCTAGTCCCGGAAATCGCAGTAATTACACCGATCGGTAAGACTGACATCACAGCCATAACAATGCATAGTATTACTGACCAAAATGGCATTTCATATGAAGTGAACCCCGAAATAATAAACTGCAGAATAATCAAAACAACCAAAAAATAGATGAACGCAGATTCTGAAATATCTGGGTATCTCTTCATCAGCAAATTATGAATATCTTCTTCCGTCTCTTCCAGCTGTTTCAATGCCGATCGCAATTGGACATAAATTTCGTTTCCGTGCCAAAGGTACACATGAGTGAAAGCTGGAATTAATGACACTTACCAGCTACGATTGACAAGAACGATGCTGCGTACGCTAAAGCAAAAAACGATGAAATGTAAATTGGAGACTCTTGTTGGTATCGCGCTTCGCTCAAGTCGAATTTAGGCGGTTCGTATAAACTAACGGCAGAGATATGATGTCCGGATGAATTGAAAAGCGCTGCTGAATTTAATACTGGGATCGGCCGTCCGTCTCTGTATTCATGGATGTGCAGCGTCTGATCGCTGCCAAAAGCATTGGTGAAAAATACCAAAGGTGTCAAAATCCAACCCCAGATAATATTTGAAAAAGCAATATTTACAGTAGCCCTAAAATGAGAAACAGGTACCACCACGGCGTAGTGAGAGAAGCACCTTTCACATAATACCAATCCAATGTCAGAGATCCCATCCCAAGCCCATACCCGTTATCGGAAGACATTAGAAAGTTGGCTTTCTCTCCTAATCCCAGGAAACAAAGGATATTGAACGATTGCAAAGCAACCATAAAATACTGAGGTATCCAAGCGTATGCAAAGCTTATTGCAAATGCAATCCAAAAGAAATTGAATCTGGATAGTTTATACACTGAGGTTTCGTCATTTTCATGAGAGGAGTGAAACCCAACGAATAGCGCGACAGTTGATAGTATTCCTGGCCAGACCATAGCTTGCGGCTTGACTAGAAACCTCCTTGCTAATCCTGCAATCCCAAACCCTAAAAATTGAGTTGTGAGGACCCTGGGATCAACAATAAGCATACCATCCCAACGACTCCAAGAATGTAATTGAAGTATTCCCCATAAACATCTTTGAGCGCTGTGTAACCACGTTATCTATTCCATAGGCAATTCCTCCTCCACATCCAGCAATAATTGTAATTAGAACATGTTCCTTCATCCCAAATGATCCTGGATTTAGTTGAAATACACTTTTCCCCACAGAAAATTGGTAATTAGGAAGGAATTTTGCCATGAATATCCCCATTGGGTAACTTAGTAGCGTAGCTAGGAATGCGGGTATCTAATATTAAACTCTACAACTTCAAATGGCGTTGTTCTGAAAGCAAGAATTGAATTTACTACTCCAAGAAAAATACACCATAATGACCCCAATATAATTACTCGTAAAGTTAGACTCGGAGCCATTGGGTCATCAGTTTGTGGAATAATTGAAGTGCGGTCGTAATTCCCGTCTTGAGATTCATCTTCAGTCTCCAAATTGTCCAGTTCAATGTATTCTGAATCTTGGGAGGCTCTGGGATTGTTTAATCGCTGCGTTAGTTTGAATTCACATTATATTTCATTTTTAAGAACTGGATTTTGAAATTTCGACTTTCTTTTTCACAGAAGCAACGCGAAATCAATTACCCTCTTAAAGTTGTTTCTCTACCTGCATATGTGCAGACCCGCCATGAGAAATGTTGCTCAGATTTCAATGTAGCGTGCTGCTAACGATATTCCAGAGAGATATTTACTTTATAATCCCAGAACACTCTGGTTGTCTACACACTTGTTTTGGTTGTCTGCATACGTGTTACTTGGCTGTGTAGTTTACTTTCATGTGATTATGGTGCAATTTCAACTTCAAGTGGAAATATATCCCCGAATGCCGTCGGCAATGGTCGGCAATGGTCGGCAATGGTCGGCGGTTTAAAAAGAAAATGTTAGCTGAGCCAAAATTTTAGACCCATAGCTGCTAGAATAATTGGAGATTAGACCGCGTCTTATGGCCAAGTCCAGTAGCATTTTAGACCAGCTGATCAACTCCACGTCGCGGTCCGGTGGTAAATATCAGCAAAAAATTATGGTAAATCCCATTATTTCAAAGCTACCTAAAAGGTCTATAAATATGTTGTGCAGCTACTCACATCCATATGAGCGATTAATGTTACCCAAGTTAAGTTGGGAGGATGACTCAACTTGTGAAAGGCCAGAGTGACGTGGAACAAAAAACCCACTTCTCCACTAAAAAAATATGAGCTCGGTCTCGTACTTCAGGTTATTATCGTACGCGCAGCCGGCAGACTACATATATGTAGTTATTGGAACATTAGCTGCCATGGTGGTACTTTATATATTAATTTAGAATGGAGCAACACTGCCAGTCATGACTATATTTTTTGGCCAAATCATTCAGTCATTCGTTTCCTACAAGCCAGGAGATCAAGCGCTTTTGGACCAGATGAACAAAGATATGAGCTTTGCAGTCACTATGGTAAAATCTATCCTAATTCAAGATGTGTGTTATTGGCGCTGTTACTTTTGTAGGATCATATGTTCAAATGAGTTGCTGGATCTTGTTTGGTGAAAACGTATCCAAACGAATTAGAGAACACTTTTTCTATTCTATTTTGCGACAAGATATTGGTTGGTTTGATGCTACTTCTACTGGAGATTTGAACTCTAGATTAACCGCAGACATCAACATTATTCAGGAGGGCCTTTCAGACAAGGTCGGACTATTGATTCAATTTACTTGTGCATTTATTACTGGTTACGTCATCGCATTTGTCCGAGGCTGGAGACTTGCTCTGGTATTGCTTGCTACTTTGCCTCTCCTCTCAGGCGCAGCATTCTTGATGTCAAAAATCTTGTCTGGCGGGCAAGGACAAGAACAGGATGCCTACGCTGAAGCCGGTGCAATTGCGCAACAAACTTTTACATCCATTAGAACTGTAGTTTCATTCGGCGGTCAAGATAAAGAAGCTGCCAAGTATGCCAAGCATTTAGATACTGCAGAGAAAGCTGGTATTAAAAAGGTAAGCAATGTTTTAATTTTTGGCGTTGTCAAACGGTGCTGGTGTTGGGTTCTTTCAATTTTTAATGTTCAATATCTATGCTCTTACCTTCTGGTATGGAAACACTCTTGTACCAGATGTAATGAGTACTGGTGATGTGCTTAACGTATTCTTTGCAATTATCATTGGTTCATTTTCATTGGGTAATGCCACTCCTCACATCACTGCTATTGCTTCTGCATTGGGTGCCGCAAAGGGTGTTTTTGAAACTATCGACAGAGTATCGCCAATTGATGCTCTTTCTCCAGCTGGTGAAATTTTGGAAACCGCTAAACAAGATATCGAATTTAGGGACATTGACTTCCATTATCCATCCCGAAAGGATGTTCCAATTTTGAAAAAGTTTAATTTGAAAGTAAAGACTGGTCAAACGGTTGCGCTTGTTGGATTATCTGGGTCTGGAAAGGTAAATTGTTTTTAAACTAGTCCACTATTGTTAAACTGTTTGAACGATTCTACGATCCAGTATATGGGTCTGTTTTGCTGGGAAACGTTGATATTAAAAGTTTGAGACTTTCTTGGTTAAGAAGTAATATTGGTATGGTTACCCAAGAACCAGTGCTTTTTGACACCACTATCAAGGAAAATATTATTTTGGGATTAGATACTGAACACGCAAACGCTCCTGACTTGAGCGATAGAATTGAAAAGGCATGCCGCCAAGCAAATTGCTGGGACTTTATTCAAAAGTTGCCAGACAAGCTGGACACTAAAGTAGGTGAAGCGGGTGGTATGATGTCTGGCGGCCAAAAGGTAATTATAAACTTAATTTTAGCAACGTATTGCAATTGCTCGGGCAATTATCAAGGACCCTTCCATTATTTTGCTTGATGAAGCCACTTCAGCTTTAGATACAGAATCCGAAAGAGTAGTGCAAGCTGCTTTGGAAACTGCCTCTGCAAACAGAACTACTATCATCATTGCCCATCGTCTTTCAACTGTCAAAAAGGCTGATCTTATTGTTGTTATGGATGCTGGTGAAATTATCGAACAGGGTACTCATGCTCAATTACTTGAAAAGAAAGGAAACTATTACAATCTTGTCCAAGCACAAGAGTTGAAGACTGATGGTGCTCAATCTCCAAAAGTCGGTGAAAATTCTCCTCAAGTCGAAGCTGCTCAAACTGAAAAGTTTGACCCTGCCATGCCCGACAAAGGAGTTGTAGTTCTTAGTATCGATAAAGATGAAGAAAAAGTCAAGAAAATTGAAGGAAAGCTAGATTATGGTAGATTATTGTCGTACAACAAGTCTGAATATGGATTGATGGCGTTGGGGTAATTTCACGCTAAACTTAGCATATTCGGTGGTTTGTGTAATGGCGGCATTCAACCTGTTTTTGCTATCATTTTCTCCAAAGTCCTCACTATTTTGGGCACTTCTTTAACCAATACTTACTCTTTGATTTTTGTTGGGCTAGCTTGTGGTGCTTTCATCACCAACTTTCTACAACTTGGTTTGCTGAAGTATTGTGGTGAAAAAATGACCAGAAGAGTACGTTACGATGTTTTTGTTGCTCTTCTCAAGCAAGAAATTTCATTCTTTGATATGGAAGAAAATGCTCCTGGTGCTTTGACTTCAAAATTGTCTGAAGAAGCAAATTTGGTTATGGGACTAACCGGTCCATTCTTTGGTGCCATTTTACAATCCGTTGCTGGTGTAATTGTTGGTTTAATTATTGCCTTTATTTCATGCTGGCAATTGTCCCTTGTTATCTTGGGTATGGTTCCTTTGATTGCTGCAGCAGGTTACATGCAATTGCAGGTCTTGGTTGGATTTGGAAGTAAAACAAAAGCTGCATATGAAACCGCCAGTCAAAAAGCCTCTGAAGCCATTTCAACTATTCGAACCGTTGCAGTTTTGAACAAGGAAGAAGTTTTCTATAAGCGCTATCTTGACAGTATTATTTTACCGCACAAGATTACTGTCAAAGGTGCCTTCCTTACCTCTGGTGGTTTCGCATTCTCACAAAGTGTTTTGCACTTTGCTTGGGCTATATCTTTCTACTACGGTTCAAGACTTGTTGTTTGGGAATTGTACAACACAGGCGATGTATTCAGAGCAATTTTCACAATTATTTTCACTGCAATGTTAACAGGGCAAGTCAATAATCACACGCCAGATGCAGCAAAAGCCAAATTAGCTGCATTTTCTATTTTTGCAGTTTTAGACAGAGTATCTGCAATTGATCCAACCACTGAAAGCGGTGAAAAGAAGGAAAAGGCCGAAGGAAATGTCTCTATCAAGAATGCAAGATTCACCTATCCTGCTAGACCTGACATTGAAGTATTGAAAGGGTTATCTTTGGACGCTTTCAAAGGAAAGACTATCGCTCTGGTTGGGCAAAGTGGTTGTGGCAAGTCGACAGTAATGGGCTTGCTCGAACGTTGGTATGATCCATCGAGTGGCCAAATTAATTTTGATAATACTGAAGTAAGCAAGTGGAATATTGCTAATTTGCGATCACATATGGGAATCGTTGGACAAGTACGCTATTCTTACCATAGGAACCAGTGCTATTTAATGTTAGTATCAGAGACAACATTGCTTATGGTGCGGTCGGACCAGTTGACGAATTGGCAATTCAAGAAGCAGCCAAACTGGCTAATATTCATGAATTTATTCAAGGTCTTCCAGACATGTATGATACTTTGGTTGGAGAAAAGGGTGGCCAAATCTCTGGTGGACAGAAACAAAGAATTGCTATTGCAAGAGCATTGATCAGAGATCCGCGACTATTGTTGCTCGACGAAGCTACATCCGCCCTTGATTCTGAATCAGAAAAGGTTGTGCAGGAGGCTTTGGATAATGCAGCAAAGGGTAGAACTACCATTGTTATCGCACACCGTCTATCTACTATTCAGAATGCTGATCTGATCCTGGTAGTCAGTGCAGGGGCTGTAATTGAATCCGGAACTCACTTTGAACTGGTTGAACAAAAAGGCTCCTACTACCAACTGGTCAACCAGCAAAAATTGGATTAATAAAGCCGTTTTATCTTTTTAACAGGAAATTATCTCTAACCAAGCCACTTTGTGTAAGCTTTCGCCAAACTAAAGGTTTTTTTGCCAAAAGAAATGGAGATTTCTGAATTCGTTGATAACGTTGCCGATGAAAACGAATTGGAAAATAGAATTCTTCAGGATGCTGAAAGGGAATTTGAGGAACAGACGAGGGAAATTGAAAATAAACGGCTAGAGAAAATTAAAAGCAAATTACAGACAGCAAACACAAAATTAAATAAATATTTGGATAGGGGGAAACCAGTAGATGAAATATTAGAAGAAATTGAATTTTTAACCCAACAAGAAAAGGAAATCAAAGAAAGACTTGAAAATCGTATACCTTTCTAACATAGATGAGGAGATAAAAGAATCTGATCGGGAAAGACTCATTCGCACTGGAAAGATCAACCCATTTACAAAAGAAGATGATATTGCAACTGGCAAGGAGTACACTTCTGTCGAATTATATGTGGGTGACTCAGACGAGGAAGAAGATGCAATGGATGATGGAGATGAGAATTACTACCAAAGAAGACTACTTCGATGGGCTGTGAAACGAAGAAAGAAAAGATATTTGCATGAGAATCCTGAATCTGAAAATGTAGACACACTGGATTTTGCTAACGATATCGAAGATGAAATGACTACTGCGTCTGGTGTCGCTGAAGATGAAATAATTGGGGAATACAAGGTACCAGGAGACATCGCGTCACATCTTTTTGATTACCAGAAAGCTTGCGTAAGGTGGCTCTGGGGTAATTGAATTTAATAGTAGAACTACATCGTCAAAAGGTTGGCGGTGTTTTGGGGGATGAGATGGGATTAGGTTTGATGTATGTTAACGCAGGCAAGACTGTCCAGCTGGTTGCCTTTTTGGCAGGATTGGGATACTCTAAGCTCCTAGAGGGCCCAATACTAGTAGTTTGTCCTGCAACTGTTTTGAATCAATGGGTACAGGAATTTCATAAATGGTGGCCGGCATATCGAGTTGCAATCCTACACTCCTCTGGAAGTGGCATTTCTGAAGGTGGTATATTTCGATATGATAGTGAGTCGGAAGAGGAAATGCCTGCAAAAAGACGAAAGATCAGCAAGTCATCGGTGAAATCCAAAGGAATTGATGCCCTGATAAACAAAATTGCAGAGAAGGGACATGTGATTGTTACTACGTATAGCTCAATAACTCTGTATGAAGAGATGATGGGAAAGGTGAAATGGGCTTATTGCGTCTTGGACGAAGGTCACAAGATAAGGTAGTCGAGACTGATTCCAGAAACCCTGATGCTAAAGTAACTTTGGCTTGTAAAAGCTTAATGACCCCACACAGAATTATACTTTCAGGGACTCCAATTCAGAACAACCTGACCGAGTTATGGTCGCTATACGATTTTGTGTATCCTGGAAGACTAGGAACTTTGCCAGTTTTTCAGTCCGAATTCGCAGTGCCAATTAATATTGGGGGATATGCGAACGCTACCAACATACAAGTGCAAACTGCTTATAAATGTGCGTGTATTCTAAGAGACTTTATTTCGCCGTACATGCTAAGGAGAATGAAAGTCGATGTTGCGCAGCAATTGCCGCAGAAGAGTGAGCAAATACTATTTTGTAAACTTACCCCTGTCCAAAAACAAGTATCACTTGGTTTAATGTAGAAATATTTGAGATATATAAATTCTGAAGAAGTCTCTCGAATCCTTGACGGCAAGCAACATGTTCTATCTGGTATTGATATCTTGCGAAAGATCTGCAACCACCCTGACCTAATTGAAAAAGATGTACTGAAATGCTAATTGGCAGGTTGATGAGTTTGGAACAGTTGAGAAATCCGGAAAAATGATTGTTGTTGAAAACCTACTGCAGATGTGGAAGATGCAGGGGAATAGAGTGTTGCTGTTTTGTCAAACAAGGCAAATGCTCGACATTATGGAGCAGTTCATTCAAAACACTGGTATTTAGATGCTTTATCTAGACTACAAATACTTGAGAATGGATGGAACTACACCTATCAAGACACGTTCTACTCTGGTAGATTCATTCAACAGTAACTCGGAGATCTTTGTGTTTCTTTTGACAACGAGAGTTGGTGGGCTGGGAATCAATTTGACCGGGGCTGATCGATGTATTATTTACGATCCAGATTGGGTATGTTGTGCCTAACAATAGAATCCCTCTGTTGACTTGCAAGTATATAATTAATTCTGACAATAGGCTAGGGAACGATGTTGGCGTTTGGGGCAAACTAAAAACGTCACAATTTACAGATTAATGGTTTCGCATACCATCGAAGAAAAGATCTACCAGCGACAAATATTCAAGCAATTCCTTACAAACAAAATTCTAAAAGACCCAAGACAAAGACGGTTTTTCAAAAGGAATGATCTTCATAATCTGTTCACATTTGATGAAAAACTAGAAGGGCCAACAGAGACTGAAAATTTGTTTGAAGACATGAAAGTTGCAGTGAAAGCAGACATGAGAATGCAAAATGTGGATAAAGTGCACAATTTTGAACATCCAGCAGATCAGGCAGCATCCAAATCCGGTGATAGTAGTATTTTGGAGGCTCTTTTTGCCAAGTCTGGTGTTCACTCAGCATTAGAGCACGAAGCCATACTAAAACCTACTGTAGAATACGCAATTATGGAAGATGAAGCAAGAAGGGTATCGGAAGAAGCAGTAAAGAACTTGAAACTGTCCCGTAAACAGCTGAAAGAAAATAAAGTTCATCAGCCAACTTGGACCGGTAAGTTTGGATTTGCAGGCAAACAAAGATTCGGTGGTGGTTCAAAGCTGTCTGAAGAAAGGAGTGGTAGTGCAAGCATCCTGAACAATCTAAAGAAACGGTCGAACCCTAGCCCGAATGCCAAAAATAGCAATGGATTTCTGGCAACCGAAATATTTGATTATTTGTCAAAGTCGCCGGGTATCGTTCCTTCCGCACAAATCCTGGATCATTTTAAACACAAAATTAACAAGGATGAAATGGTGGTATTTCGTGGTCTGTTAAAAGGTATGGCTACCTTAGAACGAGAAGGTGCTATTAAAGGCTGGAAATTAAAAGAATGAACAGAAATCAATAAATTATGTATTTAAATCAACTTATCGTAGAAGAGCGTAATAAATTTCTGACAAAGTCATCTCGCGATGATAGTGCTTCTTTTGCCGACTTTAATTCCTTTCTGGCTTCATCAACTTCAAAAGAGTTATTGCAGAGAGTGAGGAATACTTGTTGCACCCTTTCTTTTAATGTGGAGGATGAGGTAATTTTGAGATGGTTTTCTATGGCATTCAAGAAAACCCTGAGGAAAGTCAGTTCTTTGAGATTTTGGTGTCTTTTCAAATCCATATCTTTCGAATTGGATAGTCCTCTCATTTGCACAGTCATGCTTTCGAAATTATTGATTGCTCCTCTCCAGGTGGTAAGAAAATCTCTGTTGGTATCATTTCCAAAGTGAATGTTTTTCACATGATTCAAAGTCTGGACGAAATCCTGACAATCTTGATCAATATTCTTCCATTCATCGCTTGGATTCAAGGACCGGTTAACTTTGCCTTTTAGAATATCTCGCTCCCTTTTACACTTTAGAAGGAATGAAACTGCTTTCCGCATGATTCTTCTGATCGATACAAGAATTTCATTCTGTGAAATTGATTCTTTTTCGGCAACCAATTGCAGATTTTGATCTAGTGTTTCCTCGTCCATTAAATTGAACAGGTCACAGAAGAATGAAATATCCTTTGCTATTTCCGTGTTTAGTAAATAACTTTTGGATTTCAACAAATTGTTTTCGCGTTTAATTTTTGATAGAATGTCTTCTTTATGCTCAGTGTGTTGGAGTAACTGCTGTTGAACATTCACCAATTCCTTTTTCGTAATTACAAATTCATTCTGGCTCTTTTGCAATTCTACCGTTTGTCGAGACAATTTTGTATTTAAACTGGCCACCTGTGATTCATAGTTTAGGATCTTGCTGTTTAATTCTCCGGCCATGGATTTATGGGCAACACTGACAGTTTCAATTTCATCTTTATGCTTCTGAAGTGCTTGTTCGTTTGTGCTATTGAGGCTATCTACACACATCTTTAATTCTCTCATTTTCTCTTCATATTGTCTTCTTGCAAGTTCATTTCGCTTCATTTTCAGATTTAATGCAGAGATCAAGGCACTCTCCTGACGTATTACCACTTTAAAGCTCTCTAGTTCCAATTTCTGCTTCTTTAGCTGGTCTTTGTCCTTGTAGTTGGCTACTTTTAGTGCATTGTTGATTTTCTTTAGATTTATCCCCTTTTCTCGATAATCCTTTTCCATTTGCAATGTTTGTGATATTGCTTTCTCCGCTACCAAATTAAATTTTCCATCCAATTCATCTACTTTTTTCAAAATGGAGGATAAGGTTTCACTTTGTTTAACAGCAACATCTTTAGCAAATTGACTAAACTTTGAAATGGACGCTTCCTTCATATTTTTGTACTTTTGTTCCAATTTCTAGATATAAGTTCCAAATTACAGCTATCTCTTCAGTGAGTTCTTGTTTCTTATTCTTCAATCCATCGTTTTCTTTAACTTGCTGTTTGTTAAGCAGTCTTTCATTTTCTAACTTGCTGGATAACTCTTGCACTTTCCCTTTGAAATTGCTTATTTGGGAACTTAGGGATGCAATATCAGCATTTAACTTTGAATTGGCTGCAGATTTTTCTTCCAATTCCCAGTTGGCTTTCTTTATCAAGCTTTGCATCTTTTCTTTAGAAATCAATTCTTCCTGCAGCAACAGCATTCCTTTCTTTGCCTTTTTCTCGTATTGTTGATTAAATTCCTCCAATTCTTTGATTTTGGCTAACAGGAGGGCATTTTCCTGTTGATATTTTATATTGCTTTCATTTACATCTTTGTTTTTCAACTCACATTCAGAGATTGACGTCTTATAATTTTGAATTGAATTCTTATGATCAGTAATTGTAAAATTCTGCTCATCAACACATAATTGGGTCTTGTACAGTCTTTCTTTTACATTCAAATAACTGTTCTTGTACATTCGACTTTCGTATTTCAGTTGGCTATTGGAATACTTGATTGCCGTCAACTTCTTTTGTAGCGCCTTAGCAAGTCTGTTGCTGTTGGTAAATTGTTTAGTAACGAGATCGTTCATCAAGAGTTCTTGTTTCAATTTTACACGGCACTCTTTAAACAAATGCTGGGGATTATGTGAAGCAAACAATATTTCCTCGACATCCAGGTTGCTACTTGATAATTTAAAGTGTTCATTTTGGAAAGAGAGTTCTTTAAAAGTAGTAGCAACAGCAGGTACTATGTTGCTTTGATTATTTGCATAGCTGTTGCTTTCAAACCCCCATTCCAGCATTGTAAGCTTTCCGTTTGTAATCTCGTACGCTTCTTGCACTGATAGTGGTGAGATTACTTTTTCGGTGACTTTTTCGGTGTGTACATTCATATCTGATGCTGGATCACATACATTAATGTCCAATTTTTGTAATTTATCATTTTTCATAGTATTTTTCTCATCACTTTGGCTAATCTCATTGTACAAGGCGATACTCTCTTCATTTTGGGAATAGATATTTTCAATTGCTTCAACAGATAACTCTATTGGTGATTTTGGGATGTTTGAGATATCTATCTGCGTCTTTTCAGCTGATATTTCCGGGTTGATTGAAAAATCTGCGAACCCGTCCATGGTTCTCATTTCTTCTGGCACATTTTGGGTATAATCCTCTTTTTCGTCTTCGAATTCATGCTTCGGTGTGTCTGCAAGTTAGTGCAAATCCTACCTTTGATTACATCAGTATTTGAAAGTAATTCATCTCCGTCTGAATTAAGGATAGAAGGCTGCACTTTTCTCTCAGTAACTTTGTTCATAAATTCTACTTCTTTGTCAATAGCTGTGTGCTCGATATCCACTCCATCTACATTGGATATATCACATTCTCCTTCATTGCCGTCAGATGCTGCATCATCTCCTTCCATTTCATCATCTGATTCAATTTCCAAGTTGACTTTGCTTTCATTTAACTCTTCGTGGTCTGAATCAGTAGATTTGCTATCGTCCACCTCCGAATCCACAGGTGAGCCTTGTTGAATATTCAAAATCGCGGATGGATCGTAAATTCCATCACTGTGATTCTCTGAGCAGCTACCATCCAGAGTTTCGTCCAGGGAATCAGGTGGAAGTGGATCCTCAATGCCGTTACATTCTACCTCTCCGGAAAAGTCATTTTGATCTTTGTTTAATTGAATTTCGGATCCATGCGCGACTTTACCATCGGAGGTTTTTTCTATGGTATCTTGACATGCGAGAGGATTTTCAATTTTACCATCTTCTGTTGCATCTAAATCTCCCGTCGAGCCAAGGGTGATATCTGAATCCTTGGCAGCCATTTGTTTCCGTTTTGATTCCAGCTTGCCATCTATGTTTAAACCAATCTTACCACTGACAGGTGGCACACTAAAAATCCCCAATATTGCTGCTGCAGGTCCTAATATTCCTTTTTCTTTATTTTCATATCCTAGTAAACTCAAAATAGATTTCATTAGTAAAATTAGGATTACGTCAAAATATTTATTTAAATCCTTGAAGCCTGAATAGTATTTTGAAAGGATTCAATCCCAAGAATCAGGTTGCTATAGTGAAGATTTAAGGAATTGATTTCAGCCTCAACGGTGCTTTGGTACAATTCAGTCTTTGTTAAATCAGCGTATACCTTTTCTTCGTATTCAACTGCTTGAGTTTCATTTTCTTGGGCTCTGGAGACACTAGCTTGATGTTGCGCTACAACTTCCTCGAATTCCTCCTTCAATTTAACAAATTTCTGTTCATTAGCAGATTCCCGTTGACTATGGTGCTGCTCTAATCTGGTAATTTTTGAGTTTGCACTCTCGAGCTGGCGGAGTAATTGCTGGGATTAAATCTTTCTTACTTGTTCCTTCATGGTCAACTCGCGCAATTCATCTTGCTTTCTTTGAAGACTTTCGGCATCTTTTTGGTAGCGAAGTTGCTCATCTCTTTTTTTCTTTCTTTCCTGTTCAGCTTCCAGTAACAATTCACAGCAATTTTCAACATCCTAAGATTAAATGCAAATACTGCTTCGACTGTATCCATAGTGTCGATTCGCACTTGCAATTCTCTAGATTTCTTTTCGGAAGCAGCTACATTTGCTTTTTCAATTTTAACAGATGCTATCATATCATCTATAGCCAATTTTAATTTTTCCGGATTTGTAATAATTCTGGATTGCAATCTCGCGCATTCCTGCTTCAGATTTGTAATTAGGAACGTATTGTTGTTCATTTTTTCTGATAATTGGGACTTTTCCAGCTTCAAAGTATCAATTTCTCCTCCAACATTGGTTTGAATTTTCTTTAGTTCTCTCAAATCCGCTGTCAACACACTAACAATCTCCCTCTTCTTTTCAGCCAAAGGTGTTTCTGCAACTCTGGAAGCCCTACAATCAAGCATTTCTTACTTGTAGGAGTTTACTTTTTCAGTCAGGTCATCCAGGTTCGATTGCAGTGACACTTTTTGATTTGCAAGCGCTTCCTAAATTCAAAAGGAAATTACAGCTTGTTCCGAACACTGTTCGTAAATCTGCATTTTGTCTTCTCTAAATTTACAGAAATTAATGATTGCACTAAGAATATATCGGACCCGTTTAACTGAAGGGGTGAGTAAATCACGTAGACTAAAGTTTTCAACTCCAGCTTGAGTTACAATTTTGAGTCTAAAATTAACACAAAATACAATTGGCGGTAGAATCCCATTAAAGCGATCGAATCTTGCTGAAGATCTGGTGTTTCCAAGAGAGTGCTGAAATCAGGTACGGCCAAGTTTCTTGTTGAACCTAAAAGCAGCTCTGTGAATTTTTCGTAAATTTGGAGCATCTTGTGCATAGTTGGTTTCTTTAGGTCCTCTTCAGTGCATGGAATTGCAAGCTCGATCAGTATCTGCAATATTTCTTTTGTGTCCAGGTTGGGAAATGTCAACTCGCTCATTCTTGATTAAAAAGTTGGAAGTTCTGGACATTTTGGGGAATACCTTGGAAAACTAATACCACCTCACAATATCAAGAGACTGGTTACCATGAGCGCCAACAACTGGGCTTTGAGGGGGAAGATTTACTCTAGCAGATATTTGAACACTTTCAACTAAATGAATATTCAGAGCTCATTCTGGAATGTCTAAGTTCCAATTGCTCTCGTTACTTGCTCTTGTGCCTAAATCAATGTTTCAATCTCTCTCGGAATCTTTCCATTCCGATTCCCTCCCGTCATTGTTTGGAAAACGAAAAAAAGTTTATGTTCAAACTTATCAAGCGGTTAATTAGTATCTCGAGGAATCCAATTCAAAATACCTTTTATAGAAGAGAGCTTCCTAATGTAAATATATTTAACGGTAGAATTTGTATTCATTCACATCTCCCCAAGGAAAAGAATTGTTCAGAAAATCTTTGGGAGAAGGACATGCAGAAATATTCTTTTCATTATCAGGGAATTTCACTATGCAGAGCGAGCCTGCTTTTTGCGGTCTAGGGTCACTTGCGATGGTATTGAATGCACTATCGGTCGATCCAGGGAAGAGATGGAAAGGCGTTTGGAGGTGGTATGCCGATGATATGCTAGAATGCTGTGCTTCATTGGAAGATATAAAGAAGGACGGATTAAATTTTATTCAACTGGCAGCAACAGCCAGAGGGAATGGATTGAATGTAGAAACAAAGCGGAGCGATCAAACCTCGTACAAAGAATTCATTAATGATTTGAAAAAAGTTACCAGCTCATTGGATACTCATATGGTTGTGTCGTTCAGCAGAAAAACCCTGAACCAAACTGGTGATGGCCATTTCTCGCCTGTTGGTGCTTACTGCCCCTCCAGCAATCAGGTGCTAGTCATGGACACTGCTAGATTTAAATATCCCAGTTATTTTGTAGATGCAAAGTTGCTCTATGAAGCAATGAACCCAATAGATGTTACAACTGGGCTGCCAAGAGGATATTTTGTACTTACGCGGGGTAACTATTATGGTAACACTAGGCGATTCTAAACCGCTACCTCTTTGCAAAATTACAGCACAAAAGTTGGAATGGCAGGGATTAACAAAAATATTCTGGCAAATTATACCTCAAGAGCTGAAAACCAACAGCAATCCCATCAAAGCAATCGTTAACAACATCCCTGATAAACACCATTTCTATACCGCGCTGGCAGATGGCGGTTTCGATCTGGCAGGTACTGTGGATGGAAATAGACAACTGGCGGCTGATCTGAAGGATGAATTTGAATTGCTGATGAATCAAGTTAAACAGCATGCAATGTACAATGCAGTTTGTGAAGCAATGGCGCCTTGTGAATCTACTTGTGAAAACAAAATTCATGTTCAACTGGGAAAGAACTCGGTGGAACAGTTAGCAACTCTATTTCTATTGTCGCTTCCTAGGGAACTACTGACAAACTTTCCGCAGGCTTCGTTCCAAACTGTGCAAAATTTAAGAGCGGAAAGTACTTTTGACTCCTTGCCATTATTGAAGGAAGAAATTTCTAGAATGTCTGCGCAGTGGGATACTATGCTTAGCTCCTACTGTATCTGCGGGTCAAGCAATTGTTCTAAATCTTTATAATATATATTAATTTTAATATCCTCTTGAAGTCTCTAGGTCACAGAACGTGCTCGCAGTTTGATTTTTAAGGCACAACAGAACGACAAAATTATGGCAATTGATTTGCAACCTCATAACCCGGAAGATTCCCAAGTTGATTTCAGCATCCTAGAATTATTTCGAAAATCTAGTCCTATCTCTTACAAGGAAGTCGAAAGCAAAAAACGAATAGGACAAAAGAAGAGACAACGAGCAGAAAATGATTCTTTTTCTTCTCACCCTTTCAAACCAAACAAGAATCCAAATTATATTGAAGAGCAAGACGAAAAACCAGGTTATCCTCCAGCAGGACCATCGCCGTTTATCAATATGGACTCTGATCTTTCCGATCAAGAAGAACAGCAGGAAAGGGAAAAGAACCACAAAGCTGGTAAGCATGGTTTCATTCAGGTCCGCATAACTTGACTAGAAATGACAGGAAATTGCGCCAGCATGTCAGAAGATACTCTTGCGATGAGCCATTGCTAAAAGACTTTGAATATGAAATTCGAAACTTTGTCAAGAAGTGTATTTACAAGGAAGAAGATTATGAATTGGATATGGACATTTCTGACATTGAGATGAATTCCAATAACTCTGAAGAATGGGTTTCGTTGACCAATGCTACTGTAATTGATGGCGAAGAATTGCATTTGAAAATTACCAATTCATTCCTTCGTTTGCTTGTTCATTCGATGTGTAGATACTATTGCGTTCCTTCCTCAAGTAATCGAGATTAATTGCAGGTTATAACAAGGGGGATGATCGCGTTACTGTGATTAAGGCTCCTGATGAGCAATTTGAATTCCCAGATATTTCCTTTACTGATTATTTTTTACACTAATATAATTTGCTTGTAATTGCAAATGTCTACTGTTTGAAATTTTCAATGAAATCGGAAAAGTCAACATTTGAAATCAAGCTGTAACGATTGCTAATTCTAGACATCCGCTTGCAATTCTCAACATTTCGGATCATTACACCAGGCTTTCTCTTCAAAATAAGGATGCTCGAGTCATTGGTGCAATTCTAGGAACTCAAAACGGAAGAGAAATCGAAATCATGAATTCATTTGAGATTCCTTTGTCAGACAAGACTGTGGATAAAGTTTACATGTTGCAAAAGCAAGAGCAGTACAAGCAAGTATTTCCAAAGTTGGAATTCCTGGGCTGGTATTCGTCAGGAAGCGAGTTAAACCAAGTGGACAATATACTACACAAACAGTTCCTGGATGTCAATGAATCACCATTGTACTTGAAGCTCGATCCACATAGCAATACAAAGCAATTACCAATTAAAATCTATGAATCTTTCATGGAACCAAATAGCGGATCAATTCAATTATTGGAATCTACGTTTATAATTGAAACTGGAGAAGCAGAAAGAATTGCAGTTGATCATGTCGCGCATATTTCTAACGAGAGTGAAAATGCCTGTATGTTATGCTAATGTAGTGGTTGCCCATTTAAAAGGACAAAAGAGTGCAATTCAAATGCTGTATTCTAGAATTCTGGTTTTGTTGGATTACGTACAAGCCGTGCAGCAAGGTATTTTCCCTTAACAAGGCAAATTAGCTAAAGACCATACACTCTTGCGTCAAATCAGCAGTCTGTTGGCGCGCTTGCCTCTTATTCAAGACCCAGAATTCGAAAACGATTTCCAAAAAGATTATAACGACGTGACACTAATACTGTATCTCGCAACTATTACAAAGAATACCGATGCGTTGAACGAAGTGAAATCTTGCTAATGTAGTTATTGGATAAGATTAAAGTCATTAATAGCAAAAAGTCGAATGGCAGATGGCAAGGAAAGGAACCAGCTTCTCATTTTCAATAAACTGTCTATATTGTGGACTTGAATTTGGCGGGTGGTTTGATTGAGATCCCGACGAAAGGAATTTAATGTGAGGATGAGATGTATCGAATTAAACCACTCGCAGGCATCCAGAGTCTGGAGATATGATCAGTCACCTCTGCAATGTCTTGACCAGATTAAAGATAACATAAACCGAGTTCCTTTGAAAAAATTGAATCCTAAATAGGAGTGTCACAAGCCACAAAAATCGAAGCAGAGCAAGTTTCAAAAGTTTTCATAGAAAATGTCAGAGCAACAGGACATTGTTTTATTGGTAATGAATGCTGTTGGTTCCAATCAAAAGAAGGGCCCAGTCTGCTACTACGTCGCTTCGTTAGCTATCCTCAGACTTTTCCCACTTTCATACTTGAATGAAATATTTCCATTTGGGATTCCAGCACCTTCATTTTTGACAGCGCAGGAAGTAAAATTGCTTTTATTCACTTCTCTCAGTTCAATGGATTCAGAAGATATGCAGCCTGTTCCGTTGTCAACTCTTAGCGACCACAACAGCCAATTGAAGGACAGCAGCCAAATGGCCGTTGAATTCAACAGTTCAGAATTTTCAGATATCGATGCTTATGACGCTGAACCATCTTTCAAGACTTTGTTTGAAAGGGTGGACAAATTCGACCCTGAATTGGCAGAGTTGGTTACTCAAAAAGGACTGTCAATGAACACTGAAATTGGATTGTTCAAATACCTGGGCAAGTACTTTAAAGAATTTGTTTCAAAGGAAATGCTCAAGGAAAGCAGCAGCCTTCCGCAATTATCGGAGGAAAACGGATCCAAGGAATTCATGATTTTAAAGGAAGAAATGGAGTTATACATAGTGCAGCAACCTCCCACACAATCTCTCACTTCTCAGGGTGTGTTGATAAAATCTAAAAACGCAGACCTTACCACAAACGAATTAGCTTCGGAAAGTAAAGCCGCTCTTCTCAGTCAAGCGGAAGCCGTTCAATGGGGAGTAGAAACCCTAATGGATAGCCAATGCGGTGCCATGCTCAAGTATTTCAGAAAAAACAAGTACTTGGAAGAAGGTGCTGCTTGGGGACACAGATCTGTAGTCCCAAACAAAAAAACTGTCCTTGGTTACTCTATAGTTCCCCTTAGCAACATTGTTCATACTGAAGCCCATGTTGATGAAGATGTAGCAATGGATCCTGTAGAAAATGAAATGATCACACAAGTTGAAGATACACATAATGCTAAATCGATTGAAAACGCGGTTTTAGAGCGCCAGGTATTCAAGGCCTGCTGGTGGCAAAAAGTTCCTATACTCCAACAGTCTGCAAAAGCTGGTGCAATGATGCCTACCCTAAAACGCAAAAAGACTGAAGACCATAACTTGCAAGTAGGATACCTTTGGATTAGAAGATCATGGAATGTAGAATTCAGTGTCCACAACTAATAAAACCTGATTTTCTCGAGTATCACTTCATAGTCACGTGAATTATGCATTTAAGTTGAATGGAAAAAATTTCAGTTTGTCATCTACTATGGTTGTCAAAATCCAACAAAAAGCTCCAGCCTTCAGTGCACAAGCAGTCGTTGACGGTGAATTCAAGCAAGTCTCATTGGACGATTACAAGGGTAAATACCTCGTATTGTTCTTCTATCCGTTGGATTGGACCTTTGTTTGCCCAACCGAAATTATTGCATTCAGCGAAAAGGCAGCCGAATTCAAAAAGATCAACGCCGAAGTTGTTGGTGTTTCCATTGACTCTAAATTCTCACACTTTAACTGGATTAACCAACCAAGAAAGCAAGGTGGGCTCGGAGAAATGCACATCCCACTTGTTGCTGATGTCACCAAGCAAATCTCTAGAGATTACGGTGTCTTGATTGAAGAAGGTGGTGATGCTGGCTTGGCTGCTCGCGGTACCTTTATCATTGATGACAAACAAAATGTTCGTGTTGCTCAAATCAACGATTTGCCAATCGGCCGTAACATTGACGAAGTTTACCGTCTCGTTGAAGCTATTCAATTCCATGCTAAACACGGCGAAGTTTGGTAAGTTGCTTTTAATTTTAGCCCTGCTGGATGGAAGAAGGGTGGTGCAACCATGAAGGACAACATCAAGGATTCAAAGTCTTACTTTGAAAAGGTATGCAAGCTCTTAATCTTAGGCTAACTAGGTTTATTCGCCCACTGTCAAACGCAAGAATGAATCGTCAACCAATTCCTCTAAAAAACCAAAAAAATAAAACCCAGTGTCTCATTTAAGTAGAGTCGTGAAGCTCTCCATGTCTTAATGGCGGTGATGGCATTGATCATTGTGATCAGATCTGTCACTGCGCGGTGATAAATAGTAGAAAATCCAAGGGAAATTATGGAAAGTGATCTATACCAGGAGCAAATTAACCTGAGCAACTCGATCCATTCTGAAACCAAAAAGAAGCCGTCGCCATTTTACATATGCATCCCAGGTCTATTCTACGTCCTGGCAATGTCCATGACTTCTGGAATCATCCAACAGTGGCTAATGCTGTATCTATGTGCTAGATTCGACCATATAGATATGCTGCAAGTAAATAGCACCGCAATTTACTTGCCAGGATTTTACAATTCACCAGTTATTCACGGGGATATGGATTGGGGCAGGTGCAGGACTAATACTGACGTTCAAGTAAGTGTGATTAATGTCAGGTATTAGCAGTAAGATGGGTGATGATCATCAGGATATTCTCTGCATTATCAATTATCGTTGGCCCGGTATATGGATTTTTGTCTGATCGCATTGGACGCAAGCCTATTATTGTAATTGCACTTTCGGCTTCGCTGGTTTCCTTTACGGCTTATATCACTGTAGACCGATTTGGATATGGCTTGTGGGTACTGTTGCTCGCGTCTTTCATTGAAGGATGGCTAGGCGGGGTAATAGCCATTATGAATGCAACTGTATCTTATTTTGCTGACTGTTCCGATGCAGAAAATAGAGGCAAGACGTTTATCGTTGGAGAAGCAATTCTCTTTGGAGGGATTGCATTTGGGCCGTTGATAGGAGGAGCAATTTTCAGATCATTTGATAATGGTTCAATAGTAGTATTCTCTGCCTCCATTATTATCGAAATTTTGGTTATTTTCTATGCGATATTCCTCTTGCCAGAATCATTGGATTTTGAGCAAATCCCACAAAATGAAGTGAATTCTCTTACAGATATTGTTTCATCTGCAGTGGATGTATTTGCTAAAGCCAAATCTACCTCTTTCATATTGCTTTTGGTGGTACATGGAATAATGACACTTGCCCATTCGTCCACGCTATTTTTCCAATTTGTTTCTTACAAATTTGGATGGGACAGTCAAGACGAAGGTAATTTTATTTAATCCAGGCCAATATGTTCTTATATCATCCATCAGCAGGATGGTCAACATGGGTTTGCTGTACCCATTAATACTGAAACTATGCAAAACCAGCAACTTGGCTGGACCGGATAAAATAAGCTGGGAATTATCCTTAATCAAGACTGGATTACTGATTATTATTACTTCAACAATAGGGAAAGCCGTCACCCCAGTATCCGGGGTACTGTATGGTTTGACGGTGTTTGATGGGTTTGGTACTTTGGCAGGTCCAACTTTGCGATCTTTGATATCAATATCAGTACCATCTGGATCTCAAGGGACTTTATTTTCTGGAATATCGTTTTTGGACCAAATTATCTCACTTTTTGGTGGAATATTATATCCAAATATTTGGCAGCTGACCGTAAAGAATTTCCCAGAATTCTATTTCTTTGTTATGGCTTCGTTCTATACGATCGCCATATCGCTCCTGTTCATATTAGATTCAAATAGAATTACTCGCGCGTCAGAGGAAAGCGAATATGTTGGGCTAGAAGATTATGCTGATTTTGATTAGGACGATTGATTAATAAAAGATGGCGATATATATTTGACACTGATCCACAAGCCCCAATCTCTGGCGTAATCTGAAACGCCAGAACAGAGCCAACTTGAGTTAGCATTTCTTCAATGAACCCTTTGGAATTGTACAAAAATGATTTGAAATCGTCGATAGTTAGGGAAAATGAAGCGCGAGAATGGATTGAAAATGTCGTTGGAATAGCAATCGAGGAGGATTTGGCTACTGCGCTGAATGACGGGATTATTCTATGCAAGCTTTCAAATGCGTTAACTCCTCACAGCACACCCATCAAATATGCATCTTCGTCATTGCCTTTCAAGAAAATGGATAATATTTCCAAATTCCTGGACACGCTACCAAGCTTGGGTCTGTCATCGTTCGAAACATTTCAAACAGTGGACCTTTTTGAAAAGAAGAATATCAATCAAGTAATACTGAACTGATATACAGGTAATTGACTGCATTTTTGCAATTTCAAGAAATGCGGAAAAGAACGGATATCAAGGGCCATTACTTGGAAATCGACAGCTGCGGTCAAGAAATTCAATGAATTCAACAATCTCAAATTCCAGTAGAAATTCTGATCACTATGTAAATTCAAAGCTGTCGCAAAGTATTAACGCGGTGGATAATCCAGCTGAAATCAATTCAAACTATAAAGCAACTAGTCCAGCTGTCATGCTTGAATCTAAGGATTCAGATTTAGACTCGTCGAATACAACTGTTGAAAACCTGGATTTTGTGTACAGCAATCAAGGAGCCATTTTGCAAAATCAAGATGTTGACCAACCACTACATTCGGGTAGCCCTGTTGAACAAAGTATCGATGAGCTGGATCGTAAAGTAGAGAGTATCCAAAATCCTGCTGTGCAGGAAATTGAGGAATCAGTGGATCAAAATATACATGAAATTTCAAATGTAGATTCAGATTCAGTCCTGATGGTGAAAGTAGCTGGGCCTGAAACAGAAATAGTTGTTAGGCAGGATAATCCGGAAGAATTTGAATCTGATTTGCCAATTGAAAAGATGGAATTAACCAGTCCTTCAAGCAAATCCCCTGGATTAAAAGTACAAATCACACCTCCAACATCAAATATCACAACAATCATCACCGATTATTATGCAGATCAACCAGAACATGCCGATATCATCCACCCGATTCCAATCAAGAGTCCCCCTTCTTTGCAAATCAATTACTCGGTGGAGGAGCAGTTTGAAGACTCTCCTGACAGCTTGAACTATGTAGAAATGTTTGATGAAAGCAAGTACTACCAAACGGAAGATTTAAACTGTTTCTCTCCTTCCAAAACCATCATGGAAACGATTATTGAAGAAAGTGAATGTTCAACACTACCAACCACATCTGAAGATCAATACAGTTATGAAGAAGTATCCAGTGAAAATGATCTGAAAAGCGATCAGGTTGCCAAAGACATAGATAATGAAATTGCTGTGGTTGCTGGAAATCCTAGTGCTGAAGCTAAACAAGACACTGCAACGATAGAACTTGAAAATTTATCAACACTAAAGGTTACAGAGTCAACTGGCTCTCAAATACCTAAAGAAATCCTTCCACCCGAACCTAATATACTAGAAGATCAAAAACAGCCCATTTCAACTCTCAAGGAATATCCGTCCAAAGAAGAAATTCGAGAAAAGGTATTAAAGAGGCAATCATCCGCCTTTTCTATTTATAAAACACCAAATGGCAATGTTGTAATACCTGATTGTCCAAACGACATGTCAACTTTCAATCCTGAACTGGTTTTTTTGAAATTGGCCAACATGGGTTACAAGCAGACCTTTAATTGCTCTAATATTCACACCAAAGACACTTCAGTAGAGAATATCATAAATGTAACGAATGCCAAACTCCAAAACTTGGGCTATCGTTTCTGAATAAACTGCCAAATATTGCTTAAATCGATATATTTTAATCAAATAAATTGAAAGTGTTTTGCAATACTGCCTGTATGGATCCATCGCGTTCATTTTCTGCATATGGCCTTAATGGAGTTTTTGCAAAGCTGGTTAGCAGTGGATCTTGAATTAGTAACAATCACCTTTTTTGCAAATTTCAAATAAAAGGTTGGCGGCATGTTCTCGCACAACTTTGAACTAAATTAAAGCAGTATTACTTTGCCATCATCCAGACATTGGATCAGTCCTCTAATGATTTTGTGCAGTATTTGATCAGGGAACGGCTTTAAAGTACCGACCTTTTCAAAAGTGCTCTTCAAAGAGTCGAGAACGCTAACTCGAATATTCCAAATGTTGTTGATGAGGTTTCTTTCCAATAATTCACCTACCGGTGCAACAAAATCAGCTATGATTAGGTTCAATATTACCGAAATCTACCACTGGGAAACATCCCCCAACTGATTTAAAAGCAATAGCCCTTATTGCTAAAATTAGAGGTTTGCTAATGCTTTCATCCACATCATCGTCCATATCCACATCTTTTTCTTCGGCACAGTTTGCCAGGAATTCAAACACATCGCTGAATCGATTGCAATCTAATTCATCAAATGTATTTCCCATATATTCGATGCTGAACCGTTTGTATTGCATGTTTTTCTTTTGAGCCTCCCGAATGAAAATATCTTCAATCTTTTTACGATCGCTGGGGCAGTTAGCAAAGTACTCTTTTCCTGATATACAAACAGTCATCAGGGCCTCCAGCAATGCTTCCTTTCCGGCCCATGTTCGTCCACCAAGTGCGTCGGCTAAGAGGGAGAGACATGACGGCATAAGTTCCACAATATCTCCACCCAGAGACTTTGCAAAATCAACAAGCGCTTTTCCTACTTGCCTTTTCATATCCCAGGATGGATTAGTCACCAAAATCGATTTACAAGATTCAAATATCTCTAATTTCCATTTCTTGATGGCTAAACTAGATCCACCAGTGTTTTCATCCCACAAATTCTTCCAAACCTCCGATATTGTCAACTGAGTCTTGTCCCTGCTGCCCATAAATGCTAACGGGATAATTAGTCCGTGGAAATCTTGTATTGCGGTTGGGGAATGTCTAGAGATTTCCAAGTAAGTAATTGGTGCAACCATACGGCCTTCTTCGTCATTTGCTTCTAAATACTTTGCATTAATTTGATTAATAATCTTTTCCAAAACTGAAAACTCTACCAGTTTGGCAAGATACCCAAATGCAGTTGAAAATGACTTTCTAACTACGGGCGACCTATCATAAATCGCAACCGATAGAGCTTTAATCAATGGCTCGGAAACTGGTCGCAATTCATTAGGTGCACTTTGTACCAGGGTATAAACAAACCTCGCAGCCCCAGCTCTAGTTGGCAGCCCCACTCCCTTCCTTACAATTATCGCAAGTTTTGGCGATAAGTCAGCCAAAATGCTTTCATCAATAAACGGAACACATCTGTCAATGGCTTCCATGATAGGGGAGCTTTTTGCAGCCGACATGCGGGAAGTGTCCAAGTCATGCTGAGTGATATTATATGAGGTAGCGTGGAATGCAAGATAATCTATGTTAACAATAGCTACTCATTGATTGTGGTTCTAAACTACTGAGAGATTCCATCAACGTACAAACCAATTCAACAATATGTGGTTTCAGCAATATGCCACCAGTTTTGGTGAGTTTTAAAATTGTGGAAAGGGAATAAGCACGCACCTCTTCTGAATTGTTTACCAATCCTTTTTGCAATAAGAACGGCATCATGTCGTCCATAATTTTTTGTCCTTTGCTTGGGGAATGGTAAACTGGATCACAGTACCTAACTGTAATATTCATTAATGTTTTAGCCGCCAGGAATGCTGCTTTGCGGACCGACTCTTTGATATCATCCAGAGCCCTGAATGACATTGTCCATAACTCTTTCATGAACGGCTCGAGCTGTTCTATCTTCTTGCCATTGAGTAAATCTGTCAACGCTGCTGTACTGGCTTCTCTAGTTCGCCACATACGATCTCCCATTCCTTTTAGTACCTCGTTCATTATTTCAACAAAGTACTTGTCGACAGTCTTTGCTGGTTCTTTTACCAACGAGTTCCAGATATTTTTCATACCTGTCTTAAATTTTCTGTACCTTGGGCTGTTTTTGGATGTGGATCAAAAGAATAACGATATAATCTGGGTACGAGTGACGGCAGGATTGGTTCCAAATCTTTTTCTGCTTGTAATGCAATAGAACTAAACCCTAAACTTGCACCTCTTCTGGAATTCCAAATTGCGTGATGGGACGCAAGCGACATGAATTTATACACCAAATCGGGTCTGTGTCAATAATAGTTACTGGTTCATATCTGCAGCCAAGGATAAAATATCTTGGTAAGTGCTAATGTTTGATCCATCAGGAGTACCGCCTAATGCAGTGTTTGGTAAGAGCTCTGTTGTTGCAGAAACACTCTGCGGCACTAATTTCTTGCCTGCAGTAAATGTAGAAACGAGAGATGACACCAATTCTTTTTTCATTGCTGCATCTCCGATTTCGTAAATTAGCCCAATCCCTTTTGACGCTATTTCCTGAGTGAAATCTAATATTAGCTGATTTTACCATCCTTGTCGTTGAGCAATTCAGAAAAGTTTTGGTGCAATTGCAAGAGCTTCTTTTGGATGTATGGAGTATTTTTTCCGTATTTGGTGATACAAAGCAACCAGATGCAGCCTGCTTTCTTATTGATTGCGTTTTGAGAAGGTGCAACAAGCGCAAAGATTTTGTTCATGTATTCGTCTAGCAATTCCTCATTCAATTTGAAAACAGAAACTTCTTTAGGTGGGAATATAACATCTGCGATATCCAAATAGTGCACCATATTCAAGGATTCAAATTTAAATAATAAGGAGCAAATAGCCTCACCAATGTTGAATTGTAATTCTACATGTTTTGCTAATAAACTCGGTAAAGTCAAGATAAGATCTAGGACTGGTTTCAATATGAAATCAGTTGCTAAACCCAAGTGACTTATCGAGAAGATTGCCATTTCTTGCACCTTGGGTTCTTTTGATTTGATCAGCTCTGTTAGTTTTTCTTGGAATTGTCGCAGCACTGATTTTAACTTTTCATCGGGGTTGTCGAATGTGCCATATCTTCCCATTTCGGCAATTGAAATAGAGCTGCCAAGTATAAGTGACACATTGTCCGATCGTAGTGCAGCAAGTATTGTTTCCAAGATCTGCAGCAATTCGTTGTCGCTTATGATAGCCTGGGATTTCGTTGAAAGTCGGTAGACTAGTCTTCCAATGCTATACCCTAGGACTGCGATCGATCCATGGCGATATTCAACATTCTACATCAAATAAATAACTACATTTTTTGACAAATCATTTGCCACCGAAACATATTTGCTAATTCGATTTTTGAATTCTGCTTGCTTGTCAAGCGAATTCAGCCCTGCAGTGGATAATATACCGATAATGTGTGCCATCGAAATTCTTGTTTCGTACTTTGGACTTTTTAGAAAATTCTACATTAGCACAATTTACATCCGCCCAATTAATTTTTGATTCAAATGATTTAGAAATTTCTTCTGGAGAAATGGAGATGAGTTCCAGCAAATTTGAAGCGGCCAATGACAGTAATAGACCGTCTATATTAGCATAGACTACCTGCTTCTTTCGAATCCAGTGCTTTTTCCAAGTAACCGATATACCCTTTCAAGCCTTTCTGTGAGTCGGGATTTTGCCATAGGGATGATAGCCCTTCCAATAGCCTCTTGCTTGAGGATATATTTTCTCTCTCACTTGAATCAATAGAGATTTTTCCCAGATCTAAATCGCAATCCAATACTCTAAATAGCACTTGTCTTAAAAACGCAAGGACGAATGAAAAAGTGGATATAGTCAGGTTGCCAATCCAAGAAATACCAGCTGCAGAATTTGCTTTAACGCTTCTTTTGCTAGAAAAGGTTTGGATGCATTCCACCAAGTCTGCCAAGAATTCGCTGGTGATTGTTTCCATCGAGTCTTTAGGTGGCAACTCTAGTCCTTTAAAAGACAATTCTCTGATCTCCAGTTTGCTATCTGCTGCTGCTAATAGTGAAATATATCTTGCAATTGGGTCGGCGAAATCATAAATTTCGATCGCATACTTTAAAGCAACGTATCTTGACTGATGCTCTGGTCTATCTATATTGTCGAGTAAAATCAAGTGCAACTCCTTTTTCAATTCGGGAGAGATTCCTTTGTACGCAGACAATAATGAAACTAGCGCATCTTGCAAAGACACTCGAACATTTGGCGATTCAAATGGAATGGCATCAAAGAACTTTTTCAATATACCCAAATCACTTTGAAACATTTCTGGCACTTGGATTAATAATAATAACCTTTCATTGAGATCATTCCAATAGATTCATAAGTCAAGCCTCTGATATTTTCCAATGCTGGGTCGTGCTGTTCATCCAGTAACTTTGAAATTCCATCAATCAGCACTTTTGCGATTGGCTTCATTATTTCGCTCTTTGTCATTTTGGCCATCCAATGTACAAACGCCATTCCATTCGATCGCAATTTTGATGTGGATGCAGGATTATACAAAGCATCAAAGGTCATATTAATCATGAAGGGAATCTTGTTTGCTGCTAGAACTGATTTCAGTAAATAATCAATAATTCGATTTTTAAGTAGTACGCTAGCTGACAACCGGGATGCGTCTATTATTAATTCAAAAGTACTTTGGTCTTGTGGATCGCTGTGTCCCAGATACAATAAATATAATCTATTTATGAGGTAATCATTGTCCATATCTGGCTTGGCATATCTTCTTAAACCGTCTTCCCCAACAAACTGAACTTCGTGAAATGTGTCTACTGAAGCTACCAGGAAAACAAGAAACTTTTCAATCAGCAAAGAATCTTTTGCGACAATTGGTTCAATCATCAAGAATTTCGCAATTCCAACTTTCAAGTCTTTAACTGCAGTCGAATTCATTGTCCAGTCAGCAGTTACATTGTTGGTAATGAAATTTACTGCATTTTTTGATAATCCTGGTGGTACTACATCTAATGGTGATATTGGAGGTAATGCGGCCCTGTGATTAATAAAAATTACAATTCCGCAGCGTTTAAAGCAGTCATTTTTCTACCAGATTGTGGCACTGCATACAAAATGAAATCCAAAAACTTTGAAACCAAGTATTTCACATCCGCATCTTCAAATCTAATTGAATGCTTTTCAGCAAATACTGTAGTGTAATTTGCAAGTATTGGCAATGCAATTGAAAATAATACCATCTGCTGCTGAACTGGTTTTTTAGAAATTCCTTTAATCAAATCCGGTAGTTTAAGCAATTGATCCTGAATTAAAATTAGTTACAGATTCATTTAATTTCAAGAATCCTTTCTTAAGATAAATGATTGCGAATGCCCTTGAAGTCTGTCCACTTGTATGATAGAACTCCACAAGTTTGTCCAATGGTAAACCGATATTCCCCGAATTCAATCTCCTATTGATGTGAGTACAAACTTCCATCGCCTTCTTCTTTACTTGCGGATGAGGGCTATCGAGTTTTGCCAAGATTGGACAGAGCAGATTCATTATCTGCTGTTCAAAAGCGCTTTCATCCGAAGCTAAAGCCAATCGTAATTCTACTTTTTCAAGCAATTCTTGGATTATTATTTAGATACCAATTTCTTTTTCCATTTTTTGATTAGCTAAAATGAATTTTTTGCAAGGGTTTGACGACAATGCCCATGGAACATTCTGCCATTGAGTTGACTCGAATTGTTTGATTCCTCATATTATTGCCATCTGTGCGGTAATATACGACTGCAGACCCAATTACACTGCAGGCAATAGAATGGAGACTCGCTTATGATAAATAATTCTCCCTTACACCTTGTTGAAGCAACCAATGACATACCGGCTCTGATTTCACATCAGACAACACCTGACAAACAAACTTTGAAAAAAACACGCTCGGATGAACAGAATCAAGGAATATGGAATTGAATTGATACATAAATCTCACTCGGTACTGGAGAGCTTTGTCAAATATCTCTTTCCGCACTTTTCAGTCAGATTAAATGAAAGTTTCTCTGGTAATTGCTGTTAATGTAGACCAGGAGATTGACGGTTACTTGCCATTTCAAGTGCTGATTTATTTCAATATCTACTTGTATATATTTTGGTTATACGGAGAATATATTACAATCGACTGGAAAATAACTTGGTTTAATCCGTCAGGATGGACTAGGTTTCAAACATGGATCATATATTACTTATTCGCACTAATAGAGCCGCTAAGATTATATTTGGGATTCTTTGGTAATCTAAAAGAGCGAGCACCAGATATTGCCGGCTGTGTTCTATTAACCGTGTTTCCGCAAATGGTGCTGTCGTTTGCATTAATTGGTTTACAGCGTACGATTCGTTAATTTAGAAATATTTGGTGGTGGGTTCGTGACTGCTTATGAATTTGCGCATAATCTCCTGTATTTCTTTTTCCTGATTGCTGAAGCATTTCTTGGTTACCATGCAATCAAAAAGATGGTTTTGTCCCAGTCCACACTTTACTTTACAAATTTTGATAAAAAGAAAATATAAGCTCTTTCTGTTGCAAAATGAGACAGTGGGGTTGATGAAAGATTCGTCACAGAGGTTATAACAAGGGCTCTGGGATTTATTTAAACCAGTCATAGATTCTTTCTAGTGGTCTTCCCACCACAGCTCTTTTCTTTTCATAGTCAACCAGAATTGGTCTCTGCATAATCGCCGGGTCTTGAAGCAATGTAGCCAATGCATCCAATTCTGTAGGTACTTGTCCTTTATATTCATCCTTTCTGAATACTAGGTCCAGGTCTTCTTTTCCCATCAATTTCAACACTTCAAGGATCTTTTCTTTTTGCAATAAATTGGTGGTGTAATCAATGGCTTCAAACTGATTAGGAATCTTTTCATTCAAGAAAGCGAGGACGGTTTTGCACTTGGAACAAGTAGGTTTTTGCAACAGAAGAAATCTCATATTTTTTTCAAAGATCTGATGTTTGGATTTGGCCAGCAAAATCAAAATCAACCTTCTGGATTTGGACAGCCTGCTCAGAATACATTTGGATTTGGACAACAGAACCAGCAAAATACTGGTGGGTTTGGTGCAAACGCGCAATCAGCACAACCTGCTGGAGGAATGTTTGGAAACACTGCTACTCAACCAGCTGCTGGAGGAATGTTTGGAAACACTGCTGCTCAACCAGCTGCTGGAGGAATGTTTGGTCAAAATAGTAACACAAACCAGCCAAATAATAGTTTATTTGCACAAAATAATACAAACACTACTCAACCAGCTGCTGGAGGGATGTTTGGCCAAAAAGGTACTGGACAAACCGGATTTGGACAAACTCAAAATGCACAGGCACCGTAATAACCAGCTAATTTAGTATTACTCTTACAACAAAGTACTCGGAACT
The DNA here is from genome assembly GCA_027603945.1 of Terramyces sp. JEL0728. Classification (NCBI taxonomy): domain Eukaryota; kingdom Fungi; phylum Chytridiomycota; class Chytridiomycetes; order Rhizophydiales; family Terramycetaceae; genus Terramyces; species Terramyces sp. JEL0728. The sequence continues at coordinate 82,326 of JADIIU010000021.1, read as the reverse complement.
TCCTGCAGATATCCAAGCGCAGTTAGATACAATCGATAAATTTATAAACTCGCAGACTAATGTATCAACATCAATTGCAAATCTTACTTTGGAAACTGATCTGGAGGAAATTGTTAAAGAAACTGAAGAGACGGCAAGAGTAATTTGTGTTAATAGCAGAAACTGAGCGGATTAAAGACAATATTACAAAGAGATGTGTATGTGATTGACCAATTGAAGAGTCTAGTTGCCAATGAACTAAGAAATTCCGATTTAGTAGCCAGATTTATTGAGTCCTCCCCAACAAATGATTTCAACAAGGGAATCCAGACTAATGACGCATATTCAAAGTATATATAATTAACAATAGTTATTTCTTGAATTTCACTGCCGATTTGGAAATGAGAATGAACCAATGTAGACAAAATATAGAAGAGTTGGAATTAAATTTGCGTAGCTCGCATTCTTCAAAGATCAATGCAACAGGTAATTTGAATTAATGAAGTTATTCAAGAAATTATAAAGAATCAATATCAATCGTTTATGTCAATTGCAGGAAAAGTTGCGCAAGTGCATGACTCTATTACTAAAGCAAAAGATACGTATATACAGTTCCATGAAATGTATTATGGCAGCATTGTCCCAGAAAATAATAGAGAGTCCTACTCGCAATTAGCACAGTATCTCCAGCCAACTGTGCAACAACCCGCCCCACAACAGATGAATCAATCTCAATTTGGTGCTCAGTCCCTATTCAACAAACCGCCTGATGCAAAACCTGCGTTTTCGCTAAATACCAAACCGGCAGCTGCTGTGCCAACTTTGAATACCAGTTTGTTTGGGAATACGTTAGGCGGTGTAGGAATGAAACGAAGTAATAGTTTAGGAGGTCCAGAGACAAAGAAATTGTTTTAATAAATCGCCATTCTAATATCGTGCTCTGCCAACCTTTGCTGGTTTAAGATAGTAGCGTGTTAAAGGTCAGGTTAAAAGATTCCAATTTATATTGAATCTGCACTGTTCAAAACCGTTTCACGATCCGTGGATGGGCCAAAGATATACATTGGCTTACTTGGTAGGATGGCATAAAGTCGGAAGCAGAACTACAATTCTCAATAAGCGCCAAGAATATTCCGTTTTCTCGTTTCACGATGAACCCATTGTTCCCAACGCGTTAAAAGCACACAGATTTCAGAGTCCTGTTATGAATGTTTGGTCTGTGGTTGCTGCCTTCTTGATTCTATTGCAATTTTCAAATGGAAAATTAGTGACAATACACAAAATCATGAAGTGCATCCCAAGAAGATTACCACTAGCTCAGGCAACTCTATACCCGTTGAAAATAATTAAATGCGATTCGATATCTGCAGAGTTTCAACTGGAAGAAGAAATCCAATCCCCAATTACAAAAAAGTTTGCGGCCAAGAGTTATGAAGTGCTAGCAGCAATTGAAGGATAATAAATTATTTTTTAAAAATGTCTTGTGCCAGCCGTTGTGCACCTTGAAATTCCGTTTGGAAAAGTTTCACTATAAAATACGAATGCTTTCCTTGTTAATTTCCAGTGTAGCTTCCCAACTAGTCCCTTCCACTCTTTCCTCTTCATTGAGCGTCAATTGCAAAAACGTTTTGAATTACCAAGGCCAGATTCTCAACTCTGCTTGCTTTCCAAACTACAATGTCAGCAACCCGCCAACTTCAACCGGGGATATTATTTCAGTATACAAATCAAATATTCCAAGCATTTGCTCAGGCAATTGCGCCAAGGCTGTCAATTATTTCCACTCTGCTGTACTTTTTGCCTGTTCCTCTACTCCATTATTTCAAAATTCAAATGTCACTGCTGAAGATTTCTCAACTATTAACTTAATCGCAACTGCTGCCTCTTGCGTACAGGACGATAACAACAACTATTGCATTATCGATCAATTAAACATGGCTGGAGCTTTTGGTGTTGACATGTCTCAGCCATTTGGCGTTGGTGCTGGTGTAGTTCAAAAGGCAATTGCTACTGGCAGCCTTAAGCAAGGTTTAGTTTGTTCTACCTGCGTAAAGAGTCAATTGGCTGCTATTTCAAACTTGGATGGCGCAACCGGTACATTCCAAGACGCCGTAGTTCAATTAAACAACACATACAATTCCAATTGCACTGCTTCAAACTTGCAAAAAGAGGCAGGGAGTTATGGCGACAGAGCGGTATTGTCTTTTGGAGCAATTGTTATTGCTCTAGCAATTATCATTTAAATAGAAATTTTCAATAATTTATTTTCTTCCCTTCTTTTTACGAACAACTAATTCAAATCCATCTTCATCGATAATTGGTTCTGGTTTTGTATACACTGGGGTGTCAGCTTGCATTTCAACATCCATGCTTTCATCTTCCATTTCAGAGTCTGAAGCACCTTCATCAGCAACCACTTTAGAAACAACTTCTCTTCCTCTTTTACTCAGTTCTTCTTTCATCACTTGTAGCGTCGTTAAGTCGGAGTTTCCAATAATTTCTGCAAATAATTTCAATAAATGAGTTGATACTTGGTAAGGGGAATTATCTTCACAGTAACAATCCAATTGCTCTTCCAAAAACCTGTCAAAATTGGACGCTAGTTCATCAGCATGAATTTGCCCATTGTATTCCTTGAAAAACTCTACAGTATCTTCAACCAAATCCTTTTGCGGTGTCTGTCCTGGATATGGCGAATTGTCGATACCGATTTGAAGAGCAGTCCATTTGGTGAATACAACATCAACTGCTTCTTGGAAGAATGCCCACCGTTCGCTTACTAGCAATGCCATTTTTTAAAAAAAGAAAAAAATATTTCATGCAACCAGACATTGAATACCCCTGCAAATCCTTGCAAATATTATACTGGTAATCAATGGAATGAGATTTGAGATTCACTAATTCTGAATTTCCGATTGCCTCTGACGATAAGCAAGCACGATGCAGCACATGTACATGAAGCGAATATTAAACCAATAAGCACATCCTGCAATTACAATTACAGTAGCACTGCTATTATCGAGTCAGAGTGGCTTAATTCAATGAGAAAAATCTTTTCAAAAAATGCCAAAGAACAAAGGAAAGGGAGGTAAAAATCACAAGAGAGGAAAGAACATTGGCGAAGGAGACAAAAGAGAGTTAGTATTCAAGGAAGATGGACAAGAATATGCTGTCGTGGAAAAAATGCTGGGTAATGGATGGCTATCTGCCTCATGTGCAGATGGTGAAAAGCGAATGGCACACATTAGAGGTGCTTTCAGAAAAAAGGTTTGGATTAATGTTGGAGATGTTATATTATTGGGACTCAGAGATTATCAAGAAGAAAAAGCTGATGTTATATTGAAATATACTCCGGATGAAGCTCGTTTATTGAAGAGTTACGGTGAATTGGCGGATAGCGTAAAGATTAATGAAAATGACGAAGGGGAAGGAGAAGAAGAAGGTAAAATATCTTTAACCGTAGATGTTGATGTTGAATTTGATATCGATGACATTTGAAATGTTTTTAATAAATCCAATTCTATTGTGCCTGTTGATACTGCCAACTAAGCATTTGGACGGCAAGGATTGGAAGATTTTTCGTCGATTGAACCCACTATCCCATAACTGAGTCTTACCTGGAGGTAAGGCAAGATTTACAGTTGGATCAGATTCTACATGATCATTGAAGGCACCCAACTTTTTCTTTGCCACTAAATGAATTTTTCAGCTGCCCTTTCGCAATATTATGGAGAATACTTGGTTTTGACGCTAATTGTACTCGCGGGGCTACCAATCACTGGATTGTTGGGGGTAATTGTTAATTGGAAGCTCTCGCTTTCATACAGGCAACAGTCAGTCTCAAAAAAAGTAAAAGGAAAACATTGCCTGGTTACTGGTGCTTCGCAAGGACTTGGAAAAGCAACTGCAGTTGAATTAGTCAAGGCAGGAGCCCATGTTACAATAATTGCAAGAGGGAAAAAGGATCTAAAAACCGGAATTTCTTCGTTGGACGGAGTTGTAAAGGAATTGGAAATATCTAAAGCAAACCCTGATCAAATTATTCAATTTTTTGCGGTTGATTTGACTGTTTATGATAAAGTAGTTGAAATGTTTGAAAAGCTGTTTGAACAAGGACATAACCCAGACTTTTTGTTTTGTAATGCTGGATCTGCTACACCTGGATTATTCATTGATCAACTGCCAGTTCAAAACAAGGACAAGTATGAAGAAGGTGAACATGAATGGATGATGAAATCAAACTATTTCACCCATGTCAATGTTATTCGCGCATTGTTACAAGTTGCGAGAAAAGGAGAATCAAGTGAAGAAGACTCTATCTGTGGAATATCATCGAAAATTGCCATTAAATTACCAAAGTCTATTATTTTGGTTGGTAGTGTACTTTCCACTTTGTCTTTTGTTGGGTTCAGTGCTTACTCTGCCAGGTAATACCCACTAACTCAGCAAATATGCTATTAGAGGATTCGCTGATGCTATTAGAAGCGAATTAAAACCATTAGGGATTCATGTTGGAATCTACTATCCAGGTAATATGGCTACTCCTGGATTTGAAATTGAAAATGAGACCAAGCCGAAAATCACGGCAAAGATTGAAGGTTCAAGTGAAACTGTATCTGCAAAGAGCGCAGCTGAATCACTATTGGCTGGATTCGACCGCGACTTGTTTTACTACTCCAACGACTTATTAGGAGAGTTGGCCCGTGTATCGGTGAGTGGTGGAAACCCAAGACCATATCCTTTCGTTGAAGTAATATGCATTAACCTTAGATCTTGGCTACTCCTCTATTGGCAACTATTTTTACGGTTTGGGCTGCGATTACTGATATGTGTTTGAAATTTTCAATGAAATCGGAAAAGTCAACATTTGAAATCAAGCTGTAACGATTGCTAATTCTAGACATCCGCTTGCAATTCTCAACATTTCGGATCATTACACCAGACTTTCTCTTCAAAATAAGGATGCTCGAGTCATTGGTGCAATTCTAGGAACTCAAAACGGAAGAGAAATCGAAATCATGAATTCATTTGAGATTCCTTTGTCAGACAAGACTGTGGATAAAGTTTACATGTTGCAAAAGCAAGAGCAGTACAAGCAAGTATTTCCAAAGTTGGAATTCCTGGGTTGGTATTCATCAGGAGGCGAATTAAACCAAGTGGACAATATACTACACAAACAGTTCCTGGATGTCAATGAATCACCATTGTACTTGAAGCTCGATCCACATAGCAATACAAAGCAATTACCAATTAAAATCTATGAATCTTTCATGGAACCAAATAGCGGATCAATTCAATTATTGGAATCTACGTTTATAATTGAAACTGGAGAAGCAGAAAGAATTGCAGTTGATCATGTCGCGCATATTTCTAACGAGAGTGAAAATGCCTGTATGTTATGCTAATGTAGTGGTTGCCCATTTAAAAGGACAAAAGAGTGCAATTCAAATGCTGTATTCTAGAATTCTGGTTTTGTTGGATTACGTACAAGCCGTGCAGCAAGGTATTTTCCCTTAACAAGGCAAATTAGCTAAAGACCATACACTCTTGCGTCAAATCAGCAGTCTGTTGGCGCGCTTGCCTCTTATTCAAGACCCAGAATTCGAAAACGATTTCCAAAAAGATTATAACGACGTGACACTAATACTGTATCTCGCAACTATTACAAAGAATACCGATGCGTTGAACGAAGTGAAATCTTGCTAATGTAGTTATTGGATAAGATTAAAGTCATTAATAGCAAAAAGTCGAATGGCAGATGGCAAGGAAAGGAACCAGCTTCTCATTTTCAATAAACTGTCTATATTGTGGACTTGAATTTGGCGGGTGGTTTGAGATCCCAACGAAAGGAATTTAATGTGAGGATGAGATGTACCGAATTAAACCACTCGTAGGCATCCAGAGTTTGGAGATATGATTCAGTCACCTCTGCAATGTCTTGACCAGATTAAAGATAAGTCAACATATAAACCGAGTTCCTTTGAAAAAAATTGAATCCTAAATAGGAGTGTCACAAGCCACAAAAATCGAAGCAGAGCAAGTTTCAAAAGTTTTCATAGAAAATGTCAGAACAACAGGACATTGTTTTATTGGTAATGAATGCTGTTGGTTCCAATCAAAAGAAGGGCCCAGTCTGCTACTACGTCGCTTCGTTAGCTATCCTCAGACTTTTCCCACTTTCATACTTGAATGAAATATTTCCATTTGGGATTCCAGCACCTTCATTTTTGACAGCGCAGGAAGTAAAATTGCTTTTATTCACTTCTCTCAGTTCAATGGATTCAGAAGATATGCAGCCTGTTCCATTGTCAACTCTTAGCGACCACAACAGCCAATTGAAGGACAGCAGCCAAATGGCCATTGAATTCAACAGTTCAGAATTTTCAGATATCGATGCTTATGACGCTGAACCATCTTTCAAGACTTTGTTTGAAAGGGTGGACAAATTCGACCCTGAATTGGCAGAGTTGGTTACTCAAAAAGGACTGTCAATGAACACTGAAATTGGATTGTTCAAATACCTGGGCAAGTACTTTAAAGAATTTGTTTCAAAGGAAATGCTCAAGGAAAGCAGCAGCCTTCCGCAATTATCGGAGGAAAACGGATCCAAGGAATTCATGATTTTAAAGGAAGAAATGGAATTATACATAGTGCAGCAACCTCCCACACAATCTCTCACTTCTCAGGGTGTGTTGATAAAATCTAAAAACGCAGACCTTACCACAAACGAATTAGCTTCGGAAAGTAAAGCCGCTCTTCTCAGTCAAGCGGAAGCTGTTCAATGGGGAGTAGAAACCCTAATGGATAGCCAATGCGGTGCCATGCTCAAGTATTTCAGAAAAAACAAGTACTTGGAGGAAGGTGCTGCTTGGGGACACAGATCTGTAGTCCCAAACAAAAAAACTGTCCTTGGTTACTCTATAGTTCCCCTTAGCAACATTGTCCATACCGAAGCTCATGTTGATGAAGATGTAGCAATGGATCCTGTAGAAAATGAAATGATCACACAAGTTGAAGATACACATAACGCTAAATCGATTGAAAACGCGGTTTTAGAGCGCCAGGTATTCAAGGCCTGCTGGTGGCAAAAAGTTCCTATACTCCAACAGTCTGCAAAAGCTGGTGCAATGATGCCTACTCTAAAACGCAAAAAGACTGAAGACCATAACTTGCAAGTAGGATACCTTTGGATTAGAAGATCATGGAATGTAGAATTCAGTGTCCACAACTAATAAAACCTGATTTTCTCGAGTATTACTTCATAGTCACGTGAATTATGCATTTAAGTTGAATGGAAAAAATTTCAGTTTGTCATCTACTATGGTTGTCAAAATCCAACAAAAAGCTCCAGCCTTCAGTGCACAAGCAGTCGTTGACGGTGAATTCAAGCAAGTCTCATTGGACGATTACAAGGGTAAATACCTCGTATTGTTCTTCTATCCGTTGGATTGGACCTTTGTTTGCCCAACCGAAATTATTGCATTCAGCGAAAAGGCTGCCGAATTCAAAAAGATCAACGCCGAAGTTGTTGGTGTTTCCATTGACTCTAAATTCTCACACTTTAACTGGATTAACCAACCAAGAAAGCAAGGTGGGCTCGGAGAAATGCACATCCCACTTGTTGCTGATGTCACCAAGCAAATCTCTAGAGATTACGGTGTCTTGATTGAAGAAGGTGGTGATGCTGGCTTGGCTGCTCGCGGTACCTTCATCATTGATGACAAACAAAATGTTCGTGTTGCTCAAATCAACGATTTGCCAATCGGCCGTAACATTGACGAAGTTTACCGTCTCGTTGAAGCTATTCAATTCCATGCTAAACACGGCGAAGTTTGGTAAGTTGCTTTTAATTTTAGCCCTGCTGGATGGAAGAAGGGTGCTGCAACCATGAAGGACAACATCAAGGATTCAAAGTCTTACTTTGAAAAGGTATGCAAGCTCTTAATCTTAGGCTAACTAGGTTTATTCGCCCACTGTCAAACGCAAGAATGAATCGTCAACCAATTCCTCTAAAAAACCCAAAAAATAAAACCCAGTGTCTCATTTAAGTAGAGTCGTGAAGCTCTCCATGTCTTAATGGCGGTGATGGCATTGATCATTGTGATCAGATCTGTCACTGCGCAATGATAAATAGTAGAAAATCCAAGGGAAATTATGGAAAGTGATCTATACCAGGAGCAAATTAACTTGAGCAACTCGATCCATTCTGAAACCAAAAAGAAGCCGTCACCATTTTACATATGCATCCCAGGTCTATTCTACGTCCTGGCAATGTCCATGACTTCTGGAATCATCCAACAGTGGCTAATGCTGTATCTATGTGCTAGATTCGACCATATAGATATGCTGCAAGTAAATAGCACCGCAATTTACTTGCCAGGATTTTACAATTCACCGGTTATTCATGAGGATATGGATTGGGGCAGGTGCAGGACTAATACTGACGTTCAAGTAAGTGTGATTAATGTCAGGTATTAGCAGTAAGATGGGTGATGATCATCAGGATATTCTCTGCATTATCAATTATCGTTGGCCCGTTATATGGATTTTTGTCTGATCGCATTGGACGCAAGCCTATTATTGTAATTGCACTTTCGGCTTCGCTGGTTTCCTTTACGGCTTATATCACTGTAGACCGATTTGGATATGGCTTGTGGGTACTGTTGCTCGCGTCTTTCATTGAAGGATGGCTAGGCGGGGTAATAGCCATTATGAATGCAACTGTATCTTATTTTGCTGACTGTTCCGATGCAGAAAATAGAGGCAAGACGTTTATCGTTGGAGAAGCAATTCTCTTTGGAGGGATTGCATTTGGACCGTTGATAGGAGGAGCAATTTTCAGATCATTTGATAATGGTTCAATAGTAGTATTCTCTGCCTCCATTATTATCGAAATTTTGGTTATTTTCTATGCGATATTCCTTTTGCCAGAATCATTGGATTTTGAGCAAATCCCACAAAATGAAGTGAATTCTCTTACAGATATTGTTTCATCCGCAGTGGATGTATTTGCTAAAGCCAAATCTACTTCTTTCATATTGCTTTTGGTGGTACATGGAATAATGACACTTGCCCATTCGTCCACGCTATTTTTCCAATTTGTTTCTTACAAATTTGGATGGGACAGTCAAGACGAAGGTAATTTTATTTAATCCAGGCCAATATGTTCTTATATCATCCATCAGCAGGATGGTCAACATGGGTTTACTGTACCCATTAATACTGAAACTATGCAAAACCAGCAACTTGGCTGGCCCGGATAAAATAAGCTGGGAATTATCCTTAATCAAGACTGGATTGCTGATTATTATTACTTCAACAATAGGGAAAGCCGTCACCCCAGTATCCGGGGTACTGTATGGTTTGACGGTGTTTGATGGGTTTGGTACTTTGGCAGGTCCAACTTTGCGATCTTTAATATCAATATCAGTACCATCTGGATCTCAAGGGACTTTATTTTCTGGAATATCGTTTTTGGACCAAATTATCTCACTTTTTGGTGGAATATTATATCCAAATATTTGGCAGTTGACCGTAAAGAATTTCCCAGAATTCTATTTCTTTGTTATGGCTTCGTTCTATACGATCGCCATATCACTCCTGTTCATATTAGATTCAAATAGAATTACTCGCGCGTCAGAGGAAGGCGAATATGTTGGGCTAGAAGATTATGTTGATTTTGATTAGGACGATTGATTAATAAAAGATGGCGATATATATTTGACACTGATCCACAAGCCCCAATCTCTGGCGTAATCTGAAACGCCAGAACAGAGCCAACTTGAGTTAACATTTCTTCAATGAACCCTTTGGAATTGTACAAAAATGATTTGAAATCGTCGATAGTTAGGGAAAATGAAGCGCGAGAATGGATTGAAAATGTCGTTGGAATAGCAATCGAGGAGGATTTGGCCACTGCGCTGAATGACGGGATTATTCTATGCAAGCTTTCAAATGCGTTAACTCCTCACAGCACACCCATCAAATATGCATCTTCGTCATTGCCTTTCAAGAAAATGGATAATATTTCCAAATTCCTGGACACGCTACCAAGTTTGGGTCTGTCATCATTCGAAACATTTCAAACAGTGGACCTTTTTGAAAAGAAGAATATCAATCAAGTAATACTGAACTGATATACAGGTAATTGACTGCATTTTTGCAATTTCAAGAAATGCGGAAAAGAACGGATATCAAGGGCCATTACTTGGAAATCGACAGCTGCGGTCAAGAAATTCAATGAATTCAACAATCTCAAATTCTAGTAGAAATTCTGATCACTATGTAAATTCAAAGCTGTCGCAAAGTATTAACGCGGTGGATAACCCAGCTGAAATCAATTCAAACTATAAAGTAACTAGTCCAGCTGTCATACTTGAATCTAAGGATTCAGATTTAGACTCGTCGAATACAACTGTTGAAAACCTGGATTTTGTGTACAGCAATCAAGGAGCCATTTTGGAAAATCAAGATGTTGACCAACCACTACATTCAGGTAGCCCTGTTGAACAAAGTATCGATGAGCTGGATCATAAAGTAGAGAGTATCCAAAATCCTGCTGTGCAGGAAATTGAGGAATCAGTGAATCAAAATATACATGAAATTTCAAATGTAGGTTCTGATTCAGCCCTGATGGTGAAAGTAGCTGGGCTTGAAACAGAAATAGTTATTAGGCAGGATAATCCGGAAGAATTTGAATCTGATTTACCAATTGAAAAGGAGGGAGCGGTGGAATTAACCAGTCCTTCAAGCAAATCCCCTGGATTAAAAGTACAAATCACACCTCCAACATCAAATATCACAACAATCATCACCGATTATTATGCAGATCAATCAGAACATGCCGATATCATCCACCCGATTCCAATCAAGAGTCCCCCTTCTTTGCAAATCAACTACTCGGTGGAGGATCAGTTTGAAGACTCTCCTGACAGCTTGAATTATGTAGAAATGTTTGATGAAAGCAAGTACTACCAAACGGAAGATTTAAACTGTTTCTCTCCTTCCAAAACCATCATGGAAACGATTATTGAAGAAAGTGAATGTTCAACTCTACCAACCACATCTGAAGATCAATACAGTTATGAAGAAGTATCCAGTGAAAATGATCTGAAAAGCGATCAGGTTGCCAAAGACATGGATAATGAAATTGCTGTGGTTGCTGGAAATCCTAGCGCTGAAGATACTGCAACGATAGAACTTGAAACTCCATCAACACTAAAGGTTACAGAGTCAACTGGCTCTCAAATACCTAAAGAAATCCTTCCACCCGAACCTAATATACTAGAAGATCAAAAACAGCCCATTTCAACTCTCAAGGAATATCCGTCCAAAGAAGAAATTCGAGAAAAGGTATTAAAGAGGCAATCATCCGCCTTTTCTATTTATAAAACACCAAATGGCAATGTTGTAATACCTGATTGTCCAAACGACATGTCAACTTTCAATCCTGAACTGGTTTTTTTGAAATTGGCCAACATGGGTTACAAGCAGACCTTTAATTGCTCTAATATTCACACCAAAGACACTTCAGTAGAGAATATCATAAATGTAACGAATGCCAAACTCCAAAACTTGGGCTATCGTTTCTGAATAAACTGCCAAATATCTTCAACTAATATTGTTTTAAATCGATATATTTTAATCAAATAAATTGAAAGTGTTTTGCAATACTGCCTGTATGGATCCATCGCGTTCATTTTCTGCATATGGCCTTAATGGAGTTTTTGCAAAGCTGGTTAGCAGTGGATCTTGAATTAGTAACAATCACCTTTTTTGCAAATTTCAAATAAAAGGTTGGCGGCATGTTCTCGCACAACTTTGAACTAAATTAAAGCAGTATTACTTTGCCATCATCCAGACATTGGATCAGTCCTCTAATGATTTTGTGCAGTATTTGATCAGGGAAAGGTTTTAAAGTACCGACCTTTTCAAAAGTACTCTTCAAAGAGTCGAGAACGCTAACTCGAATATTCCAAATGTTGTTGATGAGGTTTCTTTCCAATAATTCACCTACCGGTGCAACAAAATCAGCTATGATTAGGCTCAATATTACCGAAATCTGCCACTGGGAAACATCTCCCAACCGATTTAAAAGCAATAGCCCTTATTGCTAAAATTAGAGGTTTGCTAATGCCCTCATCCACATCATCGTCCATATCCACATCTTTTTCTTCGGCACAGTTTGCCAGGAATTCAAACACATCGCTGAATCGATTGCAATCTAATTCATCAAATGTATTTCCCATATATTCGATGCTAAACCGTTTGTATTGCATGTTTTTCTTTTGAGCCTCCCGAATGAAAATATCTTCAATCTTTTTACGATCGCTGGGGCAGTTAGCAAAGTGCTCTTTTCCTGATATACAAACAGTCATCAGCGCCTCCAGCAATGCTTCCTTTCCGGCCCATGTTCGTCCACCAAGTGCGTCGGCTAAGAGGGAGAGACATGGCGGCATAAGTTCCACAATATCTCCACCCAGAGACTTTGCAAAATCAACAAGCGCTTTTCCTACTTGCCTTTTCATATCCCAGGATGGATTAGTCACCAAAATCGATTTACAAGATTCAAATATCTCTAATTTCCATTTCTTGATGGCTAAACTAGATCCACCAGTGTTTTCATCCCACAAATTCTTCCAAACCTCCGATATTGTCAACTGAGTCTTGTCCCTGCTGCCCATAAATGCTAACGGGATAATTAGTCCGTGGAAATCCTGTATTGCGGTTGGGGAATGTCTAGAGATTTCCAAGTAAGTAATTGGTGCAACCATACGGCCTTCTTCGTCGTTTGCTTCTAAATACTTTGCATTGATTTGATTAATAATCTTTTCCAAAACTGAAAACTCTACCAGTTTGGCAAGATACCCAAATGCAGTTGAAAACGACTTTCTAACTACGGGCGACCTATCATAAATCGCAACCGATAGAGCTTTAATCAATGGCTCGGAAACTGGTCGCAATTCATTAGGCGCACTTTGTACCAGGGTATAAACAAACCTCGCAGCCCCAGCTCTAGTTGGCAGCCCCACTCCCTTTCTTACAATTATCGCAAGTTTTGGGGATAAGTCGGCCAAAATGCTTTCATCAATAAACGGAACACATCTATCAATGGCTTCCATGATAGGGGAGCTTTTTGCAGCCGACATGCGGGAAGTGTCCAAGTCATGCTGAGTGATATTATATGAGGTAGCGTGGAATGCAAGATAATCTATGTTAACAATAGCTACTCATTGATTGTGGCTCTAAACTACTGAGAGATTCCATCAAAGTACAAACCAATTCAACAATATGTGGTTTCAGCAATATGCCCCCAGTTTTGGTGAGCTTTAAAATCGTGGAAAGGGAATAAGCACGCACCTCTTCTGAATTGTTTACCAATCCTTTTTGCAATAAGAACGGCATCATGTCGTCCATAATTTTTTGTCCTTTGCTTGGGGAATGGTAAACTGGATCACAGTACCTAACTGTAATATTCATTAATGTTTTAGCCGCCAGGAATGCTGCTTTGCGGACCGACTCTTTGATATCATCCAGAGCCCTGAATGACATTGTCCATAACTCTTTCATGAACGGCTCGAGCTGTTCTATCTTCTTGCCATTGAGTAAATCTGTCAACGCTGCTGTACTGGCTTCTCTAGTTCGCCACATACGATCTCCCATTCCTTTTAGTACCTCGTTCATTATTTCAACAAAGTACTTGTCGACAGTCTTTGCTGGTTCCTTTACCAACGAGTTCCAGATATTTTTCATACCTGTCTTAAGTTTTCTGTACCTTGGGCTGTTTTTGGATGCGGATCAAAAGAATAACGATACAATCTGGGTACGAGTGACGGCAGGATTGGTTCCAAATCTTTTTCTGCTTGTAATGCAATAGAACTAAACCCTAAACTTGCACCTCTTCTGGAATTCCAAATTGCGTGATGGGACGCAAGCGACATGAATTTATACACCAAATCGGGTCTGTGTCAATAATAGTTACTGGTTCATATCTGCAGCCAAGGATAAAATATCTTGGTAAGTGCTAATGTTTGATCCATCAGGAGTACCGCCTAATGCAGTGTTTGGTAAGAGCTCTGTTGTTGCAGAAACACTCTGCGGCACTAATTTCTTGCCTGCAGTAAATGTAGAAACGAGAGATGACACCAATTCTTTTTTCATTGCTGCATCTCCGATTTCGTAAATTAGCCCAATCCCTTTTGACGCTATTTCCTGAGTGAAATCTAATATTAGCTGATTTTACCATCCTTGTCGTTGAGCAATTCAGAAAAGTTTTGGTGCAACTGCAAGAGCTTCTTTTGGATGTATGGAGTATTTTTTCCGTATTTGGTGATACAAAGCAACCAGATGCAGCCTGCTTTCTTGTTGATTGCATTTTGAGAAGGTGCAACAAGCGCAAAGATTTTGCTCATGTATTCGTCTAGCAATTCCTCATTCAATTTGAAAACAGAAACTTCTTTAGGTGGGAATATAACATCTGCGATATCCAAATAGCGCACCATATTCAGGGATTCAAATTTAAATAATAAGGAGCAAATAGCCTCACCAATGTTGAATTGCAATTCTACATGTTTTGCTAATAAACTCGGTAAAGTCAAGATAAGATCTAGGACTGGTTTCAATATGAAATCAGTTGCTAAACCCAAGTGACTTATCGAGAAGATTGCCATTTCTTGCACCTTGGGTTCTTTTGATTTGATCAGCTCTGTTAGTTTTTCTTGGAATTGTCGCAGCACCGATTTTAACTTTTCATCGGGGTTGTCGAATGTGCCATATCTTCCCATTTCGGCAATTGAAATAGAGCTGCCAAGTATAAGTGACACATTGTCCGATCGTAGTGCAGCAAGTATTGATTCCAAGATCTGCAGCAATTCGTTGTCGCTTATGATAGCCTTGGATTTCGTTGAAAGTCGGTAGAATAGTCTTCCAATGCTATACCCTAGGACTGCGATCGATCCATGGCGATATTCAACATTCTACATCAAATAAACAACTACATTTTTTGACAAATCATTTGCCACCGAAACATATTTGCTAATTCGATTTTTGAATTCTGCTTGCTTGTCAAGCGAATTCAGCCCTGCAGTGGATAATATACCGATAATGTGTGCCATCGAAATTCTTGTTTCGTACTTTGGACTTTTTAGGAAATTCTACATTAGCACAATTTACATCCGCCCAATTAATTTTTGATTCAAATGATTTAGAAATTTCTTCTGGAGAAATGGAGATGAGTTCCAGCAAATTTGAAGCGGCCAATGACAGTAATAGACCGTCTATATTAGCATAGACTACCTGCTTCTTTCGAATCCAGTGCTTTTTCCAAGTAACCGATATACCCTTTCAAGCCTTTCTGTGAGTCGGGATTTTGCCATAGGGATGATAGCCCTTCCAATAGCCTCTTGCTTGAGGATATATTTTCTCTCTCACTTGAATCAATAGAGATTTTTCCCAGATCTAAATCGCAATCCAATACTCTAAATAGCACTTGTCTTAAAAACGCAAGGACGAATGAAAAAGTGGATATAGTCAGGTTGCCAATCCAAGAAACACCAGCTGCAGAACTTGCTTTAACGCTTCTTTTGCTAGAAAAGGTTTGGATGCATTCCACCAAGTCTGCCAAGAATTCGCTGGTGATTGTTTCCATCGAGTCTTTAGGCGGCAACTCTAGCCCTTTAAAAGACAATTCTCTGATCTCCAGTTTGCTATCTGCTGTTGCTAATAGTGAAATATACCTTGCAATTGGGTCGGCGAAATCATAAATTTCGATCGCATACTTTAAAGCAACGTATCTTGACTGATGCTCTGGTCTATCTATATTGTCGAGTAAAATCAAGTGCAACTCCTTTTTCAATTCGGGAGAGATTCCTTTGTACGCAGACAATAATGAAACTAGCGCATCTTGCAAAGACACTCGAACATTTGGCGATTCAAATGGAATGGCATCAAAGAACTTTTTCAATATACCCAAATCACTTTGAAACATTTCTGGCACTTGGATTAATAATAATAACCTTTCATTGAGATCATTCCAATAGATTCATAAGTCAAGCCTCTGATATTTTCCAATGCTGGGTCGTGCTGTTCATCCAGTAACTTTGAAATCCCATCAATCAGCACTTTTGCGATTGGCTTCATTATTTCGCTCTTTGTCATTTTGGCCATCCAATGGACAAACGCCATTCCATTCGATCGCAACTTTGATGTGGATGCAGGATTATACAAAGCATCAAAGGTCATATTAATCATGAAGGGAATCTTGTTTGCTGCTAGAACTGATTTCAGTAAATAATCAATAATTCGATTTTTAAGTAGTACGCTAGCTGACAACCGGGATGCGTCTATTATTAATTCAAAAGTACTTTGGTCCTGTGGATCGTTGTGTCCCAGATACAATAAATATAATCTATTTACGAGGTAATCATTGTCCATATCTGGCTTGGCATATCTTCTTAAACCGTCTTCCCCAACAAACTGAACTTCGTGAAATGTGTCTACTGAAGCTACCAGGAAAACAAGAAACTTTTCAATCAGCAAAGAATCTTTTGCGACAATTGGTTCAATCATCAAAAATTTTGCAATTCCAACTTTCAAGTCTTTAACTGCAGTCGAATTCATTGTCCAGTCAGCAGTTACATTGTTGGTAATGAAATTTACTGCATTTTTTGATAATCCTGGTGGTACTACATCTAATGGTGATATTGGAGGTAATGCGGCCCTGTGATTAATAAAAATTACAATTCCGCAGCGTTTAAAGCAGTCATTTTTCTACCAGATTGTGGCACTGCATACAAAATGAAATCCAAAAACTTTGAAACCAAGTATTTCACATCCGCATCTTCAAAGCTAATTGAATGCTTTTCAGCAAATACTGTAGTGTAATTTGCAAGTATTGGCAATGCAATTGAAAATAATACCATCTGCTGCTGAACTGGCTTTTTAGAAATTCCTTTAATCAAATCCGGTAGTTTAAGCAATTGATCCTGAATTAAAATTAGTTACAGATTCATTTAATTTCAAGAATCCTTTCTTAAGATAAATGATTGCGAATGCCCTTGAAGTCTGTCCACCTGTATGATAGAACTCTACAAGTTTGTCCAATGGTAAGCCGATATTCCCCGAATTCAATCTCCTATTGATGTGAGTACAAACTTCCATCGCCTTCTTCTTTACTTGCGGATGAGGACTATCGAGTTTTGCCAAGATTGGACAGAGCAGATTCATTATCTGCTGTTCAAAAGCGCTTTCATCCGAAGCTAAAGCCAATCGTAATTCTACTTTTTCAAGCAATTCTTGGATTATTATTTAGATACCAATTTCTTTTTCCATTTTTCGATTAGCTAAAATGAATTTTTTGCAAGGGTTTGACGACAATGCCCATGGAACATTCTGCCATTGAGTTGGCTCGAATTGTTTGATTCCTCATATTATTGCCATCTGTGCGGTAATATACGACTGCAGACCCAATTACACCGCAGGCAATGGAATGGAGACTCGCTTATGATAAAATAATTCTCCCCTACACCTTGTTGAAGCAACCAATGAGACATACCGGCTCTGATTTCACATCAGACAACACCTGACAAACAAACTTTGAAAAAAACACGCTCGGATGAACAGAATCAAGGAATATGGAATTGAATTGATACATAAATCTCACTCGATACTGGAGAGCTTTGTCAAATATCTCTTTCCGCACTTTTCAGTCAGATTAAATGAAAGTTTCTCTGGTAATTGCTGTTAATGTAGACCAGGAGATTGACGGTTACTTGCCGTTTCAAGTGCTGATTTATTTCAATATCTACTTGTATATATTTTGGTTATACGGAGAATATATTACAATCGACTGGAAAATAACTTGGTTTAATCCGTCAGGATGGACTAGGTTTCAAACATGGATCATATATTACTTATTCGCACTAATAGAGCCGCTAAGATTATATTTGGGATTCTTTGGTAATCTAAAAGAGCGGGCACCAGATATTGCCGGCTGTGTTCTATTAACCGTGTTTCCGCAGATGGTGCTGTCGTTTGCATTAATTGGTTTACAGCGTACGATTCGTTAATTTAGAAATATTTGGTGGTGGGTTCGTGACTGCTTATGAATTTGCGCATAATCTCCTGTATTTCTTTTTCCTGATTGCTGAAGCATTTCTTGGTTACCATGCAATCAAAAAGATGGTTTTGTCCCAGTCCACACTTTACTTTACAAATTTTGATAAAAAGAAAATATAAGCTCAAAGTTATTTCTTTCTGTTACGAAATGAGAGACAGTGGGGTTAATGAAAGATTCGTCACAGAGATTATAACAAGGACTCTGGGATTTATTTAAACCAGTCATAGATTCTTTCCAGCGGTCTTCCTACCACAGCTCTTTTCTTTTCATAGTCAACCAGAATTGGTCTCTGCATAATCGCCGGGTCTTGAAGCAATGTAGCCAATGCATCCAATTCTGTAGGTACTTGTCCTTTATATTCATCCTTTCTGAATACTAGGTCCAGGTCTTCTTTTCCCATCAATTTCAATACTTCAAGGATCTTTTCTTTTTGCAATAAATTGGTGGTGTAATCAATGGCTTCAAACTGATTAGGAATCTTTTCATTCAAGAAAGCGAGGACGGTTTTGCACTTGGAACAAGTAGGTTTTTGCAACAGAAGAAATCTCATATTTTTTTCAAAGATCTGATGTTTGGATTTGGCCAGCAAAATCAAAATCAACCTTCTGGATTTGGACAGCCTGCTCAGAATACATTTGGATTTGGACAACAGACCCAGCAAAATACTGGTGGGTTTGGTGCAAACGCGCAATCAGCACAACCTGCTGGAGGAATGTTTGGAAACACTGGTACTCAACCAGCTGCTGGAGGAATGTTTGGAAACACTGCTACCCAACCAGCTGCTGGAGCAATGTTTGGTCAAAATAGTAACACAAATCAGCCAAATAATAGTTTATTTGGACAAAATAATACAAACACTACTCAACCGGCTGCTGGAGGGATGTTTGGCCAAAAAGGTACTGGACAAACCGGATTTGGACAAACTCAAAATGCACAGGCACCGTAATAACCAGCTAATTTAGTATTACTCTTACAACAAAGTATTCGGAACTTCCTGCAGATATCCAAGCGCAGTTAGATACAATCGATAAATTTATAAACTCGCAGACTAATGTATCAACATCAATTGCAAATCTTACTTTGGAAACTGATCTGGAGGAAATTGTTAAAGAAACTGAAGAGACGGCAAGAGTAATTTGTGTTAATAGTAGAAACTGAGCGGATTAAAGACAATATTACAAAGAGATGTGTATGTGATTGACCAATTGAAGAGTCTAGTTGCCAATGAACTAAGAAATTCCGATTTAGTAGCCAGATTTATTGAGTCCTCCCCAACAAATGATTTCAATAAGGGAATCCAGACTAATGACGCATATTCAAAGTATTTATAATTAACAATAGTTATTTCTTGAATTTCACTGCCGATTTGGAAATGAGAATGAACCAATGTAGACAAAATATAGAAGAGTTGGAATTAAATTTGCGTAGCTCGCATTCTTCAAAGATCAATGCAACAGGTAATTTGAATTAATGAAGTTATTCAAGAAATTATAAAGAATCAATATCAATCGTTTATGTCAATTGCAGGAAAAGTTGCGCAAGTGCATGACTCTATTACTAAAGCAAAAGATACGTATATACAGTTCCATGAAATGTATTATGGCAGCATTGTCCCAGAAAATAATAGAGAGTCCTACTCGCAATTAGCACAGTATCTCCAGCCAACTGTGCAACAACCCGCCCCACAACAGATGAATCAATCTCAATTTGGTGCTCAGTCCCTATTCAACAAACCGCCTGATGCAAAACCTGCGTTTTCGCTAAATACCAAACCGGCAACAGCAGCTGTGCCAACTTTGAATACCAGTTTGTTTGGGAATACGTTAGGCGGTGTAGGAATGAAACGAAGTAATAGTTTAGGAGGTCCAGAGACAAAGAAATTGTTTTAATAAATCGCCATTCTAATATCGTGTTCTGCCAACTTTTGCTGGTTTAAGATAGTTAGCATGTTAAAGGTCAGGTTAAAAGATTCCAATTTATATTGAATCTGCACTGTTCAAAACCGTTTCACGATCCGTGGATGGGCCAAAGATATACATTGGCTTACTTGGTAGGATGGCATGAAGTCGGAAGCAGAACCAAAATTCTCCAGGAATATTCCGTTTTCTCGTTTCACGATGAACCCATTGTTCCCAACGCGTTAAAAGCGCACAGATTTCAGAGTCCTGTTATGAATGTTTGGTCTGTGGTTGCTGCCTTCTTGATTCTATTGCAATTTTCAAATGGAAAATTAGTGACAATACACAAAATCATGAAGTGCATCCCAAGAAGATTACCATTAGCTCAGGCAACTCTATACCCGTTGAAAATAATTAAATGCGATTCGATATCTGCAGAGTTTCAACTGGAAGAAGAAATCCAATCCCCAATTACAAAAAAGTTTGCAGCCAAGAGTTATGAAGTGCTAGCAGCAATTGAAGGATAATAAATTATTTTTAAGAGTTATTTAAAAATGTCTTGTGCCAGCCGTTGTGCACCTTGAAATTTCGTTTGGAAAAGTTTCACTATAAAATACGAATGCTTTCCTTGTTAATTTCCAGTGTAGCTTCCCAACTAGTCCCTTCCACTCTTTCCTCTTCATTGAGCGTCAATTGCAAAAACGTTTTGAATTACCAAGGCCAGATTCTCAACTCTGCTTGCTTTCCAAACTACAATGTCAGCAACCCGCCAACTTCAACCGGGGATATTATTTCAGTATACAAATCAAATATTCCAAGCATTTGCTCAGGCAATTGCGCCAAGGCTGTCAATTATTTCCACTCTGCTGTACTTTTTGCCTGTTCCTCTACTCCACTATTTCAAAATTCAAATGTCACTGCTGAAGATTTCTCAACTATTAACCTACTCGCAACTGCAGCCTCTTGCGTACAGGACGATAACAACAACTATTGCATTATCGATCAATTAAACATGGCTGGAGCTTTTGGTGTTGACATGTCTCAGCCATTTGGCGTTGGTGCTGGTGTAGTTCAAAAGGCAATTGCTACTGGCAGCCTTAAGCAAGGTTTAGTCTGTTCTACCTGCGTAAAGAGTCAATTGGCTGCTATTTCAAACTTGGATGGCGCAACCGGTAAATTCCAAGACGCCGCAGTTCAATTAAACAACACATACAATTCCAATTGCACTGCTTCAAACTTGCAAAAAGAGGCGGGGAGTTATGGCGACAGAGCGGTATTGTCTTTTGGAGCAATTGTTATTGCTCTAGCAATTATCATTTAAATAGAAATTTTCAATAATTTATTTCCTTCCCTTCTTTTTACGAACAACTAATTCAAATCCATCTTCATCGATAATCGGTTCTGGTTTTGTATACACTGGGGTGTCAGCTTGCATTTCAACATCCATGCTTTCATCTTCCATTTCAGAGTCTGAAGCACCTTCATCAGCAACCACTTTAGAAACAACTTCTCTTCCTCTTTTACTCAGTTCTTCTTTCATCACTTGTAGCGTCGTCAAGTCAGAGTTTCCAATAATTTCTGCAAATAATTTCAATAAATGAGTTGATACTTGGTAAGGGGAATTATCTTCGCAGTAACAATCCAATTGCTCTTCCAAAAACCTGTCAAAATTGGACGCTAGTTCATCAGCATGAATTTGCCCATTGTATTCCTTGAAAAACTCTACAGTATCTTCAACCAAATCCTTTTGCGGTGTCTGTCCTGGATATGGCGAATTGTCGATACCGATTTGAAGAGCAGTCCATTTGGTGAATACAACATCAACTGCTTCTTGGAAGAATGCCCACCGTTCGCTTACTAGCAATGCCATTTTTTGAAAAAAGAAAAAAATATTTCATGCAACCAGACATTGAACACCCCAGCAAATATTATACTGGTAATCAATGGAATGAGATTTGAGATTCACTAATTCTGAATTTCCGATTGCCTCTAGCGATAAGCAAGCACGATGCAGCACATGTACATGAAGCGAATATTAAACCAATAAGCACATCCTGCAATCACAATTGCAGTAGCACTGTTATTATCGAGTCAGAGTGGCTTAATTCATGAGAAAAATCTTTTCAAAAAATGCCAAAGAACAAAGGAAAGGGAGGTAAAAATCACAAGAGAGGAAAGAACATTGGCGAAGGAGACAAAAGAGAGTTAGTATTCAAGGAAGATGGACAAGAATATGCTGTCGTGGAAAAAATGCTGGGTAATGGATGGCTATCTGCCTCATGTGCAGATGGCGAAAAGCGAATGGCACACATTAGAGGTGCTTTCAGAAAAAAGGTTTGGATTAATGTTGGAGATGTTATATTATTGGGACTCAGAGATTATCAAGAAGAAAAAGCTGATGTTATATTGAAATATACTCCGGATGAAGCTCGTTTATTGAAGAGTTACGGTGAATTGGCGGATAGCGTAAAGATTAATGAAAATGACGAAGGGGAGGGAGAAGAAGAAGGTAAAATATCTTTAACCGTAGATGTTGATGTTGAATTTGATATCGATGACATTTGAAATGTTTTTAATAAATCCAATTCTATTGTGCCTGTTGATACTGCCAACTAAGCATTTTGGACGGCAAGGGTTGGAAGATTTTCGTCGATTGAACCCACTATCCCATACCTGAGTCTTGCCTGGAGGTAAGCAAGATTTACAGTTGGATCAGATTCTACATGATCATTGAAGGCACCAACTTTTTCTTTGCCACTAAATGAATTTTTCAGCTGCCCTTTCGCAATATTATGGAGAATACTTGGTTTTGACACTAATTGTACTCGCGGGGCTACCAATCACTGGATTGTTGGGGGTAATTGTTAATTGGAAGCTCTCGCTTTCATACAGGCAACAGTCAGTCTCAAAAAAAGTAAAAGGAAAACATTGCCTGGTTACTGGTGCTTCGCAAGGACTTGGAAAAGCAACTGCAGTTGAATTAGTCAAGGCAGGAGCCCATGTTACAATAATTGCAAGAGGGAAAAAGGATCTAAAAACCGGAATTTCTTCGTTGGACGGAGTTGTAAAGGAATTGGAAATATCTAAAGCAAACCCTGATCAAATTATTCAATTTTTTGCGGTTGATTTGACTGTTTATGATAAAGTAGTTGAAATGTTTGAAAAGCTGTTTGAACAAGGACATAACCCAGACTTTTTGTTTTGTAATGCTGGATCTGCTACACCTGGATTATTCATTGATCAACTGCCAGTTCAAAACAAGGACAAGTATGAAGAAGGTGAACATGAATGGATGATGAAATCAAACTATTTCACCCATGTCAATGTTATTCGCGCATTGTTACAAGTTGCGAGAAAAGGAGAATCAAGTGAAGAAGACTCTATCTGTGGAATATCATCTAAAATTGCCATTAAATTACCAAAGTCTATTATTTTGGTTGGTAGTGTACTTTCCACTTTGTCTTTTGTTGGGTTCAGTGCTTATTCTGCCAGGTAATACCCACTAACTCAGCAAATATGCTATTAGAGGATTCGCTGATGCTATTAGAAGCGAATTAAAACCATTAGGGATTCATGTTGGAATCTACTATCCAGGTAATATGGCTACTCCTGGATTTGAAATTGAAAATGAGACCAAGCCGAAAATCACGGCAAAGATTGAAGGTTCAAGTGAAACTGTATCTGCAAAGAGTGCAGCTGAATCACTATTGGCTGGATTCGACCGCAACTTGTTTTACTACTCCAACGACTTATTAGGAGAGTTGGCACGTGTATCGGTGAGTGGTGGAAACCCAAGACCATATCCTTTCGTTGAAGTAATATGCATTAACCTTAGATCTTGGCTACTCCTCTATTGGCAACTATTTTTACGGTTTGGGCTGCGATTACTGATATGGAAATTAAATCATTCTACAAGAAATAAACATTTTAATCTCGTTTATAGTGCAACAGGCACACTTTATTAATTGAATACTACTACAACCTCTCTATAGTACATAAACTTCCAATTTTCGACTAAAGTATACAGATTCAAGCTGAAATTCTCATTGACATCAATAGTTAAATTGTGGTTTGATATCAGAGATATGCATCGTAAGTTTAAAAGCAATCGCAGTATCAGCCTAAAGAAAGACCGATGTACGGCATTTGTAGTCGTTCTTATGAAAATCAAAGCTACCTGCCAATGCAAATTAAAATTCCATATTATTGGAGAATATTGTTGCAATACTCCTCGACTCTCTTAAGACATCTGTAGTTTCATACCTGAGCTAAAATTAGGGAAATGCACATCTCCCCTATAGACATAAAGATCTAAAGACTTTGTGATATACCCTCAGTATTTAAGCTACTAAATGTGACAATTGCAAATAAAGGTTGAAATTACTACAACTATTCGATGCTGTTAAAAAAGTAGGAATAAAAAAAATACATTCCTAGGTGTAATTTCTATATTCCTTTAATTGCAATTGTTTCGTTGATAAAGAAATAATTTACCATTGAGATCAATTAAAATTGACTAAATTGGTAAATTTTTACTCCTGCAACCATTGGATATAAGAATTATACTAATTTCGAGTTCAGCTAAATTTTATATTTGATTTTAAGCAAGCTATTTTAACCCTGCGCTACTCACTTTCATACTTAAAAGTATTTTACTGATTCCTAAATGATCTTGTTTTTCAAATAATTATCATTTTTAAAAAATTAAATATCACTCGATAATGTGCCGATTTAATTAGTCGCCAAACAACTAAATAATTCGGATAGTAATGCCAAAGAAGTTAGTATTCATGTTCGTATCTAGTCTGCATATTTAATGATAAGTGATTAACTAGTCAAAATTTACTTGAATTAGAATCAATTACCTTTTATTAATTTTATTTGGTAATTTGAAAATTGAACACCTGAAAGGATATTTTAAAGGTGGTGCCAATTTATGATATTTCACGCGCAACTTACTCATTGATTTCTAAAATAACAAACAAGAATTAAATTTATCAGCTGAGAACTTTACTTTCAGCATATAGTTTAAGAGTATGGCCAGAATGTAACTACCAGGCGACTACAATTAACACGGGGATGCCAATTTGATTGGAATGATCTTTCTGAGTCTAGTAACAAAGTGTTGATGAATATCTCCTAAATACCAAGCAGTCGAAGAACAACCAGAGATCTATTACAATATTGAACAGCTTACTTTATCCCAATTTGCTGGATGGTTAAAAGCTATGATTGCATTTTAACCAGCAAATGTTTGTGCAATGATGATATATTTTTAGTCAAAGACAAAGTTGCATTATTTATTCTACTCCTTTGACATTGCTGCTGTACATCTTGGGGATGCAACTGATATTTCTCTAAGGAATATTTGATTCGATATACTTGCACCATGTCTGAAGCAATGCAATTTTAGCATTAGTTTAACGTAGCCTGACAATTTTCGAATGCGCTGAGGGAAAGATTATTGTTGCTAATCAACTTTGATTTCTACTCGATAACAACCTCAACCAAGTATTTTGCAATGAAGGTAGTCGTCAAATCTGGGCTTTTGTGATTTGAAATTCTACACTTGGTTAACATTTATTTTTAAACTGATGCCAATTTATATAATTTTTCCAATGTAGATTAAATTGCCAAAATTGGTAAAGTAAATGATGCTAACATGTATTTTGATGCTTAATCTAAAGTGTTATTTTAATCCACACTCGTGGATTGTGCTCGTTTCTCCATACGAACTCTCAATGCAATGCTGCAGTACCTCTCGTTTTTGACAACTGATACTTTAATTTAGTAGAATAATTTGCTTTGTGGAGATGGCTGAACAAACTCTATATCCACATATTCCAAAGAAATGAATAATCGATTAGTTTTTACAGAATGGTTGATAATTTGCATATTTCAACAGATGAAAATAGATTATAGAATAGCCGTTATTGTGATTTGATTGCGCCAACATGATTATTCTAATACTTTTAATATGCAGCAATGGGGATTATCTTGGTAAGCTGGTTCTTTTTGCTGTTCAACTTGGAATATAGCTAGCTGGAATTTAGGTTGAGCTATACCAACAAACCATTTACTATTAATACCTTGCAAATGTTATCAATAGCTTTATTCCATTAGTTAGGTGTCTTTGGCCAGAGTTGAGTGCCATTGCACCAATTGCGCAGTAATGCAAAGGTGAATACCCTGATTACACACTGATTGATAGTGGATTGGGATCTACCAACATTTAATCATTCTGACATTTAGATTAATCATCGATCGTATCACACAAAGACATGGATGAGATCACCACTTTCTCTTTGACAGCAGTAAACACTCTGAGGTTAATAGCACGGTATCATTCTTTCATCACTTTGTGCATCTGCAATAGCGATAATAGCTCGTGGGCTCTATTTTGTTTCAGATTAATACCTTGGTCGAGTATGGACGGGAACAGGCGGATGGCAAGTTTATCTTTATCAATCAATTGATACGCATACATACAACCAACAGAATAGCGCCAGTGTACTAGTATCCATATTTCAAATTTGTCATTGTTCGAACCTGTTTCGTCGTGATCCCCTCCTCATCTGAGCCAACAACTTGAAAAAGTTGGCTCACAAAGGGATGGCCAAAGATATACATTGGCTAATTTGGTAGGATGGTATGAAGTCAGAAGTGGAGTTATCGTGAAAAGTATAAATAGACAGTCCATCTTGAAAGAAATATCAAATATGAAATTCGCTCAAGTTCTTACTTTCTTATCTATTGTTTCTGCCGCACCTGTTGCCAAACCTGATACCAAGGAAATTCTTCTTGCCCACACTAATGCCGGAGAATTCAAGAATGTTCACTCGCTTGCTGGTTTAACTGATAAAAACTTGTTTTTGGCAGCCCACACACCTAATGCCCCAAATCCTCCAAATAGTTTAGCAGCACAACAAGCAGCTGGCGGCGCTGGTGCAGGAAATGCTTCTGGAGGAGCAGGAGCAGCAGGAGGAGCAGCTGGCGGTCTAGGAAAGTTGGGTGGATTGTTGGGAGGTCTCTTGGGCAAGAGGGATGTTCAATACCAAGATCTCTTTGACGGACCAGCGAAAGATGGACAATTAAATGCACAGGGTCTAGCTGCAGCTAACAGAGCGATGGACATGTTGCAAAAAATGGCTGCATTACAACCAGATGATGCCGATTTACAACAAGGTCTAACTGACCTGCAAGCCATGCTGGACAATCAAAATTCTCAATAAATTGATGTATATATTTCAAATTATGCAAACCTGTTGCGCTACTGTCAATATTTCTTTATTATACGTACGAATAGCTGGCTTTATTTTGTAGCACCAGCTTGTTGTCTATAAAATAAAATGAATCTGACAATACGTTCCCTTCCAAGATCATTTCATTTTCTACATTAATTTTGTTTATACTTGTCTCTTGATCCAATTCCGGTATTTCGTAGTTGCTTTCCCAAGTATTCACTGTGTTTGGAATACAAAATCCAAAATTGAAATCGTAGGACCTCAACAATTTGTCTTTAAAATAATGTCGTTCGATCATTCTTAAATTCTTGATTTCTTTTGGGCCAACAGCAAATACAAGTCTTGTGAGTAAAAATTACTTTGTTTGAATTTCCTTTGCATCCAGAAAATCTTTTGGAAATTGATAAGATATGACTCGCGCTTCTGTTTCATTTGTATCATTGTCTTCCCATTGAACCGCATCTGGTCTTTTGACATGAAATAATACTTGATTTTTGGTTTTATTTTTAATTTGAAATTCAATAAACTATGTTACAGATTATTACTAGAAATGACTTGTATCCTACATCAGAACATACGAACTGGGTTAATAAATAGTACTTCTGCTGTTGGTTTTTTAAATCTATGTTAGTAATTTGTACGATAAGACTGTTTCTGGCGTGATGTTCATCCAAACGCGTGTGTTTTTCGAAAAAAACCACACTATTTTGCTGCTGGATACACGAAAACCAAGCATGGAAGCTGTGGTCATAAGAATATATTTAAATTCTTGAACGCGACTGAACCAAACTGCAATATTACTTGCCAAAGAATGCTGGTGGAGATGTCAATCTCTAAGACGAGGTTATTAGCAAGCGGTTTTTGATCTAGTATTACTTTTAGCTGTGGCTGCTGTAATTTGTGGCTGATCAATGCAAAAAATTTAACGAAAATGGCCAAGGAATTGTTAAAGCAGGAATTACTGCAGCTAAAGGAAAAAACGGAATTCAAGTTAACCAAGCAAAAAGAGCATTTCCATCTGCTGTTAAAGATTTTTAAAGATGCGCAATTCGATCTGCAGGAGTTGAATTTGTTGATTATCATCAATGTCGATCCAGTAGAAATACAGCTGGACTTGCCTCTAGATTTGAATAATATCCCAATGGCACTGAAAACTAAAATTCTGGATAAAATCGAACCATATTATTTCGATTTATTGGGGAAATTTAACGGGTGGAAGTTGATGGAATTTTACGATTATTTGTATAATAATTACGCTGAATTGCTGTCCCTCGAACCGTCATGTTTAGGTAAGTGAATTTGGCGAATATTCTCCCATTAGAGGACAGTTTAATGCTAGAAATGTACTTGGGCACCTCATCATCTGGAGAAT
The DNA here is from genome assembly GCA_027603945.1 of Terramyces sp. JEL0728. NCBI lineage: Eukaryota > Fungi > Chytridiomycota > Chytridiomycetes > Rhizophydiales > Terramycetaceae > Terramyces > Terramyces sp. JEL0728. Next base: position 53,718 of record JADIIU010000021.1, on the reverse strand, counting down.
CACAGAGGCGATATACAGTTATTAACACTACATTAGAAATAATACAGGTCAGTGAATCAGAGCCTGAAAGCGATGAGGAATACTGGCAACGACAAAAAGAATTGGAGTTGCAAAGACAGGAAAAGGAATTAAAATTGCTTGGGATGCAAAAGAAGGAGGAAGCGATGAATGATCCTGGGTTGTTTCAAAAGGAAAGGATCCTAAGCAAAAAGGAAAGAGACGATTTAAAGAAAGCAAAGAATAAGCAAGGGGTGAGGATGAGAAAGACTGGTAATCGATTATTAATTTGCAGGTGCAAAGCGAAAAAAGTATGTACCTCCAGCAGACGACAAATAAACTGTAATTTACGACTGATCTTTGTTTTATCTGGCTAATTGAAGGTTGGAACAAGTGCTTTCCAAGGCTGGTTGGTTTATCTGCTGGGCATAATTTTCTTGAGTGCTAGTTATTCAAATTTTTGTTTAATCTCTAGAAAATGTCCAAAATTGATTTCAATATATTCCAAGACCTGGCTCCAATGCTACAGGAAGACGGACCGACACCATTATGTCCAATCAACTATGATCCATATTACAAAAAATGTATGGATTATTTCCGCACTATTTGTTCTGTAAAGGAATACTCTAAACGAGCACTGGACTTGACGACTGAGATATTGACAGAAAACGCTTCCCATTACTCTGTTTGGTAATATGCTTTAATTCAGGAAGTACAGGTTGGATACCATCTTGAAGATTGATGCGTCACTTGAAGAAGAATGGATATTTTTAAACAACTTGGCTTACCATAATCCTAAATCGTATCAAATATGGCACCAGAGGCAAGCGCTTGCTGAGAAAGCATCAAACCCTAAAGACGAAATGGATTTTGTAAATGCAATGATTGAAAATGATGGAAAGAACTACCACGCCTGGAGCTACCGCCAATGGTTGGTAAAGACATATGATTTATGGGATCAAGAATTGCTTGAACTTGATAGGTTGATGTTTCTAACACAGAATTATTGCTGATGATGTCAGAAACAACTCTGCGTGGAACCAACGTTTCTTTATTATTTCAAGAAACCCTACTCCAGATGTAGTAAAAAAGGAAATTAATTATACTCTTGGAAAGATTCAACTGGCACCAAATAATGAATCGCCATGGAATTACTACAAAGGGGTATTATTATACACTGAATTCGATTCTAATGACATTGTAGAGTACAAGGATAATAGATTTGCGCTGTCTGTATTTTTAGATTACTACAAGGAAAAAGGAATGAAGGAAGAGTACAAGAACATGTGTTTGAAGCTTGAAGAAATTGATCCTGTCCGACAATCATATTGGCGTTTCAAGCATGATTCAATATAATGTGATGGTTGTTGTTTAGATTTATGAATCAATTAATCTGGCCGTTTTTATCATTCCTCTGAAAGGATTACACTTTGTGTTATTCAAGAAAATGGTATGATCCAACTGAAGCAATTCAAGATGGAAATGTACCCAAATTCCGACAGAGTTGGAATGGCAGAGAATACAAGTAAATGAGCAAGATTTGTCTCGAATGAGTCTTGAACAAGAGCCAGATTGAAGCAGATCATTTGGATAATAGGTTTGTACTACGTGCTTTTCAATATCTGCTATTGTTTGATGAATCTATTGTTGATTTCGTGAAAAGTCGCATTTCCGGCCAAAAATCCCAGGAGGTTGCAAAGAAGTTGAATTTATCCGTGTAACTACAACTCGAGTAGCATAAATGCTGAATTAAACTGTTTTCATTTTATTCTCTTGTGTCGCATTTTTTGAAAAATGGAAATCGAGACTCAGCGATGCGCAGACTTACTTGCTCGAATCTATGCGAATGAACCACAAGTGCCATCAGTATATACATTAGAACCTCTTGGACCGGTTAGTAGTCCTTTTCTATTAAAACATTGCACAGCCAAGCACATTACGGTGAATATAAAGCCATTGAAAGGACTTGCACCATTTACAATCGAAGCAGACCTGTTGGAAACAATCACTGAAGTAAAACTAAAGATTTCAACTGCCACAGGGATCTCAATTGCAAATCAACGATTGCTGCAATCTGGAAAGGGGTTGGGCGATCTAAAGACGTTGTTTGATTGCAATATTAAACCGAATGCTACCTTACACTTGTCTGTAAAGCAAGAAGATAGTGCTGGGGAGGACCTTGTGCCCGTTTCACAAGCAAAGGAAGCTACTCCTTCCAGCATTGACACGCAAGTGTTTTGGAGTAAAATCAAGACAGTACTGGATACAAAATTCAGCCGCAATGTATCTGAAAAGGTGAATTTTGTTAATGTAGATTCTGGAAGAGTGGAAGCAAAATGCTGCAAAATATGAATAAAGTTTATTATTTACTTGAGCTTAATCTCTGGGTTTGGCAGGTTGATCAGTTGATGAATCATTCTCGGATGCTGGCTCTTTCTTTGGTTCACTGTCGCTTGTAGAATCAACATTCGCGTCCTTTAGGGCTGCCTTTTCAATAATCTTTACAGTCCAGTTTACCAATTCCCCCGTTAATGCATCGATATTTACGTCAAATGTTTTATAGAGCAACTTGCAAGCTGCATCGTCCCATTGATTTGCGGTTTCGCTGCTCCCCATCCAAAACTGGATTCCTCTCTTGAACTGCGGCTCAAATTCCAATACTTCTTCCGTATTACTCGGCGCATTCCTTATGCACCGGTATATTAGATAAGAGAGTGCTCGCAAGTTATGCTCTTCTATTGCAGACTTGTCCTTGAAACCCGTCAGTATGCATTTAAATATCAGAGTTTTTACAAAGAAAAGGTATAAAATAGCTACACTCCATGCTTCTTCATTTTTCAGCGCTTGCAATATCTGCTCATTTTCCCAATAGTATCCCAAAGGTATTTTTTCATCTTTTACGATATTTGACAGCACATCTTTCAGGACTTGGGGATAGTTTTCATATTTAATCTAAAGTAAATCAGTGGGTTACTAAAGTAACTATTCTACAGAGCGATTCCAGATAAAACCCAAATACTTGCACTTTTGACTTTGATGGCTTCTTTGCAAAAAGACCGCCCAAACCTCCTTCTTTTATCAAAAAATCTGTATCTTGAGAGATCTCTTTTACATCAGAGATCAGTGCTTTGTATTCTTTTGCACTCATTATCATCTCTGCCAACTCTTCTATAGCAAAGTCAAATTCAGTTTTTTGTCTGGATTTAGCCAGCTTTGCAAAAGATATTCGATACTGAATTAATACAAATTACCTTTTTTGAAAGCCGAAGGGCTGCTATAATAAACCAACAATAGATTTTGAATTTTGATACCTTTGTTTGTAAACCCTGTCCAAAAGAACCGACTCTGCTGGGTTTCTTATGCTCAGCTTTTGGTATAACAAAGTTTCTATATCTTTCTCGTCTTAGTTGAGCGTCGGTCAATACTGGATGAGGTTTTGGCAATGCGTCCGCCAGAACTTTTTGCTGTATCTGGAGAGTTTGGAGAGCAATCGTTTGGATGAGGTTGCCAACATCCAATGACGGCGATTGGCTGTAGGCGGGTGCATGTGGGATTTGTTGGGAATAGCAAGGTACCGGAAAACCGTAATGGATCTGTTGGTATGGCATGTAGTGAAAATTTGTCTGGCAAGGATTATTAACAACCCGTACTTGATCATAATTACTCGTGTCGTTATTTCTTCCACCTAACCTGTCACTTCCCTAACATTATATGAAATGTACAATACTAGCGATAGCTTGCTGTTTAATCGCATCCAATTTTGCCTTCCAGATCAAATCTTGGTCCATCTTGGTTGAAAAACAATGTGTCATTGTCTGATTTATCATTGTTTATTTAAAGTTTCTGATAATTCACTATACTCGGCAACCAAGAACTGATATTGTTGCTCTTTTTCTCGCAATTGGTTTTCCAAAGTACGCACCCTTTCTTTCTTTTCGGCAAGTTCGATTTCGTACTGAGCATTCTGCTCAGAGTAAGTTTTATATTTTTGCTAATTTAATTCCTAATTACTTCTAATATTCGAAGGTTTTCCTCTATTTTTTCTTTCGTAACTCGCGGTACAAATTCTGCTTCTTGCGTTTGCCTTAGTTCCTGAATTTCCAGCATCTTTTCTCTGATTAATTTATCCCTTTCTGAAATAGCTTGATCTTTTAGTGATAGAGGATCTTTTCCAAGCTCAAACGGTAGTATTTCCCCAACATCCTGCAGCATCAAATCATCTTTTCTATGTTGGGCCAAAATTGATTCTGGCAGATAACTTGCATAGACAGTTAATTTATAAATCATGTCTTTTTTCAGTTTATCGTTTTCAGCTGGCTTTAATATGCAAATTACTTTCTAGGGTTTCAATCTTTTGTTCTAGCTCGGTGCATTTTTGTTTTTCGAATCGGAGCAAGAATCTATTTTCATTTTGAGAAATAAGTTTCTGTACTTTGGTTCTCAAGAATGTAAATTCGTCCTCCTTTTCTTGGTAATTATTCAGGATTTTGTCATATTCTGCCTATTATTAGTGCCAATTACTTTGATTTCTGCCAGTAGTGGGCCAAATGTAGTAAATTCTTGTATTATTTGTTCAAAACAAGTGGAATACACACTTAGCCTTCCAACATCCGGCCCCTTTTCTGGACATTCACTTGCAGACAACTCTTTTTGAATGAATCCCTTGAATTTTTTCAATTTGTCTTGCTTGGCAGTATCGCAATATTTTATTCTAACTCCATCGCTAATTAAATTTGATTTGATTTGCGAAACCACTTTATACTGATCAATCTTTGTCAAATGCAATTGGAAAGGTTCAATAAATTTCCTACTCACTTTTTTCAATGGGGGAATCTGCCGTTCTACTTTGGGGTTCTCTGGTTGAGCTACCATGTCCGTCTTTTTCTTTACAGAGTCAAATTCCCCTAAAATATCATGCATTGCTCCTATTCCTATTCCATTTTCTTCATCGAGGATATTCTTTGGAGTATAAACTCCAAACAATCCAGGCTGTTTCTGTTCCTTTGCTTTGTCCTCCAAGATTTTGTTTGATTTGTTGGCTGATAAATATCCAGACGCGAGGTCCAGCACTTCCTTTCGTTGTTGTAATACATATCTATCCATAAGAGATCCCAGCCCTTCCTTCTTTTGTTTCAATTCCTTTTTTTCTTTGGTGTATTTTAAGGATGACACTGGCGGGTGTTTGTCTTTAATTTTTTCGGCAAATACCACCTTTTGAGCTGGATGCGAATATATCTTTGTTGCTCCTATATTTCTCCATCTCTATTTTTAGGCTGTTTTTACATTAATATCAGTGTCCATCAGAAAAAGAACAATGATGTAATTTTTGTTTGCATGTTTGAGCAAATAAAATATAGAGTGCCTTATGATACTATTTTGAATTTATCGATAGATCCCGTATTTAATTTGCCAGTGTCAATATTGCGCAATCCCCCGCCGATCCTCTATTCCGGCTGCCAATTTCTCCGATGCAGTCTTAAATAAAGGATACAGAAACAGGTCAATGCAATATATTATAAAGAGCGTATGGTGTGGCTTGGGGTAGCTTAAAAAGGAATGCCCCTGTCCTTTGAGGTACTCAAAAAAAATTCAAAACATATCCAAGGATGTTCAATAATATCATAGCAGCGTCATTATTAACAGCCGTAGTGCTTTCGCAAGCCGCTGGTGAAAGCGGTGACAACACGGCTGTCTGTTCTGGAGACTCTATAGATAGCTATGATCTCCCATTCCACATCGGAGGTATTTTCATTGTCTTTGTAGTGTCTGCAGCAGGCATGTTTGGTGCAATGTTTGTTGATGGCTTCAAAATACCGATAATCGGACAACTTTTGCACATTCTAAAGTTTTTCGGAATGGGAATAATTGCTGGAACGGCTTGGATTCATTTGCTGCCCGATGCTTTCTCTCAATTCTCTAATCCTTGTCTTGGAGATAGCTGGAAGAGTTATGGAACTAATTACGTTGGTTTGTTTGGTGTTGCAGCTTCATTTATGGTCCAGTTACTAGAATTAGCTTCTTCACAGCACACTCATGAACACGAGCATGAGCATATCCTTAAAGACTTGGATCACTTGCATCATACCCATGGCTCAGCTAAAGAAGATATGGACGAATCTTCAATCACTGAACCTATTGCGGTTGCTTTGGATCACAATATTACAATAGAATCAATCGATCCACACAAACATCAGCATGTAGATCCTAACAAGAGATTCCAAACAATTATTTTAGAATCTGGCATTTTGGTTCATTCCCTAATTATTGGACTGACCCTTGGTGTTACACCTGATACTGGATTTGTCTCTCTATTGATTGCAATTTGCTTCCATCAGATGTTTGAAGGAATGGCCCTGGGAATCTTGATTTCAAATGCTAAATTTGACACCAAAGTAAAGTACGTGTTGGGATTCTTATACCCTCTAACTACCCCAATCGGTATTTCAATCGGTGTAGGGGTACGTAACGTGTTTAATGCAAACGATCCCAAGATGATTCTGATTCAAGGCATCCTAGATTCCATCTCTGCCGGTATTTTGTTTTATAACTGCTATGCGGAACTAATCAGCAATGAAGTCAACCACAGCCCATCATTCAATAGATTCTCTAAAAAGTTCAAAGCAGCTTGCTTCATTTCCATGTACGCGGGTGCAGCTGCAATGGCGATAATTGGCATATGGGCATAATAAACTACTTTTATTTCAAATTAAATTAGAGAAACTTGATTTTTGGATTCGTGTATGACGAATACCACTTTTTGAACCAATGTAAATGCATTGGGTAGCTGACGGCAACATAAAACAAGAACCTGCTGAATCCAAACCATTGGTAGTACTGCAAAATGATATACCCATGAAATACTACTCTGGTCGCAAAAAACAGCAATCCGAAACCCAAGTCACTCTTCCATTTCTGGTTCAAGTTTCCCATTGTCAACACAAACGTTGGATATTCCATAAGGCAGAATGGCCCCATCAATCCGCCGACCCCATGTCTAAGGAAATCAAACAATATTAGTAGATATAGAGTGTGGTGAATGTACCCAGTGACTAGTCCAAATCTTTTCGGATAGTAGAGTGTCCCCAACACCATATCAACCATCAAATACGAAATAAAACAAGCCGCAATGAATTGTGATACCCAGTTATTAACCCAACTGAAATCTTGTCTGTAAAATAAGTGATACGAATACGGAATCGATATTGCACAGACTGGAATTGTAATGAAAAACGTTGGAAGCCAGGCGATTTGCTTTGAATTTAGAGTAAATATCTTGCTGTTATCGCTGGTAATTTTGTAAAACATTACTAGTTGGAAGAGGGTATACGAAATAAAGCTTGCTAGAAATGTTTGGTTTTGCAAATTTGCAACTGCTGGGACAAAAGTAGAGTTCATCAGCGTAATTGCAAACTGGGAGGGTTATATATGTCTTCATGTGATGTGCCCGTATCTTGTGATTGGTTTGTATTGGCTTTGATCGAGGCACCTCTGGACACCTGATCCAGCCATTGTTTGTCCAGACATCGGCCCACGTATTGTTAAAGGCAGACATGTTACATAGCTCTAGGGTGTGAATTTGTATTTTGAAATGCTTCATTTGCGGCCCGCGAGTGGATCGCAAACCGCAATATAGCTTAGAAGATAGTCATTAGAAGCTGCTCTGTGGTGTCTAATGCCATTAGAAGCAGCTCTGTGGTGTCTCAATAAAGATACAAAATACAATTAAATTTAAATCTAGAGACAGTATATAAATTATTCTTTGGGTGTATTGAAAAAAGGACCTTGATTAATAAAAATTACTAGTCAACGCCATCTCAGCACTTATGCGCTTCTCAGGAGCATATTCCAACATCCGCTTGATCAACACAATCCCATCTCCTTGTAATTTAGGTAGTATTGCGGACAGCTCGACAGCAGGATAAATTGGGAAATCTGGCTTGTAATCTGGTATTTCAGAGATTCGCGGCCATATAATTTCATTTGGTGTCCCTAGAGTTTGGAATATCTTTAATAATTGATCCCTAATCGATATTCCAGGAAACAATGGCCGTCCAGTTGCCATTTCAGCCATAATACAGCCTGGGTTAATTAAAAGTACCTATAGACCACATATCTATAGTATTCGAGTAGTTGCGGGATCCCATAAGCACATCTGGACTTCTATACCACAGCGTCACTACTTCATGCGAATACCCCCGCACTGGAATTCCAACAGCCCTGGCCAAACCAAAATCCGCCAGCTTCAATTCCATCTTTTTGTTTATCAATAAATTCTGGGGTTTGAGATCTCTATGCAAGACCCGATGTTCATGACAGTAGGCGATTCCTTCCAGTAACTGATGCATCAACGGCTGAATTGTATTTACTGATATATCACCTTCATTAACAAAAATTACCTGAATTGCTGTCCAAGTATTTCTTCAAGTCAGAATCCAAGTATTCAAAAACCAATGTGAGTTTCTTTTCGGTATGAATCACATCGTACAATTTGACTATATTTGGATGCTTGAGTTCTTTTAATAGAGAGATTTCCCTTATCGCTGTGCATGGGACTCCTTCTTCTTCATTGTCCAGCCGGATTCTCTTTAACGCAACGACGGCTCCTGTTTCTTTATTCTGGGCTTTGTACACTATTCCGTAGGTCCCTTTTTAATATTCAAAGTACCTTCTCCCAGCTTTTCTATTTTCTGATATTTTTCCATTTCCTGTTTTCTGGCAGATTGAAAGAATAAATCATGTGACTTGAACGTTTTCATATCCGTTGAACTTCTGGTGATTAGAGGGGAAAATCAGCAGAAATTCAACTGCAAGAAGAAGCGCTTTATTCTACTCGTCTTTGAATCTCCCTTCAGAATTGATTTTATAATCCCACAAGATTTCTTTATTCTCAAATAATCTTGTCCTTTCTGAAAGCATTTACCACTGCTAACGAGGCTATCTTGGAGTAATGGCATAGTCTGCATAATTATATATTATGGCAAATCAGCTTCAAAAGCAATCCTCCTTGACGTGTCCAAAAATTTTTTCAAGAAAATTCAAAAGTTGCTAATGGAGTGCAGCGACGAGGAAGGTTGGAAAATTATAAGCAGTGTACGGTTATACGACTTTACAATCTGCTTTCAATACATTCTCCAACAAATCCCTACAATTTTCCTTTTACTCGCAGGTACTATTTTCTCATCCAGGCTTAATATTCTCATTCACCCTTTCAAACAAACCACGATTTCAAGTGCCAAAGACAACGGTTTTTTACACGCTTCAAATCAGCTGTTTTATTTTGCTAGCTTCAAATGCAATTGAAATCAAAGACAATTTCTACATGATTTTACCAACTTTGGGGTATCTTGCTGCAATGGGTTTTCATTACCTGGAATTATTATATTCCAGAATCTCCCTCTACTTTTTACTGTTCTTTTGGTTGATGAACATTGTAGTGAATGCAATTGTATTGCGCAGTTTGTATCTTGCACAAGAAATTGATTTCAATTTGACAAACATTATTTATTCAACCAACTTATTATTATCGCTGTTGAATTTCCTGTTGGAATTATTACCTAAACCTGAGACTTATTACATGTCTCTTGATGAAGATGAAAACGTGACGCCGGAAATCAGCTCACATGTATTTGGCAGGATTTATTTTGCATGGATGGGGTCGTTGATGAAACTGGGGTATCAAAAAGTACTTACAATGGAGGATTTGTGGACACTAGCACCATCGGATTCGGCAGAATACAACTCTATGCTGTTTCAAAAACACCTGACAGCTCAATTGAGCACTAAGCGACCATCTTTAGTAAAAGCGCTGTTTAACACTTATTCAAGCAAGATATTATCTACGGCACTGTTTAAATTCCTACAAGACTGTTTACAATTCACCCAGCCGCAATTATTAGCGTTGATGATGGCATACGCTGCTAGATTCAGCAAAGATAGTTTGATTGATGAAGGGCTTGGAATCGCTTGTTTGATGCTAATTACTGCAATGACCCAAACTATTTTCTTGCATCAATATTTCCATGGTTGCTTTATGCTTGGAATGAGGGTAATTATAATTAATACTAGGTGCGTTCTACGATAATTACCGCTGTTTACAACAAGGCACTCCGTTTGTCAAATTCAGCTCGACAGGGGTCAACTGTTGGGGAAATTACCAATTTGATGGCGGTCGATGCTTCGAAATTGGCCGATCTTTGCAACAATGTGAATATTTTATGGTCTGGACCATTTCAAATTTCCATTGCTGTTTATTTCTTATACAAGACTCTAGGGGCGTCAGTATTTGGCGGTATCGCCATCATGATTCTTATGATTCCAATCAACGGATACGTAGCAGCCATGTCAAGAGCTCTAAACAAAAAGCAAATGAAAAACAAGGACACCAGAACCAAGTTGATGGACGAAATCTTGTCTGGAATTAAAGTTTTGAAATTGTACGCATGGGAAAAACCGTTCTATGAGAAAATCAATGATATCAGAGAACTGGAGCTTTTCACACTAAAGAACATTGCATATCTACAATGCTGTACCAGTTTCACTTGGAGTTGTACTCCGTTCTTGGTGTCCTTTACTACTTTTGCGATTTACAGTGTATTTGGATCCGAATCGCTAACCTCTACCAAAGGTAATTTTTATTAATGCAGTTTTCGTTTCGCTATCTTTATTCAACTTGCTTGGGTTCCCATTAGCAGCTTTCCCTCAAGTAATTGCGTCTGTAGTGGAAGCCAGTGTATCTATTTCTAGACTTTTAAAATTCTTTCTGAATGAAGAAAAAGATGATTCTGCTGTCACTCTTGAATTTGTTCCGCAATTCCGCGATGAAAATAGTCCTGCAATTGAAAGAATCTGTATTGAAAATGGCACTTTTGGATGGGCCAAAGATGGTGAGGCTATTCTCTCAAACATCTCTTTCTCCATAACTGATGCGTCTCTATTAGCTGTTGTTGGTCCTGTTGGTGCTGGCAAATCTTCTTTGCTTTCTGCCATTCTTGGTGATACTTATAAACAAGGCGGATCTGTTACTGTTAGAGGAACTATTGCATATGTGCCTCAAACTGCTTGGATTATGAACACTACCGTTAGAGAAAATATCTTGTTTGGACAGCCTTTTGACGAAACTTTCTACAACCAAACTGTTCAAGCGTGTGGATTAGGTCCTGATCTTGAATCTTTGATAGCAGGCGATTTTACCGAGATTGGTGAGCGCGGTATCAACTTGTCTGGCGGGCAAAAACAGAGAATTGCAATCGCTAGAGCTGTATACAGCCGTGCAGATATCTATTTGTTTGATGATGCATTGTCGGCTGTAGATGCGCATGTCGGAAGGCATATTTTTGATCACATTCTTGGGCCGGCTGGGTTGCTTAAAAACAAGTCTCGGGTATTTGTTACTCATGGTATCCATTACTTGCCACAAGTCGATGCTGTCATGTCTCTTAGCAACGGGCGAATTGGTGAAATGGGAACTTATCAGGCACTGATGAGCCATAAAGGGTCTTTCTACAATTTGATAAAGGAATACGGAAAACAAAAAACTGAACAGCCAAAAGAATTGAAATCATTCACTGTTGGTAAAATTCTAAAAGAAAGTGATAAAACCAAGACTCAAAGCGGTACTCTGATTGAAAAGGAAACCAGCGCCAAGGGAAAAGTCAACTGGAAAGTGTACCAAACTTATGCGCAATCTTGCAATAGCTGGTTTGTCTTTGGTTTCTTGTGTATTGCAGTCTTGGCGCAAGGTATTTCAGTTTCACAAAACATCTTGTTGTCAGAATGGGCCAAATCTAACGACAACGGAAACACAACCGTTCTTTGGTGGTTGGTTGGCTACGGCTCTTTGGGGCTTCTCTATAGTTCATTTGTTGTATTCCAAGTATTGTTTGCCTGGGTATTCTGCGGTATTGGGTCTGCTAGACGTTTGCATGATGATTTGCTCCAAAACGTATTGCGTCTTCCCCAAGCATTCTTTGACACTACCCCGTTGGGCAGAATCATCAACAGGTTCTCCAAAGATCAATATACTGTCGACGAAGTTCTGCCAAGATCGTTCCTGATGTTCTTTAGAACTCTATTCCAAGTCATGGCTGTTCTTGCAATCAACACGTTTGGAAACATTTACTACTTGCTCCTTGCTATCCCATTAGGTCTTCTTTACAGCTATTTCCAAAGATATTATCTCTCTACCTCTCGTGAACTGAAACGTTTGGACAGCACTTCCAGGTCACCTATCTACCAAAATTTCCAAGAAACGTTAAATGGGGTTTCGTCAATCAGAGCGTATGGACAATCAGACCGCTTTATTAGGATCAACGAAGGCCGCGTTGATTACAACCAGCGTGCATACTACCCTTCGGTGTCCTCAAACAGATGGCTGGCAGTCAGGCTGGAGTTTATTGGCTCTTTGATTGTTTTTGGTTCAGGTGCTTTTGGGGTATTGGCCTTGAAATATCAAGATTACATGACTTCTAGTTTGTTGGGTCTCATGTTGGTCTATTCGCTGAGCGTTACCCAAACTCTTAACTGGATGGTCAGACAAAGTTGTGAAATTGAAACAAACATTGTATCTGTCGAGCGTATCAAGGAATACATTGAATTACCACAAGAAGCTCCAGCTCATATTGAAAATGCTCAACCACCGCCAAACTGGCCGCAAAGTGGTGCGATTTCATTCAAAAACTACTCTACCCGTTATCGTGCCGGGCTTGAGTTGGTCGTGAAAGGGCTAAATATCGATATCAGAGGAAAAGAAAAGATTGGCATCGTTGGCCGTACTGGTGCAGGGAAATCATCGCTTACTCTTGCTCTTTTTAGAATCATTGAGCCGGAATCTGGGTTTATACTGATTGATAATGTCAATATCTGTAACATTGGACTAGAAGATTTACGCAGCTGCATCTCCATTATCCCACAGGATCCAGTACTATTCTGTGGATCAGTGAGATACAATTTGGATCCTTTTGGAACATCTACAGATGCCGACTTGTGGTCTGCATTGGAAAAAGCCAATTTGAAAGGTTATATTGCTTCAAGGGAAGGTGGTTTGAATTATGAAGTCGTGCAAGGCGGCGACAACTTTAGTGTTGGACAAAGGCAATTAATCTGTTTAGCTCGGTAAATATTGTTTATTGTAGTGCTCTAGTGAGAAACACCAAAATCCTGATTCTGGATGAAGCAACTGCAGCCATCGATGTAGAAACTGATGCCATCATACAAAAAACAATTCGTCATGAAATGAAAGAATGCACTATTCTCACCATTGCTCACCGTATTAACACAGTCATGGATAGCGATAGGTAATTCCTTGCTAATGTAGAATTATTGTGCTGGACAAAGGTCTGATAGTGGAATTTGACACTCCGCAAAAATTGTTAGCAAACAAGAGCTCCAAATTCTATGCATTGGCCAAAGAGGCTGGCCAAACAAAATAAATCCTAGTCATCATCAATTTCAATTGAGCTTGTTCCACGTTAAGGTGATGTCATTAGACGACGCGAGCTTTTACCAAAACTAAACTTACCCATGATAAAAAAGGGTTCTCTGGCAAAGCGAGCTGAAAAACAAAAGAAACCAATACCTGATCAGCAGGCAAATTTACCGCTACTCAAAGCTCCAAAGCTAAAATCCATCAACTTGCCCAAATTGTAATTCAATATAACCTTAGAAAGGCAAGGGATTCCACGCAAGCTATAACGGCTCCAAATGTTCCGGGACCGGTATTGAGAATACTGATTTCAATTTCACAAACATTAGACGAGGACACAGCAAAGGAAGAGTTGGCTTCGCATAAGGATTCGACCGCGTTTCAGCTGTCCGAAAGGAATAGCATCGCCTCGTCGAGAGACGAATCTGGGACATTAATATCTGAAATGTCGAGGATTTCCTTGTCTTCTTCAATAATTGAAAATTTGGAAGAAAGTGGAGGATCGAGCTTTGAAAAATCCGCAATCTCGAGTGAAGCTAAGAGGAAAATAATACGGAGCTGTTTAGATCTGAAAAGATTAATTGACAAGGACAGTTCAACTATAATAGCTGGTAAACAATCCTAATTGAAGAATCGCCAATTCAAAAATCTCTGTTTTCAAAGTCAAACACCAACGTCACTGTTTTATTCAGATGTTTAAAGGTACTAGCGCCACTGATAACAGGAAATATCAGATATCGATACTTCAATTGTGATTACTAACCTTTTATTGAGGCTGATTACAACTTGCGAGAGTGCTTCGAGCAATATGATAATGATGACAAAGAAAAATCTATGTCAAATACTGCTAGTAACCATCTACAATATCCACCACGACTATTTAAACAACTCTTCAATATCCAATGTTTCCCTCAATATTCTACAGCGAACAGATGAAATATTTATGAATATTTTTACAATATTATGTAAATTATCCAAGTATGGTAATTCTTTATTTTATTTAGAACCAAAGCTTGCCCTTTTAGCTAGACTTCATGGCGCTGTCCCGATTGCCATCAAAACTTTAAAGCGCAGCGTGGATAAAAAGGATTTCGCCTTAATGACGATTACCTTCAACATTCTGAGGATATTTGCTTCTAAAAACGGTACACTGGATTTAACAAGAAAATAACCTGTCAATTTTGCAAAAGAGCAACTTGGTCCCCCTGATTGACAGTATCTTCAAAAACAGCGCTCAACAAGTAACTTTGTCAAAATTGGACAACGCTGTTGAGTTGATGGCCTATCTAGCCAAATCAAAATCAACTGCTTCGGAAATTGTAAAAACATTTGGGATGAAATTTTTCCTAACTCATTGCTGCTCAGTTTTTGAAGGGTTGCAAAAAGCCTCGCTCAAAGCTGTTAAAGTCCTTAATGATTATGGTAATTGTATATTGACAAGAATTCGGCAAAAAAGCATTTGATAGTGCAGACGGCTCCAAAATCTTGTCTGATTTATTGAATACCCTGTTACAAAGTAAAAATGATTAACCGTAGCCTCTGAGTGTGTCAACATGTCACTAACGTCTGTAAATTCAGTATCTTCCTTGCTAGTTGGAGCTTTGCGTTCGGCTGCAGGTCAAGCTGATTTACCTTTTATGAATTTCCATGTCGAGAGAACGTTTCCACTACCAGTCGAACCAGTAGCAAAAAAAAGCTATGAGATGAATGCTCCAGTTCACTTTGAATCTGCTCCAAACTTGTATACAGAAACCCTTACTCCGCCATTCTTAGGAAAAAGACCAAAGACCTCACCCAATTTAACCCAATCTGATCATCTAAAAGATTTGGAAACAGATTATGAAAATATAATCGATGTTTTTGCCCAGGATCTGAGCAGAGGAAAGGCAAAGGCTCAGGGAATACCACCACAATCAATCCAAGATCTTGTTCAATCGAAATTCAGAAAACTCTGCCCAGAATTATCCTACCTTGAAAATCTACCAATAGCAAAATGCGACCTTGCAAATTGCAACATAAGTGTCAGACATGTGCAACCAATGGCGCCTGGAAAACACTTTGTTTGCCGAAATTTGGTTGGTTGCGATTCGGAACAGTTGCTGAGGAGGTCGCCAATGACTTTTAGGTACCTTGGTGTTAATATAAGTTAGAAAGGTCATGTTTGATCAAACAGCGAGGATGTTTCAACAGTCTCCAAAAGGATCGATTGTTTATGACGTGATGGATTACTCCAAATCTCCAAACTCCAATGTTATTGATGGGTAAATCCGTTTTTATGTAGAACACTGATGTTCGATTCCAGATTCGAAAGCGGGAATCTACAGCTAGCAGTCAAAATTTCACAGTTTGAATATGATTTACTCATTGAATCAGATATCAATTCGGGACTTGGCAAACATAATCAGTGGTTCTATTTTTCTGTTAAGCGAATGGCTGCAAACACAACATACAAATTTAACATTTTAAACTTGAGCAAGCCGGCTAGCCAGTTTAATAACGGAATGCAGCCCGTAATGTATTGCGTAGAGGAGCCTGGATGGAAAAGAGTCGGAGACTATGTATTTTATATAAAGTTTTTGCAATTAATAGTAGGAATCATTACAGAAAGACAGGAGCAGATCCAAGCACGATAGATTCTGCTGCTACCGATGCAAATACGTATTCTACCCTGGTAATGTCAATCACTTTTAAAAACCCAAATGATACATGCTACTTTGCTTATCACTATCCTTATACTTATTCTGAACTTCAAAGATCATTATACCAGCTTAGCAATAATTCTAAATTCAAAAATATATGCAGACGAGCTCTATTATGTAGAACCTTGGGAGGAAATGATTGTATTTTACTAACCATCACAGATTTTGTAAATAGTAAGTGTTTAGTTTACAGTAGGTGATATTCCCATCAAGGATAGAAAATATGTATTGCTGAGTGCCAGAGTTCATCCTGGAGAAAGTAACTCTAGCCATATGATGAATGGATTGATTCAATTCCTACTTAGCAACGATGATACTGCTGTTAATCTGAGGAGAAACTGTGTATTTAAAGTGGTTCCTATGTTAAATCCAGACGGCACCATCAACGGAAGCCACAGATGTTCACTAGCGGGAGTTGATCTGAACAGACACTGGAAATCGCCCTCAAGGGTGCTCTCGCCAACTATATTTTGGACAAAATTGTTGTACCGTTTCTTGATAAAGCTCAATTGCCAGATTTTAGTACGGTTGGATTAATTATAGCTATCTTGCGACTTTCATGGCCATTCAAGGAAAAAGAACGCATTTATATTTGGCTGCGAAAATCCACCTGGATCCGAAATTGAAGGACTAGAAAAAATATTCCCGCAGATACTGGCTCAACAGTCTTCGATATTTGATTTTAATGCTTGTCGCTTTAACATTGAGAAATCAAAAGAATCTACAGCTAGAGTGGTATTGCGGAGAGAATTCAAAATAATCAATAGTTTTACTCTTGAATCTACATATTGCGGGATGGACTTTGGCGAAAAAAGAGTAGACCAAACTAATTATAGGGTATGCAAGTGCAAATCCCAGATTTGGAAAAGATGGGTGTGGATTTCGCAAAAGCAGTCAACACGCTGTTGAGCCATGCTGAAGTGAATACCTTGTGTTCAAAGAATATCGCAGAGCTGGGAAAATCGACACCTTGCTCATCTGATCAGTCACCTATTACCACTCCAAAAAGAACTAGAAAAGTAAAGAAAAGTACTGCCAAACTATTAGCAAAGAAAGGCATCGAGACGAAAAAGAAGGAAAAGAAAGTGCTTGCTAGAGATGAACCAGAGGAAAATAGCGATAATTCAGATTATGACTCGGACGGCTAGTATTTTCGCAATAAATCATGTATGAA
Organism: Terramyces sp. JEL0728; assembly: GCA_027603945.1. Lineage (NCBI taxonomy): Eukaryota > Fungi > Chytridiomycota > Chytridiomycetes > Rhizophydiales > Terramycetaceae > Terramyces > Terramyces sp. JEL0728. The sequence goes on along the minus strand of JADIIU010000021.1, from coordinate 36,428 downwards.
TCAGGGTTTATTTCAACAAAATTGAAGAGTGTAATTATTTCTTTGCCAGAATCGACGAGCCGTCAACACAGAAAGACATTTTGCTAATTTATTTCATTAATATATTTCTCATTCTAGTAATCCCAGATTCTTGTAAAATTCAATCACCTACGTTAATTCGCTTTACTTTTCGATCAACTTTAACTTTTGAACGTTCAAAGTTCTTTACTTGCAATCCATCTAATGATGTGCAACGGGATAGTGCGACATAAGTTTGGCTATTTTCAAATATATTTTTCAGGTCCACATAAACAGACTTTAATGTCTGTCCTTGACATTTGTGAATACTCCTATTGTCAATCTAATTTACAATGCATACGCAAGAATAAGTGGAAATTGGCACCGACTGGCTAAAATTGTCTTGTCGGGTCTTGATAATTCAAAGTTTTCACGGGTTATAGATACCACGCCATAGCCTTGGAATTCAACATGTATCCCCTCATTTTCGAATGATTTAACGGTTCCGATCGCGCCATTGTACAGCGTTTTACCAGAAATATTTTTAATCAACATTACACTAGCCCCTATTCGAAGAACCAGCTTTGGCGGTGCCAATAGTGTATCGTTGAGTTTCTGAACAAGCTTTTCGTCGTCAGTACTGTCACTGGCGCTGAACGACCTGGGTTCACCGTCAAGTTTTGCTAATTGGCCCGTGTTTTCCTTCTGTACCTCTTGGCGGGTAGGAAATAGCTTTGTGCATACATTGAATTTCTTTTCGATATTGTTCTCTGCTAAGCCCTTAATAATCTTCATTGCTTCGTCAGTCACTCTACCTATCCTAATTTCATTTAAAATTTTCATGTAAAGTGGGTCTGTTTGTCTGTATATCTTTTTCAAGCATACCATCTGCAAATCCAAGTCTTTCCAAGCTACTTTAGATGCAAAGTACCTGTACTTTCAAACACAAATTTTGAGCTACTTGAAGGAGGAGGCAGTTGAAGAAAGTCCCCGCAAAGAATAATTTGGATTCCACCAAACGGTTTTGGAGAGTTTCTTATATGTCTAGCAATGAAATCCAATTTGTCGAAATAGTCTGCATCAATCATTGATATTTCATCAATAATCAACAGTTTTAAACTTTTCCACCTGTTGATACTCGAAAGTGATTTTTTAAGGTATCCAACGCACTGCTCTCTGGTTCCCTTTCCAAGCCCAATGCCAGCAAAAGAATGTAAAGTGCATCCGCCTATATTGTAAGCAGCAACGCCGGTAGCCGCTATTTTAGATTAGTATTACCAGTCAATGCATATTTTACTTCGCTGTGCCCAAGCCTTTTCCACCTCTTTACCAGTTCCTTTAATACAAAAGACTAGCATCAATAGCACTTACCTTTCCGGTTCCAGCATTACCAGTGAAAAAGAATGACGTTCCAGCAAAAACCAGAGACATGATATGCTCCTGCTCGCCAGACAAAACATTTTCGTATTTGGGTTTAGAATCTCTGTCTTTTTTCACTGAAGAGGTAAATTCAGCTGGCTGATATTGGTTCAAGGAGTGATTAGGAATTAACCCATCTGGTTCTGTTTTCGCTTGTTTTGTTCTTGAATCCTCTCCTGTTGCTTTTCTTTTGAGTATCGCCGGTTCAGTTATACGCAATTTAGTTCCTTTCAGTTCCGCTTTAACCCCAGATCCTTTTTGGAACAAAGTAAATTTCATTGGATTGTTCAAAAGTTTCGGCTTGGTGCCATACTTGTATTTTGGATCTTGTGGTTTTGATTCTTGTTTAACCACTTGCTGTTCAGATAGCCGTAGTCGAGTATCAGTTGTAACCTCACGTTTTTGATGGAAAATCCCTCTAGATTCAGCGCGATTTTGAGTTTCAGTTCCGTTTCCTTCCTGCGATTTCTTTGCCAACTGCGGTGCATGCATGTGGAGTGGTGATAGATTGGACTCTGCAGCTACCACTTGCGGTTTATCATTCTTGATTTTCTGTTTGAATATTGTTGTTAGATTAACCTGGGATTTATTTCGATTCTCTTTCGCTGATTCGTTTGGATTTCTAGATATTGGTTGTGCAGATGGTTGCTTGATACTCTCCATATTTACACCATTTGGAACTTTCCTCTCCCATGATGTACTTTTCATTTTTTCAAAATATTCGTTCGGACAATTTGATGTGCAGTTTCTCTGGAAAGAGCTTGTATGATCCAGCAATCCGAGAATAATCCAGTTCAATATTAAGTAATGGTTGAGTAGAATATTCTCAGTTCATCTCAAAAAAGACAAGTTTATTACGCCTTGGAGGCATAGAAATACAGGGGTTTAACCTGACTAACTGAAGTTTGACGAACCCAACTTTCCATGTGCCCAACTTCCACTTCAAACCCAAATGACTTTAAAAGATCAGTCAAGGAGTCTTTGTTGTGCAGAAACCGTTCTGTTTCTTGTCTACCTTCCAACCCCTTAGTTGGCGTCTTGCCCCACACTATTGGTTCTTTTGCAGATCCCACACAAGTGCCAAATAGCACACCGCCTTTAGCCAAGTACTTGAAACAATTTGATAAAAAGTATTCGCATTGCTCTTTAGACAAGACATGAAGAATCAGTTGAGCTGAAATGGCATTGAATCCAGGCTCTAATCCAACTGGCGATCCGACTGCAAAATCTGCAAATACAGATTTAACTGTCAGATTGTCTTTGAACAGTAAAGAACGGCCAGTTTCCCAATAGATGTTTGTCAAATCAGAAACAGTAATAGATGACGGGTTTAGTCCATCAGTAATCATTTTCCGTGCGTCTGTTCCAAAGCAGCATCCGAGTTCAAGCAGTTTGAGGTTTGGATCAGTGAATTTTGAGGAAATTGAGTTGTATTTGGGGTGTAAATGTATGGTAGAGCGACCAAACATTCCCATTTGAATACATTTATACACTACATTAGTGACAGTTACCATGGTGGCTCTTCTCAATGAACTCAATTGTATCCATAATTCTTTTTGTAGCTTCCTGTTCGTCAATTCCACAATAAGATTTGAGAAATGATACATCCGGTTTGAATTCTGCTTTTCTAGCCGAATATGCAAACAAACAATTGGTTGGGGTATTTGGAGGCTGCTTAAAGAGGAAATCCTTGGGAACAACAGACACTTCTATATCCTGGAACCCAATGAAGGCTAGCAAATCAGTCAATGATTCTACGCTGTGCAAGAACCGGTTGGTAGCAACACGGCCTTCCAAACCTTTAGTTGGGGTTTGTTCTTCCCATTCCTTTGCAACTTCACTTCCTCCACAAGTGCCAAACAGTATTCCATCCGTGTTCAAGTACTTGAAACAGTTTTTGAGAAACCCTTCTACCTGCGATTTAGATAATACATGTAGAATCGCTTGAGCCGAAATAACGTCAAACCCCGGTTCTAGCCCGATAGCCGGTTCAGCAGCGAAATCAGTAAACACTTGCTTGACTTTTAAATTGTCTTTAAAGAGTACTTTAGCTCCGACATTCCAATATCCGTCGGTCAAATCCGAGACAGTTGTACTTTCTTGTCTTAATCCATCGGAAATCATTTTTCTGATATCGGTTCCAAAGCAGCATCCTAATTCAAGCAGTTTAAAGTCGGCGGTAGCAAATCGAGCTTTTACTTTGCTGTAGTTTGGATGCAGATGGATGAATGCTTTACCAAACAAACCCGCGCGAACACAGCCATAGACATGCAGTGTTTCTTCAACGGTTTTGATTGTATCCAAAACCCGCTTGTTTGCCTCTTCCTTGTCAATTTGGCAGTAAGATTGAATAAAAGTTACGTCTGGTTCTTGTTCAAGATTCATTTCCGAAAATGAAATTAGCCAGCAGTGGAAAAAACATTTCTTTGTGGAATTGATTTTACGAATGCTTGCGAATTCCAGTGTTTGTTCCTTTCAATGGTAAGATCACTTCTGAAACACCAAAGCCAATGCACCAGTCTTTCACGATAGAACCAATTCCCTACTCTCTTATTCCATATCCAATCAAAGAGAGACTGTAATCACCAGCAACTATTCCAACCCTCTTGTGTGCTACCAACCCTCTTTTCCAAATTCGGTTTTACTCTTTTAACCTTACAAAGGAGCAAATTTTTCAATTTTTCTAATGGAAAGTCTTATAGTCCCAATTAAGCTGGACTTGCTGTCATGCGATTGCGAATGGTGCAAGACCAGTAAAGTAGAAACCGCCCGCACAATTGATTTTCAATGGCCAAGGACGTATGATGAACAAACGGAATCAACTTATTTGGACAAGAAATTTAAAAAGAACAAAGCGTATTTCAGTAGTGCAGTCAAGAAATATATATTTGCATCGCCACCGTCGGATTCATTTCAGAAACTATATCCAATGCTTAGACTTGTTAAATATCAGCCTGTACATCATTCTGCGTCACTAGTAGACAAAGTAGAAGAATTTTCGCCGGAATTGCTCCCATTTGATCCTTTAATACAGCCTGATCACTTGTTTGAAAACGGCGGTTATATATTCCCTATTGACGCAATAATGGATTTCGATTTGCTGTCGGCGAACCAAGCTGTTATCCCAATGCGGATGCAATTCAATGCTGGAAGCGAATCACATTGCGATATTTTCTTTTCTATTAGACATCGGGTTACATGCGAACCGCTGTTTGTGACATATGCAGATAGAGGAGCCACGTTCATAACATGCATTTCAGATCTGATAAGAACGCAGTTTCAACCATATCCAGTAGTGCTAGAACCTACGGCTAAAAAGGGAGTCCAGAATATCACTATATTGCAGCCAAATCAAATCAAATCAATAAATGTACCAGAATTATTGGATGCAAGCCCATTAGAATCGATAGGCAGTCCTAATGAACCAAATGATGGATTTGAAGAATGCCACACGCCAAATATCAAACTATTCTATTCGCACAATCTGCAAGCAGAAATGTTTATGGGCTTGATGCTCAATTCAAAAGAAGGAGATTTCCCAGTCAATCTATCAACCAAAACCAGAATCAAATTCAAAATGCTACTGTTACTAGAAGCATTCAAAGGATCGTTTTGGGAGAATTTACCAGTAGAACTAATCACAATGATTGCCAGATATGATCCTGCGTTGATATACAAATGGCAGTTACCTTAATGTACAATAAAAAAAGATATTTTTATTTGAATGCTACATTTTACATGAATACTGCTGCAAGTTGAAGGAGAAAGAAATATAGGCACGGCGAATATTTGTATGCTGAATTCAATGGTCTAGGGTCATAATTTATATTCTGAGAGTTTTGGCTTGTGATTATCGGACTTTTGGTAGATTGGGGTGTAGGATTTGTTACCGCTTGGCTAGCTTTTGTTACCGCTTGGCTAGCTTTTGTCACCGTAAACACTGCTTTAGGGGTGAGTGGTATTGTAGTTATTTGTTCTATGATAACGATACTGGAAGCTATTGGTGGTGGTGCTGTTGCTGCAAAAGGGTCTTGTTAATTAGATATTTACCGCCAGTTACTCTACCATTGATTCCGCCCTCACTTCCCAGTTTATTATTACAATATACAAGATGGAATAGAATTGATATCAACATTTGATTTGGAAACTTGGCTCCATTGGCTCAGCACAGAAAATACACCAGAACTAAAAAGAGAGCTTTATTACTAAAAGGAGTCTACTTTTACTAGTGACAAGCAACTCAACTGCTATCAACTGCTATTAATCGCGTGTAAAAGCGTTTCTTGAACATACTTTGTCTTACAGTTGATGAAACTGCACCGAACGGATGGTATCTGTAATCTCCAGTACAGCATACCTGCCGTCTTCCAATGCACCTGGATTCACTACCAGATTCTCTCCGATTCTAGTCATTCCAAAACAATGATGCGAGTGACCATGTACATGCACCATCGCTTTATTCTTCAAGTGATATTGATAGAGACAATCAGCTCCCATATCAACCCTTTCTTTTTCATCTAATAAAAAGTTTTCATCTGTAGTAACTGTATTGCTTGGTCCGCAGTGTGTCAGCAAAATGTAGGTGTCGGGTGCACTTGATATTAGCTTATTGAAATCGTTTGTGAAAGAGTGTTGATCGTATGGATATCCTTCAAACTTTTCTTTTCCACTATGCTTGAAAATTCCACCAACTGCACCTCCTATTCCACCAATGTTTATCCCATTAACACTGATCCACTTTAAATGGATATTTCTATATTGATCTTTGATTGAATCAAGCACACTTGGAGCTGAATCGAATCTAGATTGCGGATCATGGTTGCCTGGGACGTAATAAACTGGAATATGGAATTGATCAAGGATAAATTGGAAATCCTTGTCGTCTTGTGGTATTTCATTCGGGTGTTGAATTGATACAAAATCTCCATTGATTAGGACTGCATCAAATTGGTCTTGGATATTCTTTACATCGTTCAAATAGTGAGATTTGTGGATATCTCCAATCAGCAGAAATTTCATTTTTATGTGCAGATTTAAAACAAACTTATCAAAGTGCCTGAAGAGAAAGGATCTTGGCAACAGTAATTTATAATATGAATGAAACCAGTGTGTAATAATTCAGAAAAGGATGATTCTTTTGATTCCGAATCATCTAAAGCTAAACAGTCCTGTAAAGCAATTAAACGGACAATCTTGGTATAATTGGATTGCAATTCAAGTACAATTAGACAGATACCGAGTATGGATTTTATTTAGACCAATGTAGGCTGATTTAAAGCATTAACAAACCGAAGCAATAGCATTCGAAAGAATATTAACGAGCTGGCCAACAATCCCGGTTTCATTCCGTTGCTTCAGCAAAGTATTCTGCTGAGTAGAACAAGTCCCGCAAAGCGCTTTTGTATCTACCAGGTAATCCAGTAAGGGCTGGGTTGATTGCGGGTCATCCAAGTTCAATGAAGGCAGAGCCTTGACTTGCTGGTTAAAGCAGTATAAAGTATCATTTTTTACACAGCTTAATTGTCCGCCAATGCTAATCAACTGCAGCACTTGTAAATTTGTAAATTGCGGACTATACGGAGCCTGTGCACAAGCGTCGCTCGTATAATTCTTTATCGTATTTGAAATATAATCCTGACAGAATGGAGTGCAAATTTTGGGTAGCGAGGAACCAATAAATGTCAGCGTAGTTTCTATTTGTATGCTTGTAAATGTCAGCTGAGAGTCGTAGTTTGTACATGTCTGGACTATTTGGTTTAAATTGGTATTGAATTGGGAGGAACAGTCAGCGAGGGCTACTGCAAACAACCAAAACATTTTGCAAGAATTTACGCCTCACATCACCAAATAACTCGGACATCAAAACAGTATTTTAGTTCTCATAGAATCCATCAAGTTGAATTCCTTTTGTTTTTGGTACACTTCCTAAAACCATTTATACCAACAGCCTATAAAAGTAAACAAAAAGGGGATGGCCGCAAAACGGTGAGTTTCGCCTTTCGTCCCTTTCCAAAATTCAAATGCTCAAATATTTAAGAAAAGCGTAAGATAAATTAACTGTAGCAAATCTGCATTCGCCTCAGATACTACGAATCTCGTGAAAACAACCACGCAGAACGATGAACTCCTACCCACACGGCACCAACTCACCACTCTGTTGGAATTGATTCCTGAAAAAAAGAACCAAAAAGAAATATACTCTGTGCTTTTGAATAGACTGAAAAGTAAAAAAGAAATGCATGTATATAAAGCGCTTTTGGTAGTCTTGTTTCTGGTTGGAAACAATGTCGGGCTGGAATGGATCGACGAGCGGGTATTTCCGTTCTTGAAAACAAAATGGAGTGGACGGATTTGCTTTGCGATTGATGAAATTTACTCGTTTACAGGAAAAGATCTGGACCAGATTGAATTTGCTGAAGATTTTGAAAGGGATTCGATAGATTCAACAACAGTGCAATTCTCATCTATAGGTAATTAATACTAACCAGATTCCAATTACCAAGAGAGCACGGTTAGTGAATTCCCTAAATCCAACTTGAAAAGTATCAGTTATCCTAATTTCCCCAGCAGTTCTAGTTTACCAAGATCTTCCCAGTTCAAGAGTTCACCAGTGCTTTCAAATACAAAGTCTCCTTCAACCTTGAATTCACCTTCTATTACCGCAAGCCAAATTACACCTTCGAATCCAATTGCAATAGAATCCCAGATTACACCGCCATTTGTTAGTTCTCCATTGTCACTGGTTGAAAGACCAAGTACACCTACGTCAATCAGAAACGGCTCAGTAATCAACACTAGAACGTCCCCAAGAGGTATATCTTCAATCACTGGTCTGAATCTATCCAAGACTTATTCAAATCCCGCCAAACGCCTGTTTGATTTACCGCTGTCGAAATCACCAGAATCGCAAATCAAATCAACTGAATTACAAAAAACGCAAATCTCAAAATCATCACGATCCTCATACTACAAACTTATTACAAAATACCAAAGTCATTTACAGTACCCATCTATAGACAGGTCAACTAATTCGCATTTGATTTCATTGTACGAGACTAATTCTACAGGTACTACTTTTCCAGTGGATGTGCTGTACAAGGACCCAAGTGTAATAGAACTGCTTGAATGGATTCAAGAGACGCGAGCGAATGGCAATAGCGGGTATCTGGATAAGCTTTTGCTTGTTCATTTGACGATGGTGAAGGAGAAATATTTAACAGAGTTTGGTAAAGGAAGAAATTCTGCTGAATTGTAATAAACCGTTTCTCGCAAACTTGTCAACTGCTGAAAGCGGAATTATTTACTGTCTAAAGATTGGTTCTTTTAGATTATTTGGTTTGCAGAGAAAAAATGGGATGGTGGATTTGTGCAATCCAGGAAATATTCCTGGTAACTGTATCTTACGGTACCACGTTCAAAGCGCAAACTAAACTCGATATTCTCGTTGATTTCACTACCGATACCAAACTCGAGGGAATTAGAATTTTGATTTAACCAGCCCCAAAAATAATGGCTGAAAATACAATGTACATTAATAGATTCAAAAGGTGCAGCGAATAGCTCAACCAATATCCAGTTGCATCCCTCGTCCAATTTAATCTCATCGGAGTTTATGATTTTGAGATCATGGATATCCTGTGGCTGACAAACTCAAAAGAAACCACAGATTAAATTTCCCACAAAATGTCTTTAAAGAGTGCAGTCCGTACAATGTAACCACCGCTAATCCTAGTAAAGCAATTGGAAAGGGATATTCCGATCTGGAGCTTAAAGTGCGTCAAGCTACCTGCAACGATACAGTAACCGATTCTAATCCTAGTGGGGTCCGTCGGGTTCGCTATTACAAGAGATATGCCAGTACAGTTACAACGAGTACTCTGCATTAACGTAGGCGAGATTTTGTGGTCATCATGCATGTATTGGATAAGCGAATGAACGACTCTGGAAAGAACTGGAGACATGTATTCAAAGCACTCACAGTACTCAAATACTTGTTGGAAAACGGAAGTGAAATGACTATACAGCACGCAAAGGATAACCTCCATGTAATAAAAACCCTAAAGGAATATCAGTACGTGGATGAAGAGGGAAGAGATCAAGGAGCGAACGGTACTAATAATTAATCCAGTCCGTAATATTGTTAAAGAATTAATTTTACTATTGAATGACGAGTCCATGTTGAGAGAGCGCCGTCAAGGAAGAGGCCAATTGAACGAACGGATGGGATACCAATCAGGGTTCAGAAAGTCAAACGAAGAAGATTCAGATTTGCGCCGTGCTATTGAAGCATCCAAGGAACAAGCCTCTATTGATGAAAATAAAAGACGAGAACTACAAGAAGAAGCTGATTTGCAGCGTGCAATCGAGTTGAGCGAAAGGGAAGCTTTGGATCGAAGACGCTTGCAAATGAACAACACTGGCGATTCGTATGTTTCCCCAAAACCGTAATTTGTTTTAATTCTAGAAAGAAGGATGATATCATTGACTTTTTCGGTAGTTTGGAACAGCCAGCTCCTATTCAACAGCAAGATCCGTTTGGAGCATTTGGCGGGTTTGATCCGTTCCAGCAACAGCAGCAATTACTACAGCAGCAACAGCAGCAAATGTTTATGCAGCAACAGATGCAGCAACAGTATTTGTTGCAACAAGAACAGCAACAGTATTTGTTGCAACAAGAGCAGCAGCGATTGTATAATGAACAACTGCAACAGCAACAAATGATGCAGCAGAATCCATTTGGTAATATGCAGCAGCAAAATACTGGCATAAATGCACCTCATAACCCATTTGCTGCACCAGCTCCACCTCCAGTTCAAAAGCCAGTGCCATCGCAAAAGGATATGGACTTGTCTTCAAACCCAAAGTAACTCTATTTAATTCTAGCGCTGTATTGGATCCATTTGCTGCAATTGCTAAAACTCAAACTAACCCAGTTGGCCCAAATACTCAACAATTCCAAGGGAACACTGGCTCGGCAAATCCATTTGGCGCAATGTCTCAAAACCAAACTGGACAGAGTCAGTTTGGACAAATGGGTGGGTTTGGCGGATTCTCACAAACCAATAGCAGTCCAACACAGTTCTCGCAGAACCCATCGCCACAGCAACAAAATAAGCAATTGTTCAACTTGGATGCTTCCAGTCTTAGCTCTAAAACTTCGTCAGCTGCTCCAAAGAACCCATTCTCCTCGACAAATACCAACCATTACCAATGGGAACCACAAAAGCCTAAACCAACATTGTCTGAGCTATCTGGATTTACACCAATGCAGCCTACCAGTACTGGTACATCGCGTATGACTCCTTCTTTAACTGGAAACAGTCAAGGTAATCCGTTCCAAAACCAAATGCAAAATATGGGCCAAGCTCCAATGGGAATGAATCAAATGGGCCAAGTTCCAATGGGTATGCAACAGCAAAATCCAAATCCATTTCAACAGCAACAACAAGCTAATCCATTTGGACAATCCTTTTTCTAATAAAAGATTAGTGTAAAGTAAACTTTTTTTCATCCAACGCGTAATGAGCAGACCATCAGCAGTTCGGCAAGATGTAAATTCTCCATCGATAGACAAGAAAAAAGGGCTGGTCGGTAATATTGCCGGCAAAATGAAACCAGCTGGACACGTAATGACACCGTCAATCCTCACCCCTAACCTATCAAATCCATCGCTGCCAACATTTGAATTATCCAAACTGGGCGATGAATCGTTTGACGTTGAAGTTTGTAAATTAATCTTTATGTAGATGTACGGACTTTATTGCAAAAGTTACCAAACGAAGACGCAGTTCAACAGCTACACCTATCATTAGCTGATGCCAAAGATTCAACATCAGGGCAGTTGCAAAAGAATGTATACAAAAACTACAACGAGTTTGTAATTATCTCAAAGGAAATATCCAAATTAGAAGGTTTTTGTTGCTAATACAGGCGATATGATTGCCGTTCGTGGGATACTAAATGAAGTTGCAGAAATAAGACAGAAATTCAAACAGTATGCGAGAGAAAGTTCTGCTATTGCGCACACAGAAGAGCCATCGCAGGATGAAATATTAAAACAAAAAGCTCGTGATGAAGCAGAATTAGAAATGAAGATGGAGCAACTAAAAGCACTTTACAGAGACGTAGATGGGCTAAGCAAGAGTCTGCCTGAATCGCAAAACCGGTTTGTAATCCATAACGGCACTTCAACGAGAATCTCTGAAATCAATCCAAATACATTCAAACCGAAAGATTCCGTCTATATACACGTGTTCACAGATTCTCTAGTCATTTGCTGTTGGAAAAAGAATGTATTATCGGGCAAAAACCGACTTTCGGTTGATAAAGTGTACAACATTACCGAGATTGGGTTCATTGACATGAAAGACTCGCCAGGTACGCACTACCTAACAAGACTTGCAAAATTCATTTAAAATAACCAAGGGCAGCGATACATTCATGTACAAAGCCGAAACTCTCCAAGAAAAACGAACTGTTTTGAACGCCATTACGAAACTCACCAATGAAATAGTTGCGCAAAAGAAGCAACAGCTGGAAAATTTAAAGAAATTGCAAAGCGCTGTTGTTATGGATGAGCAGGTTGAACAGCCAGTCGTAAAGAAAATTGCCTCTGATGGCTTGAGCGATTCAGACTTTCATTGGTTGATTGAAATTCCTGATGAGCTGGATGTCTTGATTGCGCATAGAGATTTTGATCAGGCAGTTGTATACGTTGAAAAAGGTACGTGGATTTGATATCAGCACGGCAAATACTAGCTTCCTGTACTGGTGAAACTCAACGATTAAAAATATTACGATCAAACATCCAGGAAAAAATCAATAACCTAGCCAAATTGGTGTCGCTTGATTTGACTAGTCCCGCAGCTACTAAAATACAAATTCAACAGGATATTGAAAGATTGCTACGGCTAGGGTTGGGAGATCAAGCAAGGGACACATATTTAGAAGCTAGATCCGCAACCATAAGACACAGGCTGCGCCAATTGTATTTTAACGGGGATATAGTATCATTCATCATGGATTACTCTGAAGTGTTCTTTCGGTTGATACGAAATACATGTGAGTGGTTCAGTGTTAGTTTTCATAATCCGGCAATGGCGAGTGGATTTATGAAATGGATACAAAAAGAATTGCATTTCTTTACGTCAATGTTTAAAAAACATGTTTTCCAACCTCATCATAGTTTCCACATGATCAGCGAATGTGTAATCACCTCTATTGACAAAGCACAAGACGTATAACCAAATTAATCTAGTTGCATTCTATTGGTATGGATCTATCTACTATATTTGAAAGTCTAATTAACGATGATTTGTCATTTTCTATCGACGCTCATGCCCAAAAATGCGACGAAGCTATTTTCCAATGCGTGAAACGGGATACTTTTGATGAAGTCAAGGATAATTCAATCTTCCAAGACTCCAATATCACGTTTGGAATCGATATTCCCATAATGAGTGCGTCTGCGTACGACTTTTACTCTATTCTTACTACTTTTGGATCTGACATTGGGTTCTTGCTCAATTTCTCGCTTTACAATACTATAGTTACTGCACTTGGAAAGTTCTTTAAAACGTTTATCGATGGCTTACTGTTGCAGTCAGAGAATGTGTACACGGTAGAGCAGTACTTGAAGATTCTCATTGATGCAATGTTCATAGCTGACCACGTCTATCCAATCACTAAAGCCCAACTTATGGAACGTTTTGATAGAACCATTCCAGAACTAGATTCTCTACAGACTGAGATTCAAGAACAACTGCTTAAAATCAGGAATCAGTAAATCGTTGCTAATTTAGAACCCTAAAGCAGATACTATCAATTTTGACCAAAGAAAAATACAATTATGTAAAGATGGATTATTCGGCTAATTCCCAGTTGCTTGATTCAATTATCCCTTCAGAAACAATGATTACTTTCTGCAAAATGCTCAAAGTAATTGACGCATCGCCCAAATTCATCCAACCAAACAAATTGAATGAAAAATTAATCAGAGACACATTAATGGAAATTGACTTGAGTGGTAACGAGTAATTAACAAGAAACTGGATGGAAAAAGCGAAAATTTGGGTTTGGCGGAGTACAGATGTTTGTCTTGGATATCAATTTCCTATTAAAAGCCTTTGAAAATGAAATTACAGATGAATCGAATGAGCTGGCAAATTCGCTGTGTGAGCGCGCATTGCGATTATATTTCCAACAAAACAAGGACCTGGCAACGCCGCTAAAGGTTTTTGAAATCTAATGTAGACTGGCGAGTTTTACGACGAGAGAGTCCTCTTTGCCATTAATACTGTTTTCAAGAAATAATACTATCTTTTTATTTTCAATGCTAAACCGTCGATTGATCTCCAAGTAGGTGGCATATCTATTTGTATTGCAAGTAGATTGGTTCCTATTGAATTCCAAATATTGAAAAGAAAGTCGGCTGAATTTGAGATTCAAGTTGGTAGAATTACTCAATCATCCAAAGCTACTCAGTAATAAGGATATGTTCATTAATTTATTATTGTATTTGCAAATTCAATGTTAACTAGCAGCGATAGATCCTACTCGCTGGCATCCATTTCGTGTACCAAGTTCTGATACCACAGCTCAAATTTCTCTTTCAGGTTACTGTCTTTGTCATGTCTTGTAAGAATTTCATAATAAACCCTGTTCACGTTATCAGCATCGCCATTCAATTCCAGTATTTCTTGGTCAGTCAAGTGCGATAAAATAAACAAATGCCAGAAATCACAGCGAACATCCGCAACAGCGTTGGATTTACCAGACCAGTGGTAGTTTTTATATTTACTGTCGTCCATTCGTTCTGCCATAACATCGGTGAATTTGTCGCCAATCTGAGTTGCTGCATCCCAATCTACAAAACGAATGTGCATGTTCTCACCGTCATAGTACCACATAATATTGCTTGGATAGAGATCAACGTGAACTACTCTGCTTTTATGGACACATAAGATGGCTTGTTTCAATGACTCCAAGTACAATTGCAACACACCTTTGTCTGCAGGAACTCCCATCATGTATCCTACAAGCTTTGGGAATATCATGACCCGTCTTTTCTTTCCGTCCATCCCTAGTATATTAGCAATACACAGTGGCAGCACAGCATACTCGTTATCAGCCAATAACTCCACCACTCTCCACATATAGAGAATCGACCTGTCAAAGTCGTTTTCCCATCGCAAGAATACATTGTCGATATCTTTCATGAAATACCGTTCATTGCTAATTTCATTGTCTAACTCGGATATCGCACGTTCTCGACCAGCTAACAGTCCTTCTGTTCTGGAGCAGAATGCTTTGACAATAGCAAGCTGCTGTGCAATGATATTCCTATTTTCTGGTATACTTGCATCGTACACTCCAGTTGAAACATGAGATACTGGGAACGATGGCTCTAAAAGTGTCACCCATGCAAACTGATACAAATTACCATTTGTTAAAACCAAAGGAACAGCACAATCCTGATATCTCAGTCCCATTCTCAAGTGACTCAAAACGATATTCGTCCCATATGCAATTGCTTGGCCCATTTGCTCAAGCGGGGATTTTGTGGTGTCCTTGAGTTCAATCACTGCCAAAGCAATAACGGGATCACTTGAGGTTTTGACAACAAAGTCAGGTATTGATTCGACAGACGCACATCCATCAGTGGCATTTAATAATTTCACTGTAACGTCCTGTTTGGAATACATATCGAAAAAATTGTTAAGTGATGGAGCAAGTATTTGCGAGACAGAGTTGTTAGTGCCTTTTTCTTTGGTTCGCAAGCAAAAAAAAGAGAATATCAAACTTTTCTTGATCATTTGAAGAGCGCGATTTACATCACTGGGATCCAGAGGTGCATTCATTGCGTCTTTGACTATTTCCGGTAATAGTGGTGCAGGAAAGCATCCGTTCAATCCAACATTCTCGATTTCATTTCCTAAAGATGCTACGAAATCAGATGCACGACGTTGCTTTGCCGACAATTTAGTTACTGATCCTTGATGGTCAACCTTTTGTTTTTTTGCTGGAATTAATACGATTTAACCTGGAGGTTCTACCGTTGGCCTTTGAGTACTCAAAATTTGACATGATGCAATTGAACTTTGCCATACCGAATATAGTTGTTTAATTTGAGGGTTATTTTGCATTTCGGCTAAATCTTCCATCGTCATCTCCCTATTTTCGTTATTAATCGACCATTTCGATTTGTAAATATTAACAAATTTAAAATAATCACTCTTGACTTGTTCCATTTCCATTTCTGCTCTTTCCATTCTTGCATTCCAATCCATTTTTGATCAGAAATAAATTTGGAAAGACAAAATATTAAGTCGGCTGAATTTGAGATTCAAGTTGGTAGATTACTCAATCATCCAAAGCTACTCAGCAATTAAAAATGCTCTTTATTGAATTTTCAACACATAAACTTGATCATTTTGGGCCACGATGTCGCCTTTACGGCAATTAGTATACACGTAACTGCTATTGATATTGTATCTTGACAGACCTAATGGGACATAGCCCACATCCACCAAGTTTTCAACCAATTCCTGGTACGTGATCCCAATAGATTCATGCTTCAACTCGAGCAATTGAATATTATCAATAAGCCCATGTGTGATATCAATAAGGTACGGTTTGAAATACGAATGAGATAAGAGGGCATAAGCAATCGTAGTCGTTGATATTGATCCGGTTGCAAAAGGGTATTCGGCCTGGTAATGAGCCGAATTTTGTATTTCATCCACATTGTTCATGTCGGTGATTTTCTGCAGGTACATGTCTGTAACACCAGTTTCAACTTTCTTTTTATCAATAAGATTAATCTCATCGTCTTGTTTAAGTGATTCTTTGGTAAAAAAGAATTTAAATACTCGCACAAACTGGCTTTGCTCCGCTGTTATTGATCTTGATGAGTTGTAGTATGAAATACGCTCACTTACATTTAGAGAGCAGTTGTCCACGATGGTTTTTGTTTTCAGGTGTTCGAAATTCGTTTCCCAGATGTTTTTAACAAAGTATTTTATGGTTGATCCGTCAAATAGTTCAACCATTAGCTGGATATTTGGGATTTTACTCTTCAAAAGTTTTACCAGATAGATTGTTTGCGGATCATTTGATTCTGAAAACAGGACCAACTGTTTGCACTTTGAAAGGCTTGCTTTTTCTACAATTGAATCAAAACTCAGGTGTCCTGTCAGAACAAAAACGTTGCTGAACTTGATGATGTTTTCCCATACAATAATATCCTTTTCAACAACTCCATCGTTTACAACTACAACTGCTGTTTCTGATTCTGGAGAGTTGCTGTTTCGCAAATGTTGAATGAATGAATATATGACAGATGGAGGCACTTGTCCCGACACAACAATATGATTTTCAAGACTGGGGATGTTTTCTGATTTCAAATCTGACTCTTCAAAGCTGGACTGCAATTCTTTGGGTTTAGTAACAGCCAGTGGAGTAACGGGTTTCTTTTCCATCTCTGATTCTAAATCAATATATTGCAATTCCTGTCTTTTGTAGCTTTGCTCATAGTACAAATGCATCCGTAACAAATTTTCATCTGTAACCTCACCCACACAAAACAATATGTCTTCGTCGTTTAATCTGTAATTCCTATCCGGACTGAATTGTATGTTTACAGACTGATCCCCGGCACTCTCCCTTTTTATTGCTATTACAACCGTATTGAAACTATTGAATATTTCTTTTACCATGTCCTTGTATTTAACTCCAATCAGCCCAGATGGCGCTTTTAAAGATTGTAATTGGTTGGACATTCCGCATTGGTATTCTTTAATCCATCTTTCACTATAGTAGGCTGTTTCGTAATCCCTAAAGGTTTGGATCAAGTTCATCACCAGGGTTTGCGCGCCAGCCTGTAAGCAGTTAACTCCCGCCAATCCAGCTTTCAATTCATTGATACAACAAACCCTTTCGATACCACTGATTAGTCCCAAGTTTGCGGTTTTTTCATCAAAAACTTGCGCAAAAATTGGCAATCCTGCAAAATGAGATTTGATTAACATTGCTAATTGTAATGTTTTAGCATCACTCAAATTAACTGCCAAGTTTTTATCTGGTTTAGACGTATCTTGTAATATAAAGAACCCTGTGGCATTTTGAATCACTGCTCTATTTAAATCTGATAGTGACAGGTTATCACCTTGAAGGTAGTGTAATCTCGATCGGTATAATGGTTGATTCAGTAGTTTTCTAATTTCCAAAGTCGGCGGTTTATCTGCCAGAATTACAATTGAGCTCTCATCGTCAAACATAAAGAATTGCTAATGTTAACGAAAAAGTACTCGAGCAAAATTGACAATAGAGCTGTAATTAATGTCCCCGGTAATCACAATGTGCGAGATGTTGTCTTTCGGTTTGAATATGCTTCTCTGGAATGCGTTTTGACTATTGTATACTTCAATCACCTTGGAAGTTTGCCAAGGAATATAGATGATTGCCATAATAATCAGAATCATAACAATCACTCTCGAAACTGTGGACGTCGGAACTAGATCTGATCCGGCAGTACTACATCAAATAAAACGCACCTGAATGTGCCGATAATAAAATACAATGCGTCGTGCCAATTTCTCATAGTAGGCGGAGCTTGACCAAAATCCAACGCTTCGGTGGCATTGATCAGAGAAGCTAGGTTAAAAACAGGTTACTAGAAAAGAAAATAAAGGTAAAGAAATTCAATGCAAACACTGTCAGCTCCCTAGTTGTTTCTGTCTGAGCAAAGCTAAGGATCCTGTAAATTTTAAGAATACGAACAGCCCTAAACACCCTGACGAAACCGATAAACCAAACAAACTTTGTAGGACTAACGACAAACAAGTATATGTATGGGGTAATGATAGACAGCAGGTCAATCAGCGACATCAGCGTGCAGTAAAATTTCAACTTGTCTTCAGAAATATAAAATCCGAGAAAATAATCGACAAGGAACACTGAAGAATATATCATATCCAACGTCTTGATAATGTTTTGATCGTTGATATCGGTTGTGTTTGCCAAGTACGTCAAACTAACGTAGTTGCCAATGGACAATATAGTTACTACCAATTGCAAAAACATCCACCACCTTGCGTACTGCGAAGTTTCAAGGAATTTACGAATTGCAGTCGGTGAGAGGATTTGGTACCAAGTCTTCATTGAATGCGATTTCAAGGTTTCAAAGTATTGCTCGGCTGCAATGATTGGTGCAGCAAACCTCCCTCTTCCCAATAATGTATCGTTTTCTTGCTTTCGTTTTTGATTCTCCAATTCAAGTTTCAATCTAGTTTTTTGTATCCTCCGAATTTCCTTTGTAAATGTGGTATCTTGCTTTCCTATCCCAAGGTGTGCTAGAGGGTTTTGCAGCAGTTCATTGGCATTGGCTTTCATTAACTGGAGATTACCTATTCCATACAGCTTCGCGAGGTACAACCTGTAAAAGTATTTTATAAGACGGAATGAAATAATCGTTGCGGGTATGAATATAAACGGAAAAATTAACAAGACCGTTGCGTCAATGAATGGTTCATCACTGGAAACCACAGATGTTTCGTTCGTTGACATTTTTGACGCGTGAAAAGTGGAAATCCAATGGAAAAAATACAGATGGATTTATTGGGAGAGCTGCAGGATATACACTTGATCATTGGGACACACAGTATCGCCCTTTCGGCAATTTGTGTAGACATAGTTTGCCTCTAAATTGAACCTATACAATCCAAGTGGGATCTTGCCATTTTCAATCAGTTTGTCAAACAATTCCAAGTAGCATTTGCCAACAAATTGGGTTTCAACTCGGACTAGCTGAATCTGGTCAATGAGGCTTTTTATGACTACTGTGAGGTATGGTTTAAAGTAGGAATGCGCGAGTAATCCAGTAGAGGATGTGCTTGTTGATGTTTTACCCGAAGCAAACGTAGACTCCAACTGAAAGGTCGTTGAATGTCCAATTTCATCGCTGTTGCTCATTTCAGCCATTCTTTTCAAAAACATATCAGTAACATCGCTTTGCTCCCCACTGTCGTCGTTATTTCGTAATGACTCTTTTGCAAAAAAGAATTTAAACAGCCGAGATAGCAAAGATTCTTGCTCTACTCTAGTCCTTGTTGAATGGTAGTAGAATTTGCGTTCGCTGATATTCAAAGAGCAGCTGTTGAGCAACGTTTTTGTTTTAACATGTTCAATATCATTTTCCCACGATTGGTTCCCAAAATACTTTAGAGTAGACCCATCAAACACTTCCACCATCATGCTCACATGAGGGTGATAGCTTTGCAACAATTTCACCAAGAGAATAGTTTCTGGGTCGGTAGATTCCGAAAACAATACCAGCCGCTTGCATGCCTTCAGGTTTGATTTTTCCACTATTGCATTAATACAAAGATGGCCGGTTAATACATACACGCCAGGTTGAGAGAAAATGGTTTTCCAAGAATTGTCCATTTTTGAACTCCCGCTATAGACTAACAATATTTGGATCTCAGCGTTCCACTTTTTAATCTTTCCAACGACTATTTTCACCAACTCTACATTAAAGTTTCCGGCCAGTACTATATGATCTTGCAATTTTTCAGGTAAAAAGTTGAATGCAGAGTTTGTTCGTGATGGTAATGGGTTATGCAAGAATTCTACTGAAGGAGCACTGATTGAGGGAGCAGATATCACTGATGTTTTTGCAATTTCATCAATGTCCAAATGAATATGCTTTTTCTCTGTATTCTGGAATTTATCTTCATATTCGAGTCCAACTTGCATTAACGACTCTTCAGATTCATCGGTAATGCAATACAGGGTATCTTCTTCATTCAGAATATAGCCTCTTTTGATATTAGGGATGAATTTCTTTTCTCTTGTTCCACGTCCAATAATGAGAATGTTCTTTGATCGGTACATTTCCTTTACGAGCACAATATATCTGCATCCCACGAATCCTAAAGGTACTTTGAGAATGTGTATCTGGTTTGCCAATCCACACTGGTATTCTTTGGTCCACTTTTCTTTTGAAGGACAAAAGTCAAAGTTGTTGAACGTTTGGAACAAGTTTGTAACCAGTGTCTGTGAACCAGGATAAACGCAGTTACTGGCAAACAACCCCCCTTTTAATTCATTTAGACAAACTACTACTTCGACACCATAGTCTTTACAGATTGCCTTGGATTTCAATTCATTTACTTGAGCAAAGATAGGTATCCCAATAAAATTCCTTTTGATAAACATTGCTTTTTGCAGTAATTTTGTTTCAATATTGTCGTACACTCCGTTTTTCTGGCATTTATTGTCCCCAAGAACAAACAGTGCTGTTGCTTTTTGTACAACAGCTCGATTGAGATCATCAAGATTCAGAGTGTCACCTTGGATATACTTTATTCTTGACTGGTACAATGGGTTCCCCAGTAGATTTCGCATTTTCAAAGTTGGTGGTGCATCGAAAAGAAACACGATCGTGCTGTCAGCGTCAAAAGTAAAGAACATCTAATTAAATAGGCAGTACCTTGGAAAAGATGAGGATAGAATTGTAGTCTAGCACTCCAGTTACAACAACATGGCATTTGCCGCGCTTTGGCCTAAATGGATTTCTTTGAAACGTGTTTTTGCCGTTGAATAACTCTATTACTTTGAAAACATGCATTGGAATATAAACCATGGCTATTAGAATAAGAACAGTCATAACAGCTCGCGAAATGTAGTTTGTCGGAACCAAATCACACGTTGTCCCACTAAATTAATCAGAGTATACCTAAATATTTCAATAATGTAGTACAAGGCGTCATGCCAATGTTTCATTGAAGCATCTTCCAAAGCAAAATGTAATTCTTCAGTTGCATTGATGATTGAAGCTACAATTAGAGCCAGTTACTAGAGAAAAAAATAAAGCAAAAGAAATTCAAAGCGAATAGAGTCAACTGCCTTGCTGTCTCTGTTTGAGCATAGCTTAGTAGTTCGTAAATCTTTAGCAGCCGGATTGCTCTAAATATACGCACGAATCCCAAAAGCCAAATATATTTTGTTGGAGTTTCCGCAATTAGATTGACATACGGGGTTACTATCGACAGTAAGCTAATCAGCGCGATAGGGCTGCAATAGAACTTTAGTTTATCTTCTGAAATGTAGAATCCAAGAACGTAGTCAATGATAATCACGATTGGGTAGATCATATCCATAGTTTTAATGATACTCTCGCCATCAATGTTGTTGGAATTTGTCAAGTAAGTCAGACTGATATAGTTTCCTATTGAGAGTATTGTGACAACCAACTGCAAAAACATCCACCATCGAGCATACTTTGAAGTCTCCAAGAAAGTACGGACTGCAGATGGGGATAGAATATCGTACCAAGTCTTCATCGAGTGCGTTTTCAATACTTCAAAGTATTGTTCAGCAGCAATAACTTTTCTTCCTAATAACGAATCACTCTCCTGTTTCTGAATCTTGTTTTTCAATTCGAGTTTCAGTTGCGTTTTTAATCTCTTTCTATTTGCTTTGCTCGTTGTAATTTCATCCGCACGCAAGCCTAACTGCTTCAAGGGATTTTGCAGCATTTCTTTGGCGTATTCAATTCCATATAACTTTGCTTTGTATAATCTATAAAAATATTTGAATAGCCGGAATCCAAGAATTGATACTGGAATGAAAATGAATGGGACGAATACTATTACCGCTGAATCTATTAGTTGTGCGTCTGAATTTTGGCTGGTGGAATTCATGAAAAAACGCGGTGGAATGCCAAATCTATATCGTCCTGCTTGGATGGACAACCAGTCCTAATATCCTGATATTCGGTGTATTTACCTTGGATTCATTGACGACGACAAACTGCATTCACCCGTCGATTTGGATGCGTGCGAGTTTAGACAACGAATAAAGTATATTCAGCATACGGTCGGTTATCCACAGAAAATGAATGTCCGATTTTCTTGTCCATGAATTGCAAAATCAGCACACAAAAATTCAAATCCCTGTATTTATTAGACTTGAAACAATCAGCAGTGGTAGACATCACTTCCAAAGGTACAAGAAACTCATCCAGGAATGCTATTCTCTATCGTCTCCCAGACAATCCAAATGAACTCGTTTGTTCCGTCGGATCATTTTATAGAATACACTGTGCTGCAACAAAAGACCTGTCTCAACCTCTTCCGTTTTAGAGAATTATTAGAGTTTTTTGAAGTGATTTGCATGGACATTAGAGATGGAGAACTCATCATGTGGTTTGAAAATACCAGAGCAACGTTGATGCTGTATGACGAGATCCAAGTGGAGTTATTGGATGAGATATTTAATTCTTATGAAACGGAAACCAAAATTATTCTGAAATCAGAGTATCTCTTGGACGCTATTCAGGAAATTGATTCAACGTGTTCGGAAATTGTTTTGTGCGTAAATGAGTCGTTTGTTATCAAGACTATTGGACTGATTGGCAAATCAATTATCCAGTGCAATAACCTCGAATCCCTTGAATCTACAAGAGTAAAATAGATTAATTACAGGAAGCAGAGTTGCGATTCACATTTTCGCAATTCAAACACACATTTAAAGCCCTGTCTGCTTCAACTAGAACTTGCTTGCGATTGAATTCTGTCGGAATGTTGTTTTTACAATTCATGATCCCGCTGAACGATGCCAATACATTTGTAGATTTTATAGTAAGGCAATTTAACAGTAGTTTAATCCACTGGAGGAATAGATTTATTGGCAAAACAGTTTGTATTTTACATTCGCGTACATTGCTGCCAACACGCCAGTACTGGACATCAATAAACTGAATCTGTATCTTATATTCTGTGGTGTATTGAAAGATTTGGCTTTATCTGGTTATAAGAGAGCTGCTTGAAATACATACTGGACACATGATTTAACGCAATTTTCTCGGGATAGGTTTAATTCTTGGCCTTAATTATGTGAGATTCATTTCTGATTGAAAATGGATTGGAGACCAGCACAACTCTAATGAGGGCATTTGTAAATTAATTCGATATATTAATAAAATGACTTGACGAGATCTATAAAAGTTTTAAATCCAACGACACTAAATAAAATTATGAACAGGTGAAAGATTACGTAGGCTTTCTGCACATTATCATACTTTGCAGACCTTTTCTGGTCCAGATTTTCATAGTACTGGCCAGGGAACGTTACTGCTTCATTTGTAAGTGTTTCTGCACTTTCACTGTACTCTAAGGGTGTTTTGCACCTCGGCATTAGCCGCGGTATTTGAGAATTCGTTAATGTGGGAACAAGCGCATCAGGGCTATTTGTAGAAAACGAGCGCTTTTTTGAGGCATAATCAACCGACGAAGAACGCGGGGTGTAGTATTTGCTCTCCGGCTCATCAAACATGTATGCTTTAATCCTCTTTGTTTCTTTTCTCGATGGCGGTTCTGGCCTTGCGGTTTTCATTGATCTGGGAGATAATGAAGGTGAGCTGATTGGTGATATGTTTGGGGTATTTGGTGGAGGACCGCCTTCCATAAAAGTGGTTTTCTTTGCAGACAGATAGCCATCCAGCGACCTTACTGTTGACTGGACAGCGTCTATGGGTGTTTCAAGTTTGACAGCTGGACTGAAAGGAGAACGATTGGGAGTGCCGGTTGCTGACGACTCGCTAAGAGCATTCAGATTTCTCTTTAGCGTGCCGTACAACCCAGTCCGTTCATTTGATTTCTGGTCTTTCAATAGCTTTGCCGTGTCAATTCCATTGAATTTTCTTGGGCCTGATATCTGTTTGGCTTTTTCAGGTTTGATGCTCCGCTTGAGCGTTTCCTGATTCAAGTAGTACTGAATGATTCTATGGAGCCCAAGCAGTTTTCCAATTTGTTTCAATGTGGTTTTTTTCTTGTTTTTGGTGTTCTTGGAGAATGAAACATCCACCGTTGCTTGCATCTCTGTGAAATGGTCATCTGCTGACGACATGCATATTCGATGGTTGACAATCTGTGAAGGATCACCAGGAAAGGAAATTTCAGATACGAATACAAACCCCCTACGGTTAGCTTGAACTTTCCTTTCTGATATGGTGTTCAATGATTGTTTTTCAGCAATGTTAATTTTGACTGGGCCAACTACGTTAATAAAAACTACATATCGCCCGTTTGGATATTACATGATACGACACCGTTCGATGCTGAGCGTTGTCATTTCCTTCCCAAGCGCTTGATACCAGATCTAGGTTAGACGACGGTATACCAGTTGCCCCAGACTCAATCAACGATGAATTGTAAATTGTCTGGCCTTGATCTCCAAACAAGTCATTAACAGTGCTTTCCAAAGGAATTTCATAAATATTTTTCAATAGCGTATGATCCAAGTGCTCCACTCCACAAACACATACTTTCGAATCAGGTGTAGTTATAACTGGGTATTTTTCAGGCAAGCTTGAAAACTTTTCTGACGTAGTTGATGATGGATTCGAGGTTACTGAACTTGGTGGGTAGCTCGGATCATCTGAATCTGTGTCGTACATCTTATTCGCAGCGTGAATCTTGGTCTTTTTGTTGATCATTAAATTGTTTAAAATAATCCCGCTCGTAAATTAATCCTCCAAATGAAGAGTGATTTACCGCAGTTTTTAGGTTATCGCGCACAGATGATCTTTGACAACAAACGGGAGAATTCAATATCAGTTTTATTTAGCTTTTGCAGCAGCTATTTTTACAGGGGCTAGTCCTCTCTTTACAGCTCTTACGTTTCGACGGTCAGAATTCTTTTTCGCGTTGTAGAATGGCAGCGAGTCTGGATCTTCAAGCGACATGCGTTCCATTTGCAAGCGATCAAACTTTTCACCAATATCCAACACGTCGTCACCATTTTTTGCTTGTTCGGATTGCGTTGGCCCAAAACTAGAGTCGTACCACTGTTCAAACTCTGTCATCAATTTCTGACGGCACTGATCAGTTAGTCTGTGGCAATATTCAATATCAGACCGGAGCGGTTTCAGTGCTTCGTACATTTTCTTGTAATCGTCCTTGAGTTTCTTTAAATGCGTGATATCGTTGAATTCCTCCTGATCTATAATAATTTGGCTATCTAGCGTGAATTCTGGCTTACTCTCATCACTTTGCGTAATTTTTTTGTTTCCTAGTTTTGCTTTGAGTTCATCGATTTGGTGCTTAATGTCATTGACATTTTCCGCGAGTTCTCTGGCTTGTTTCTTTTTAGTCTTGAGGATCACTGCATTAAATATAGGTACATTTGTTTTCGGCCAAGATGCGATTCATTTCTGCTCCTTTGTTTCTTTTGAAAATTTCAAATTCCTCGGCTCTCGACAATGGAATCTTTCTTGCGAAATTGTTTGGGACTCCTTGTTGAGCATATTGATCTTGATCATCTGGTTGCTAATGTTAACGAGCTGCACCTCAAGAACTTGCTCTCCTTCATCATGGTGCGTAGCTTTCTTTTTATGGGCTGGTTGTTTTGGGAATTGGACATTGGAAACTTTGGCATTCTTTCCTAACGGCGCTACACCAACGCCAAACCCTGCGCCTTCAACGTCGCCCACTCCACCTTCATCTCTTTCGTTTTCTACGACAGCTGGTTTACGGTTTTGCTAACTTTAATATTTCTTACGCTACTGCCTTCGCGGTTTGGATCTGCTGTTGGCGGCGGAACACCAGCTTTGGGTTTCCCACTTTCATACTCTCCTTCCAAATTCTTGTACAGCAATCTAAAAACAACCAACATTTCCCGAATATGTCTGATATTTATAATCTCTGGCTCTTCCATCTCATTTTCAATAAAACTTTTGATTTGTTTTACCAGTTCTGCCCTTTGAGCCTCTGTGTAAGCTTCGTATTGAACATGAGATCTGTTTGCCAGTGTATCGTGCATCGACAGCTCTTGCTTAAGCTCCTTGATTTCCTTTTCATACTTTTTAATCAGTGCCAAAGGGTCGTATTGAATATTCACTTCAGGCGAGAGTGAAACACACATCATTCTAGTAGCAAATCTTAACGTTGAAATTGTTTCTTCGATATTTTCTTTTTGTCCCCAGATATTTGCAATCATGAGCGTGTTGCAGTTTCCGCCTAACGCATCTCGCAACACATGGGTCATTTTGGATTGTCTGAATGGGATGTGTTCTCTCTTCTTGTCTGCCAGTGCGATAATCACCTGCTCCAAGTAAGTCAGTGATCTATTGATATCCAAGTTAATATATAGTTACACATGGCTTCCTTTAGAGTGATCCCGCTAGTTTCTGTTTTCGATAGTCTTTCAGAACCTGCAAGATCAACCAGATTCAATTTTGCCGTCAATACTTTTTCAGAAGATTCAACCCTAGACCTTGATTCAACATACACGGTAAATATACAGTGCGAGCGCGAAGAGTTTCTGTTTAGCTGATGCTCTGCAATGGATCTATTGGTCTCGCCTTCAAACAGCAAATTCAAGGCTTCTTCTTCATTATTGGCAATCTTGACGGTCAATCCTTTGACATAAGTTGAATCTTGTTAGTAAACAGCTACTGTTCTTGTCCTCCGCAACAGTCAACATGTCACCCGTAAACGCATTATCTTCATTTAACGTCGACAGCAAGTCTATTATCTGCTCGTTGTATATTTCCATGTAAGAGACACGAACAGTAAATGCGAGGTTGACCTGGTCATCGATTTCTCTGAATAAATGTGTGATGGCCCTTGGAATAATACCTCTATGCTTGTAATTTTCGGAAGCTCCAGTCATGGTAAAGGTTTTCCCTGCACCTGTTTGTCCATAAGCCAATACGGTTGCTGATATTATTGAAAAGTACCGTTGTATCCGCTTAAGACGCTCTTTATAACCGGCACACCGCACTCCTCGTACATGGTTTCTTGCGATGCGTTATGCAAGATCTTGTCGAATTTAAAGTCCCAGTTTTCTTGCTGGTTATTGATATAGCCCCATTCCTCATTCTTTGGAATATGGATATGTACGCCCTATCATTAATTCTACACACTTTTTTATCTTCTCCAAATTGAATTAGATCCTGGACGAATGCAGAGGTTGGCCTGGTTCTAATGATTACTTTAACATGTTTGGATTTATTAGAATTGCTACTCATCGTGTCTGACGCGAAAAGAAACTATTTTACTCACAGTGCCTGGCCATAGAATTGCTGCGGGCAGGATACTTTTCATATCCAGAGACTTGCGATTCGCTGACGGGATTGAAGCCCGTCTGATTACAATTTACACCCCTTCGTCAACTTGGCTCACTATTCAGAATGAATTGTTAGGCTTGTGATTCACAATGGCCGCAAATTCATACTGCCGTGCTTAGTTATTTGGTGCCATCAATATAATCAAAAGACATCAAGCTTGTTTGAGTATGGCTTTGAGAATTACACCTTTGGGGTTATTTGGGCTGTTGACTGAAGCCACTGAGGCAAGAAGAGGCGTGAGTTGATGGCTTTTTTCCTACCGTGAATTGTAAAAAGAATGCAAGAGGAAGAAGTAGAGGACGTACTGGATGCATATCTATCGCAGGACTCCCCGACAGAGCAGAAATACTCCAACCCACAATTAAACACTGTCCACGAAATGATGAAAAAGGACAGAAACACTTCGCATTCAGCAGAGGATATCAGTCAAGCAACCAAATTTGGATTTCTCAAATCAATGACAAAGAAAGGAAACGAGATGAGGAAATTCGCAATGGAGAGGACAAAGGAATGGTCAGAAAAGAAAAGCCAGACGCAGTACAAGAAAGGTTTTTGGAATTAATATAGGGATATCTCCTCTTTACAATGGCCCGTCAATATTTGGAATGTCGCTGGCTGATGCTACGGCTCGTTCCAACGAAATATTAGGGGCAAACGACAGTGTCCCACGAATTGTCAAGACGTGTATTTCATATATAGAAGCTAAAGGTGCTTTATTCTAATGCTAGGCGTTAACGAACTGGGAATTTATAGACTGTCTGGTTCTACAATTGAAGTTAATGAATTAAGGAATATTTTCAACCAATATCAGGACGCGGATTTGTATCAAATACTTCCAGATTCTGCTTCAGTAACTTCCATGTTTAAAGCATACGTCAGAGAATGTATTTTTAATCTAAAAATAGTGCCAGAGGTTGTTCTGACAGATGAATTGGAGCCTCAGTTTGCGGCTCTAGTGCAGCCATTGAATGAACAGGAATGCTCTTTTCCAGATACCTTAAAAGCTACCGATCCCCATCCAATAGCGCAAAACAAAGCGCTGCTGGATAATTTGGCAGCATTAATTTCAAGATTACCAATCATCAATCGAGATTTTTTGGCTTTGTTCCTGAAGCATTTAAACAAAATTGCAGCCAATTGCGCAGTGAACAAGATGGGTTTAAATAATCTGCAAGTGGTATGGAGTCCAACAATTAGATTCGGTGGAGCTTTATTGATGGTTTTTATTGTGCAGTGTGATTTGCTGTTTCCGATTATTGACAGACAAGCAGTTCCTGCCAGGAAAGAACCAGTGTATATTCCTACTAGAAGGTCGTCAAACAAGGATACAACAGCGCCACTAATCCGCTCAGAACCAGATTTACACGAGATTGACGAAGAATTCAGCGATACAGTGAAAAAACCGGCGGGCAATTCGAAAGCGCTTGCCGATTTCTTTAATGAATCTCGAATTGATCGGCCAAAGAATGCAAGCCCTCGTCTGCCAATTCCAATTAGAATTCAAACAGAGCCAATTGCTGGCGGTGGGCCTCAACAAGCACGTCCCCCTCACAGCGAAGCGGAAAGAGAACTTCCAAAGATTCCAACTAGAAGTCCAAATAATATTGGGTCACCTGAAAATATCAAGTACAACACAGAAAAGCTTTTTTCCTCTCCGGACAAAGCGATTGGATCGCCAGAGAAACTAGTTTCAGATAAAATGCTGGATGGCAAGATTACGGAAACCCCAACCGCATCTCCCTTGCCGAAACCAATCCTAAAAAATATAAAACCAAGAGATGACGAAGATGAGAAGCCGAAAATAGCCGCGACGAAAGCACTATCTGATTTCTTTAACGAATCTAGAATAGAAAGAGTGGCTAAACCCGCAACTACACCAACTGAAACTAAAATTGACAAGAAATGGGATAAAATAAAGGCCAATACAACACCAGCAGCTTCAGCATCATCAACCCCGATCCCTGAACGGAATCCAAACAATATCCGCAAACAAGTGTTGAATCCAAGGGAGGAGTTTGATGATGAAGGCAAACCAAAGATGGCAAGCACAAAAGGCCTTTCAGATTTCTTTAACGAGTCTAGGATTCAAAGACCCCCAAAGAGCGAGCCTGGCACTCCTATTCCTACAAGGACGGCTAGCAAACCACTACCTGAAGTTCCGCCTACACTACCGCCTCCGTCTATCAAGACTTCGCCATTCCCAGACTTTGAAGTAATCGATGTAATAAAAGACTAATCATTTGTGACCTATTTGAGTTAGTGTGGTGCTTTCTGGTGTTGATCTCGCCGGCAGACATTTGAAATGTCATCAATCGTTTCAAAGTAGCCCTGTATCAAGATAGGATAGGGTTGTCTTTATTAGTATAAAACTTTGTAGATTTGATACCCATAGTATGACAAAATGCCGTACCCAGGCAAGGTAGTCAGGAAGATCAATGGCTGAGCGCCTTTTCTAGTTACTCCACCCAACAATGCAAGCATAGGATAAGCCATTCTAACACCAACGTAAATCCATCCAACCCAGATGTCAGTTCCACGCAAATAGGCATTCATCCAGAACAACAAAAGAAATGCTCCTTGCCATTCAAGATAATTGCCCACAGCTCTATCAACCGGAACCATTATTTCGTCCTTGTAGCGATCGTACAATTCCTTACTTCCTGCTTTTTTCAATTCTTTATGATTAATGATTGATCTGGCTTTGTATCCTACTTGGATTGCAACAGTGAATAAGAAGGAGCCCACAAACCCAAGAGTTACTCTGCTTGCTTCTTTGAATACTTGATCATTCATTTTGGTTAAGAGGTGAAAAATATCGGCCGACCCGTGGTGGTTAGTTGTTCTGGGGCATTACACGAGCTAGTAAGTATTTATATGTATATCCTACCTGCAAGTGTCCAAAATTCTTGCTTTTTTTCAATGCAGACCCCTCAAGTTATTCTGGAGTTGATGTACCCATACGCTTACGAACCAACAGAAATCCGTGGATCAGTCAAAGTTCCTTCGGGCGACATTATTCTGGACACGTTCTACTACAACATCTTTGCAGACAAGTTGCTCTTTTATTTCAATGGCAACGGAGTAACTGAACCGCCAGAGTCGGTGTTTCGGTACATCCAGTCCGCAATCAATGTAAATATACTAATGTTCATGTACAGAAAGAATGGGCAGCATCCAACCGAAGCCAGGATGAAACAAGACGCCATCAGCGTTTACGAATACGCAAAAAAACACTTTAATATACCAGACACCTTGTACCTTTACGGCCAGAGCTTGGGAGGAGGGATTTGCTTGGGACTTGCCGAACATTTGATTGAAAACAAGATTAAAATCTCTGGAATCATTCTGGAATCTACATTTACGTCAATGGCCCAAACAGTCCACGATCTAAAGAAGCCCTATGTACCTAGTATATTTGATTACATACTGGATTATCCCATTTCTTCATTGTTGTACGTGATGGACCACGAGTATAATAGCAAACAGAAGCTGGAAAAGATGAGTGGATTCAAGTTGCTTGTTTTTGGATGTGAAAAAGATGTGCTCACATTGGTTTACCAGTCGACTGAGCTCTACAAGTGCTACCGTGGCCCTAAAGAAATTTGTATTGTTGATTGCGGACATGGCGAGTGTTGTGGGTTTGAATCTTGGTATAATCGAATGGTTGATTTTATTACGTAATATATACCTTCCATGCGGTACATTCGCTGAACCAAAAAGTTACGAGCACCAACATGACTTGTGATCGGAGAGGTGTAGCGGTATGTTTTGGCTTGTCCAGAGTCTTGATCCAAGCAGAGTCCGAAAGTTGTCATTCAAATGTCAGATCAGGAATGGAAAAGACCGTTTCAAAAACTAGATACGAATAAACCGTTAATATTCCAGCAAATTGAGGTGGAAGATTACCTTGGCAGCAGGTCGTTTGGCGAGCAATCACTAATTCGCATGTTTGGTATCACTGAAGAAGGGCATTCGGTCCTCTGCCATGTCCATGGTGGATTTCCTTACCTCTATATTCCAGCTCCATCTGGCTTTACCTTTGCTCATATATCAGCTTTCAGTAGTGCTCTGGATGTAACTAATTATTAACAAGGCTGCACTAAATTCCAGGATACCAAAAGCTAAAATTGGAGGAAAGAATGTCATTTCTGTAGAGATTAAAGATAAAGCAAATATTTATGGATATCAAACAAAATCAATGTTTCTCTTGATCAAATTAAGGTATTGAATATCTAAGAAAGAATGCAATCGTTTATTGCTCCATGCAAGAGAGCGTTCAAAGATGGCTTCAATGTCCCTTCTTTAGGACAGGTATCCTGCTTCCAAACTTTTGAATCCAATATTCCGTACCCGTTGCGATTCATGATTGACACGCAAATTCAAGGAATGAGCTGGGTCGAACTACGAAACTATACAACTGCAAAGACCAC
Source organism: Terramyces sp. JEL0728 (assembly GCA_027603945.1). Lineage (NCBI taxonomy): Eukaryota > Fungi > Chytridiomycota > Chytridiomycetes > Rhizophydiales > Terramycetaceae > Terramyces > Terramyces sp. JEL0728. Next base: position 4,448 of record JADIIU010000021.1, on the reverse strand, counting down.
CAGCAACTGCCAGTACGAAGTCGATGTAAACATCAAGGATATCATTGCACATCAGCCTGAGGAAGAGTGGAGCAAAATTGCGCCGTTACGAATCTTGTCCTTTGATATTGAATGTGCTGGCAGAAAAGGGGTTTTCCCTGACCCTGCAATTGACCCTGTGATCCAGATTGCCAATATTATCACCGTACAAGGGCAATCAAAGCCATTAATCAAGAATATCTTTACTCTTGGATCTTGTGCGCATATACCTGGAAGCCACGTACTGTCATTTGACAATGAACAAGATTTACTGATGGAATGGGCTAGATTTATCAGAGAAGCTGATCCTGATATCCTTACCGGTAATTATTGGTAATCTAGGCTATAACATTAATGGTTTCGATTTGCCATACCTATTAGACCGCGCGATTGCATTGAAATTGGATAACTTTCCATATCTTGGTAGAATTAACAATATTAAAACTGTGGCCAAAGATACACAATTCTCTTCCAAAGCCTACGGAACTAGAAATTCAAAGAGTATCAACACCGATGGACGTATTCAACTGGATGTGCTCATGTACATGCAAAGAGATCATAAACTAAGAAGTTACTCGCTTAATTCTGTTTCTGCCCATTTCCTTGGCGAACAGAAAGAGGACGTACATTACTCTATTATCACTGACCTTCAAAATGGAAATGAAGAAACGCGAAAGAGACTGGCTGTTTACTGTCTAAAGGATGCATACCTACCCCAGAGATTGATTGATAAACTAATGATTGTAATCAATTATATTGAAATGGCTCGTGTAACTGGTGTCAACTTTAACTATCTCTTGACTAGAGGGCAGCAAATTAAAGTCGTCTCACAGCTATTCCGTAAAGCTGTATCCGAGGGCTTGGTGATTCCAGCAATGGAAATTGAAGGTACCGATGAACAGTATGAAGGTGCGACTGTAATTGAACCCGAGAAAGGGTTCTACCAGGTTCCTATTGCCACATTGGATTTCACCAGTTTGTATCCATCGATTATGATGGCGCACAATCTATGTTATTCTTCTTGGATCCAAGACAAGTCTCACGCGGCCCGATTTGGATTGACTGAAAATGACTATATTGTAACTCCAAACAATGGTGATTTATTATTTATCTAGATATCTTTTTGAAAGCAAGTGTCCGAAAAGGATTGCTACCGACTATTTTGGAAGATTTACTTCAAGCCCGTAAGAAGGCCAAGAGTGATTTGAAAAAAGAAAGCGATCCGTTCAAGAGGGCTGTGTTGGATGGCAGACAACTCGCACTCAAGGTGCTTTTTCCTAATGTAGATTAGTGCCAACTCTGTGTATGGTTTCACTGGCGCTACTATTGGTAAACTTCCGCTGTTAGCGATTAGTAGTAGTGTAACCGCCTTTGGCAGAGTGATGATTGAAAAATCCAAACAGGTAGTAGAAGCACAGTATACAATTGAAAATGGATATGAATACGATGCCAGAGTCATTTACGGCGATACTGATTCAATCATGGTTAAGTTTGGGACTGACAGAGTTGAGGAAGCAATGAGACTAGGGAGAGAAGCTGCTGAGCTGGTAACAAAGGAATTCAAGCGTCCCATTAACCTTGATTTTGAAAAAGTATATTTCCCATACCTGCTAATCAACAAGAAGAGATATGCTGGATTATACTGGACCAAGCCTGACAAGCACGACAAAATGGACGCCAAAGGGATTGAAACCGTGCGTAGAGATAGTTGCAGACTTGTTTCTATTGTCATTGAAACTTGTTTGCGCAAACTGCTAATAGATCGTGATCGTGAAGGTGCGGTTGAATATGTAAAGGAAACCATTGCCGATTTGCTGCAAAACAAAGTGGATTTATCGTTGCTTGTTATTTCAAAGGCTTTGGGCAAACAAGAGTATGCCGCCAAACAAGCGCACAATGAGTTGGCTGAACGGATGCGTAAAAGAGATGCTGGATCTGCACCTGCAATTGGCGATCGTGTTTCCTATGTTATTATTAAAGGAACCAAAGCAGCAGCGGCTTACGAAAAGGCAGAGGATCCGATTTATGTGCTTGAAAACAATTTGCCTATTGACACAAAGTATTATTTGGACAACCAGTTGTCTAAACCTCTCATGCGTATCTTTGAACCTGTGATGGGAGAAAAAGCCAATTCCTTGTTGGGTATTTTTATTTAATCTAGTTGGTAATCACACACGTACAGTTTCGGTTGCAGCACCAACCAGCGGAGCACTGATGAAATTTGCCATCAAGAGCAATACTTGTATGGGATGCAAAACTCCCCTGAAAACAAAAAAGGCAGTGTGCGACCACTGTGAAGAACAACTCCCGGAACTCTACAGCAAAACTGTCCACCAATTCGATCAAAATAGCAAACTTTACGCACAGCTATGGACCCAGTGCCAAGCTTGCCAAGGATCGCTTGTCCAAGAAGTACTATGCACATCGCAAGATTGTCCAATTTTCTATATGCGCAAAAAAGTTCAAAAGGACGTTAATCTGAATCTTGAGCAGCTGGAACGGTTTGAATATGATTGGTAATAAACAGTGCTTGGTGCTAAAGTAATTTAATTTACAGGTTTATTTTATATAATACCCTATGGGTCACTTACAGAAGTGACTTTAGGCTCTTGAATGGAAAACAGCGCCATTGGATTCAACAGCAAATTGCTGAGATGCGGTTCTTCCTTTGTTTTATAGTAAAAGGTCTTTTCCTGGCTCTTGTCAACGGTGACTTCTGACAGCTCGCTATTGAAGTGCACAAATGAATCATCGAACGAATCTTCATTCGATTCCCTTTTGAATAAGTCAGAGTCTCTAGAAAATAATGACCATTTGCCCAGACTCTTGTGAAGGAGGGATACCTTTGGTTCAGTTACAGTATCTTGTTTTTCAGGATATAAATCTGATTTTGTATCTCTTGCGGGATTGTAATCCACTGGCGCATCTTTGATTGGGTTGCGTTTTCTAATTACAATAAACTTTAGGATTACAAGGAACAGTAGAATGAAGCTGACCGCTACGGAAATCACAATGAATTTAGCATCAAAGAATGATCCGTATATTGGCTGTTCTGATGGTTGAGTCGGAATGGGTGATGGCAGGCGTCCGTTTTCGTTTCCAGGTACAAATGTTGGCGCGCTTTGTTGCCTAGTATTCTGCTGTGTATCTGGTTGATTAGTTTGTTGTGGAGTTGTTTGAAGGGTGGTAACAGCAGGGGCTGGGCCATCGTTATCCACAGTCGCAGTGGAGCAAGTGATAGAATCGCCGTTAACCGGGCATTGTGGATTCTTTGCAAGAACAAACCCGCAATTAGGATCAACATGGTCACTCGTAGACGGGATTGAAGAAACAATAATTGTATCGCTCTGGACAGGGCCACTGAGGAAATAACACTGCAGCAAATTTGGATTGAACGTGAAATGGGTACAAGTAGGATCTGCTTTACAAGCAGGACCACATTGTGTATCAAGTGAAGGCATGCTGGTGTATGGCTGGTTGGTAAATCCGCACTTGAGTCCAAAAACAATTCCAAAGTTATCTTGTTTTACATCGAATCCGTTGTATTTTATTGCAAGGCAAACAGATATCAGAAAGAATACACTGTACATTAAGTTTATGAAAATAAAATCGGGAATTGTTTTGGAAATAGCTGATCAGTGTGATGCGCAGGCTCGTTATGTTTGGCTCATTCCGATCAAATCAGAGAAACAGCTGAATCAAAATAAATAAAAGGTACATGAGCTCAATATCTATCGGGTGTAGCCATTTATTGAAAGAGCATTTCTCTGTTTCTTGTTTTTCGTTGATAATTCCATTTTTAAATTTTGACAGGTTCCAGACTTGGCTTGTCAACCCCCATGCAAATTTGTCAGACTATTTGTGATTAGTTGCACGACATTCTTTTAGTAGTCATGATGCAACAGCCGTACTATCCTAAAAAGATGTTTTTTTATTTTGGAGGTAAAATTTGAGTTGTAGGTCCTTGATAAGCTAGTTAATCATTACGCAAATCTGCAGAGACCTGGAAACAACCGGCTCCTTATAGTACTATCCTTTGTGATTTCTAGTGCAAATCACTTGAACACCTTGTGATTTTGATACTTTTTTGTATGTGGATTCCACTCATGATTTAAGCTCGGATACTCTACATCATAGGGTTAAGGCAAGTTTAATGGAATCTCGTTTAGAATACTGTGATACCAATCAACATTAGGAAGCTTCTGCGGTGCACAAAATTGTATCATGCACTGCTGTATTTGAAAGTATATTTGAGATATCTCGCAAAGACTATTTTGTAAGTAACACACAGGTGGATAAGCAATCGTTTCCAACCATTATTTAAATAGAGTAAAGAGATTGCAGATCAAAAATACAATTCCAATTATTTAAGGAGAATGAAAATTGTTGGGTCGGAAAATATCTTTTTTTTTTCCAAAATGAGAGCAGCT
>JADIIU010000020.1:0-157150 GCA_027603945.1 Terramyces sp. JEL0728 | reverse complement strand
CACACAACGTTTGTATTCCTCTTGATTTGTAATACCAAACTCCTCTTTCTCCAAAGGTTTCAGCCCTTTTAGCCTCAGAAGCGATTAAATGACGACTATTCTCATCCAAAAAATGCGGATCTGTCCTTGACCTAACATCATATTCATTTTTCGCAAAGATACCACCAACAATTATTTTTGTTTCTGTTTGACCTTCAAGTCCAATATCAAGAGTATTTGCAATCATAACTACGAGGATACCAAACTGAGCTTGAACATGACTTTCATGAGTTCCTGTTGGTAAATTACGGAGTATATTTAATGAGTGAATTACAGACCTTTTTGCCACAACTTGATCATACAATTCCTCCCAGTTAGATGGTGTATTCAGCATAGTTGCCAAACCAGTTAAATCACCAATGTCTTTAATGTTTCTGTAAATGTAGGGATTCAATAATCTATGCGACATTTTTGATGCGGTTGGCTTAACTATTAATATAATAGGCAGTCCAGCTTTTATATTGGCAGTAGTTTCTTTTCCCACTGCTCGATTGCTTCTTCCATGAATTGTTTATTCTGGGTAAAACGCAAGGCTATATCATCACTTTCAACTGTCTCATCATCATCCATTTGAATCGAGCTATCTTCTGTGTGTGTGCTATGAATACTTTCTTCATCATCGTCATAAGCACGAATTTCGATCTCCATTTCGAAAAAAAAAGTCACATTCTTAAAGACTAACTCAAATACTGGTATTGTTAATTGCATATGTGCCTTTCTAATATATGAAGAGAATGGTGTATAGAGTTATTAGTATACCTTTTAACGAGAATATAGATTGAAAGTTAAAATAACTTTTAATTGATTATAATTATTTTAGTGCCCAAGTTGTGTTTGGAGATATCTGGTAATCAGAGTGAATAGAATGCAGATCAATCTTGTGATTAACATTGATTTGACTGGCAAAGTCTTTTTTTCTTGATTCTTGAATTAGCGAAAAAATCTTGTTCATTTCTAATCCTCCTGGCCCTTTAATCTTACCATCTGCATTTCCATGAGCGTCATAAGCAACACTACGTTTGAAAATTATCCCGTCTCTTTCCAGCAGAGTCAAATGAACGCGTATCAAGCCGGACAGAACCAACAGATCGTTCCCCTTGGCAATTCCTTTGTGCTCACTATATTTTTCAATCAGCAGCTTGGTGGTTGACGAATTGTTTCGAAGCAAGTCAGTTATCAGTCTATCGATGTTGTTAATCTCTGCCAGTGCATTCTCCAACATCTGATAAGCTTTGATTGAAATATCCCCATGTCCTTGCATACATATCTTTGGAACAAGCTGGGACTGTTTAGCAAGTGATTTCTTGAATTCTATGAGGTTGTTGTATAAATATTTCGTCTCATTATTTGTTACTCGAGCAGCAATTGAATCTCCGCTAAATAAACACTCCTCTTCCTGCAGATAAAAGGATGCGTGATCAGAAGAGTGGCCAGGAGTAGCGACCACTTTGATAGTGATGCCATCAGCACGGAGAAGCTGTCCATCCTTTAAAATTTGTATTTTAGGGTATTTTTTATGTGGTTTGAATCCATAAACATTGTATTCCGTCAAATCAAATCCACTGAAATGGCCCTGATGTTGATGGGTTATCAATACAGACTTTACTATTGCTTTTTCCTGTGCTAGCGTTTGTTGCAGTAGCGGAATAAACATTTGATGCCCAGTTCCTGTATCAATGAGCACTCTTTCCTTTCCGTTTCCAACTAGATACGCATGCGATTCTTGAGTTGAATATGGTCCGAATGGCAGAGATGTGAGTTGTGTTATTCTTGAAGTAAGTTTCTTGGACAGATTCATGTTAAAAAAAGAAGTTGTGGACGTAGGTATTGTCTTGAATCTACACTGATTATTTATTGAAATAACGAGGAAACCTTTTGCGGAGGTTTCAAATATATACCATGAATTCCAACTTTGCGCGCAGCTTCAACATTCTTTTGCGAATCATCGATAAAAACAGTCTCGCTTGGTTCCAAACCATTCTCTTTCAATATTCCACTAAAAGACACCAAATCTGGCTTTCGTTGCCCATAAGTGTGAGAATAATATACTTTTTCAAATACTACTACGAGATCCTTGCGATTATTTAATGAATCGATAAAGAAATCATGATGGATCTCATTGGTATTTGAAAATAAAAAGATTCTGTAAGGTAACGTTTCCACAAATCCCAATTGGTCTATGAACCATTCGCCAAGCATCCCGTTCCAAGCATCTTGTATTTGCTTGTCTGTTATATCCAATTGCGCTTCCTTTCGAAATAATGAATAAAACTCTAACGGCTGTATTTGGCCAATTTCAAGCTGCTTGAAAAGTAAAGTTGAAGAATTTTGGGTGAAGATGTTGTCAAAATTGTGGATGCCAAGTGATTCAAATGCAGACTTGGTTTTTGAATAATCAACGTCTATAAATACTCCGCCCAAGTCAAATATTATGTTTTTTGTTCCTTTGGGAATCATTCAAAATTTGAAAAAAGTTTTGATATTTATTGAGTATTTCTTTTACACCCTCCAGGTAGTAAGTAGGAAAACCTTTTAGGATGCTCCAGCAAGTATTTTGGCAACTCTATGGCAGAAGTTTGCTTGGACAACTTTCCCAATTTTTGAAACATATCTTTATACGTATTACTTTCAGGTAGCATGTCGAATATATCCGATCCTTCACATATTACTTTTTGTATTCGATCTGGATTTTTAATGTAATCGTAGTGCACCCTGTCTGCATGAGAATAGCCCGTCATCTTGAAAACGAAATCTTCAATAGTGCTAAAACAAAACGAACAATGCCAGCCTGCATCTGCTAGCATGTAATCGGACTTTCTGGAATGCGAATATCCAGAGCTTGAGGGGTATTTGACAGCTTTCCCCCTCCAACTGTTCATATCCAGCAAGAATTCAAAAGAATAAATGTAATTGCGCAACTGCAAGTGAATAATATCGGGTATTCCGTCACATTTCCTAAATAATTCGACTGTGTGCAAAGAAGGAATTTCATCCACATCCATCATCAAAACCCAGTCGTCTTTTTTTACACCAGCACTGGCAATCACTTTATTCATTGATATCCTATGGAAAGCTTCCAAATCAAACGCATCCTGTCCTTTCTTCTTTGTTGGTACTTTAATGGATTCGTATATTATTTTGTCTTTGGCGAATTTGAATCTCTCCTTGTTCAAATCAAAGTGCAATGGTTTTTCTTTACCAGTAAAAGTCGAATTTGATTCTATGATAATAAACTTTTCCACCACGTCATACAGTTCATGTAATCGAATCTATGTTAATCCAACTTACTTCAAGTAAATCCAATTCCACACTGAATAGGATCGCATCGAATACCTTTGCCTCTGTCTTGCGCTGCGTCCAATTATGCAGTCCGCACAATTCTATTCCAGGTGCATAGTAGTGCGTAATCATATTAAATGGCTCTGGTTTTGCCTCCCACAATGGTCTTGTAGCATAAGTCAAATGGTGAAAATAGTGGTTGACTGTATTTGGTATAAATATTAGTAGAGTGATGAATAGAATGATTAATATCAGAAATGGCGCTTTCTGTCGTCCCAAGCATCTCCTGTTGATTCGCATTTGAAAACGAAAATTATATTTACTGATTGGAATAATATGTGGTGGTAAAGAATTCGTGCCAGTGCAATCATATCAATTTGGTTGGAACAATGATAAGTTGTTTCCATGGTTTCCAGTCGTTTGGCCTGTTGGACAGAAATGGCTCTACGTATCTCAAGCAGATCTCTTAAAAAGAGTATCCTTCTTGTCTGGTCTGCATACAGATTATATAATCACTCCTTCCATTGGAATTCACTCTCACAACTGTGGCATTGAAAAAGGCGATTTTTGTCCAAGCAAAACTCTAGCCAACTTTAAATGAAACCCACAGACTCCTCCTTAAAATCTGGTTACAGCATTGGATTGAAACTGGATGATAGCAACTGGACATTATGGAAATTCAGAATGCTTTCAATGCTAAAAGCAGAGGATTTATGGGATCAAGCCAAATCAACTGTTGTTCATGATGCAGGTGCAAAGGAAGCAATTCTGTTGAATTTGAGCGATGGATTTGTTGGCATGGTAAAGGAATTACAAGGTCCTCTTATCTGGCTATTCTTGGCGGATTATTTCAAGGAAGGAACTGCAACTTTGAATTCGCCTCCAGTTACTTTTGTTGAACCTCCAGCTTTGAATTCGCCTCCAGTTACTTTTGTTGCAACTCCAGTTTCTGCCCCTGAAGCGTCACCAGTTGCTACTCAACAAGAAATTCCAGTACCAAAATACAATATTCCTGTTTGTGTGAGCGCATTCTCTAATTTGGCTGCATTTAAGCCAGGACAATCAATGAAAGCATCTCTCAATGAATTCAGTGCAATTATCAATACTATCAAATCAGTAGCTGGGCCTACTATTTCTGTTGATGATTTAGGTACACTTTACCTCTTGGCTTCATTGCCAAGGGAATACGATTCAATCAAAAAGAATGCTTCTGAGCTGAATTTTGAATTAATCGGCCAATTAATAGTACAACAAGAAAAGAAAATTCCAAGTGTAGAAGAATCATTCCCTGTTTACCGCTCATTGCAAAGAGCGTTATCACCAACTGGAAACAGAACTACTTTGCCAAGAACTACTGTAAAGCAAACTCCACCAAAGCGAACAGTTGCTCGCCAATCCACTTCTCCCGGCACACCTAAAGCAAATTTGTCTGCAGCTTCAAAAGAACAAACTGCTACTCTTTATCAAGTGTTCCAATCCTTCTGTCAATTTGGAAGCGGTAAGGTTGATCCCAATGCCACTTTTACCATGGATGGGACTAAATTTGCCAAAGTCTGCAAGGACTGCGGAATAGTTTCCAAAAGCTTGACCACTATTGATGTCGACATTGTCTTTAACAGAGTCAAAGCCAAAACTGCTCGTAAAATCGACAAGAAACAATTTATTGAAGGATTAATTCTCCTAGCTGGAATCAAGTACGAAGAATATGGCGATGGAGCCTTTGAGCAATTGTATCAGGATATAGTTGAAGCAGGCACCATCCCTAAACTTGATCCTAACGTTTCTTTCACTGTCAATACTGACATTATTCAAAGATTAACTGACCATACTCTTTACACAGGTAATTACATGTAATGCTAGGTACTCATAAGAATAGATTTGATGAAAGCGGTAATGGATTGGGTAAAGCTGGAAGAATCCAAGAAGACGCTGATCCAAAATCACTCTCTGAAATCCTTCGTTAAATAAACTCTAAATTTGCAAAGTTCATCCACCATTGTATCAATTTTTATTAATAAGTTGGAAATGTATGGTCAATCTTTGCTGCCCATTCATCCAGCCCGCCAGCTATATCAAAGCAGTTGCCAATTCCATTTTCTCTCAGCAAACTGACTGCCAACTGTGAGTCGTTCCCTCTCCTGCACACAACATACACTGGGTTAAATTAAAGTACCTGGGTATTGATTAGGATTTTCCTGATCCAATTTATCTAGATTTTTATTCAGATTGGCAAAAGGGATGTGGACAGCATTTTCAAGTGAGCAAATATCAAACTGCACTCTTTCTCTTACATCTAATAGTATATGCTCCTGCTTGCTTTCTCTAATATTTTTGTAATCGTAAACTGTAATTCGATGCTTGTCGTCTAGTATATTTAGACTTTGTGTTTTGTCGTGAGCTCCAGCTCCACAAAACTGTACGTAATCAATCAGTTCGGTGATGGTTGGCTGATCTCCACATGCTTGGCACTTTGGATTTCTTGGTCTGATTTTGATTTGTCTGAAAGATCCTGAAATGCCGTCAAATAGAAGCATCTTTTGGACATACGAAGATTCCATTCCAGTTATAATTTTCAAAACCTCAAGAGCTTGAATTGAACCCATTATACCCGTGATTACGCCTAATACTCCTCCGTCATTGCAATTTGTTACTGTTTCTGCCGGCGGAGGAGTCGGAAAGACACACCTGTAACATGGACCTCCATTATGATTGTATACAGTCAGCTGGCCATCCATACGGAGAGCTCCTGCAGATACGAGTGGCTTCTTTAGAAACACGCATGCATCATTCAAGAGATATCTGGTTGCAACATTATCAGTCGCATCCACAACAACATCAAAATCTCTCACAATCTCCATTGCGTTTGATTTATCAATCAATAAATTGTACGTTTCGACTTTGGTGTTGGAATTCAGATTTTGTACGGTTGATTTTGCAGATTCAACTTTTGGTGTTCCGACATGCTTTTCAGAGTGGGCTATTTGTCTCTGCAAGTTGCTTGTTTCTAAATTGTCGTAGTCCACTATACCTAATTTACCCACACCGGCTGCTGCAAGATACAACAATACTGGTGAACCAAGACCTCCTGCTCCAACAACCAATACAGCCGCTTTAACTATCTTTTCCTGTCCTGCTGTTCCGATGCATGGTAAAAGTAGCTGGCGAGAATATCGGGAGATTTCTTCATTCGTAAGTTCTGTTTTTTGCATTTGAAAAATTGCCAGAGGAAACATCACCGCATTACTTATATGGTTTAGGTGTTCTGCTATTGTCTTTGTGATCGTTATCGCGGATCTAGCCAAGTTCAGACAATAATACGTGGCTACTAACCGCCAACCTTAACAAATCGACCATGTATTATGTATCGCGCGGATAAATAGGACCTACCTTATGATTCAGTCACAGCCAAAATCCCTCACTTCAAGTCGGTGCACCACAATTTGATTTTGATTTTCTCAAACTTGCCTCGCTTTCAAAATTCCAAGTTTAGCGGAAAGATATGCACTGCTACTTCAGCACCAACCAGAACTTGACTGGCGCTGTAAATATTAGTTTCAAAACATTGACTCAACTTCAAGAATGGGTGGCGTTTTTTACTTTCCTATAAATACTAGGGCGAAAAAGACGCAAGAAAATGGTTTTGTTCCTCGTTCTTTTTGGCCAAGCTGTCTCTGTCTGCCCCACAAATGCTACAGACACAAACTGCGCTTCGTATGTGATTGCTGACGCAAATGCTACTTTACTATCCTCTCAACTGTGCACAGAAATGCCTAAAATGGTTGGCTGTTCACTTTCTACCAATTGCCAGGCTGCCGCAAATACCGCTTCATACTGCTCTCCGTTCTCTGTCTACACCTCGTTATGTTTGGACATGCCAGGCATGTCTGAATGCAAGGGCTTTGCAAGTCAGTGTGGGACATCTCCATCCACTTCAGTAAACAAACAGTGCATGTCATCTACACCGCTTGCAGGATTGCCATCCACCGCCGATGCAGTGAAATTAGTTTACGATATTTGCCAACAGATGAATATGGATGGATGCCAAAATTGTCAAATCAAATCTGAAAACGATGGATACGTTAATTGTGATATAATGTCTACATATGCCCAACTATGCCAAACTATGCCTACTATGAGCCAGTGTTCAACGTACAATGCCATGTGCAAGGCCGCGCCTACTCTGTCTTGGTGCGCAACCCCATCAACTGGTAATTTGGTGCCACAAATGCAAATGTTCTTCCACGGAGGTATTACTGATTATATTCTATTCCAAGGCTGGGTGCCAAAGGACAATGGACAGTATGCAATCGCCTGGATTGTTACTTTTATTGCTGCGATGCTTCATGAAGCGCTACATGTTGGATTAGCAATAATGGAACGGGTATGGGCAAACGATGTTGCTACCAAATCTACCGCACCAATTTGGTCTCACATTGCTGGTGCTTCTGCTGGGTTTAAAGGATTCAAAGTTGCTTTTGTTCGCGGAGTGATGAGATTAGTCTCAATCTCAATCAGTTACTTGTTGATGTTAATTGTAATGTCTTTTAACACTGGTTTGTTTTTCGCAGTAGTCGTTGGCTATGGCGCTGGCACGTTTGCATTTGCCCCTATCTACAAACTCTCAGTCACCAGATTAAATGAAGATTTTGACACGGAAGAAATCACCAAAGTCGACTGCCATTAATTTAACTATCCAATAAACTCATTTCCTATTAGTTGGACGCTACAAATAATCTTGACCTCTCACCAAATAATCTTGACCTCTCACCAAATAATCTTGACCTCTCACCAAATAGCCAGCTTGTGGAATTCGTAATTCCTTGGCTTTGTTTCCAATAAAGCAATCACTCAGAGCCAATGAAGCTTTACGGCATAGACTGCTTTGTATTTCATGATTTTGAAAGCAAAAATGCATTGATAGCGTACTACCTCAAAGCGGCCAGGTGAGCACTGATTCCACTGATTAAAATGTAATTAATGCTTTTTCGTCAAAAGTAATAATATGAGCCCCATCTAAATATAGTAATTTTTCCCTTTTGCAATTGGGGCTTTGGTTCCTCTTTGGAATCCATTGAATTCACAGCCTTTGAAAGGTAGTTCTGTGCTCTTATGTCATGGTGATCAAAGACCTTGGCATTGGCCACAACAAATTTAAATGATCAACAGAGCACCAGGGTTTCCACAGCGCCGTTATCGGAAAAGCTTAATCTGCGGCCGTATTTGGTTTACCGTAATCTCCAACCCCAGCTGCCTTTCCAATTGGACGATCTGAAGGAGAGGAAGCGTGAGCCACCCGCTCAAAAAGGAAAAGCAGCGCTGGATACAATTTCAAAAGTGTGCAGACAAACTGCATGAAAATTCAAACACTGCTACCTTCCTGGAGAACCTCTCTATTCCGCCCGGCAGGTTTATGCTAATTGGTATATATAATTTTTTTTCATTTGTACGCGATACAACGTGAGAGACCCCTTGAACAGCGCGCGAGTGTAACATGTGGATTGAATCATTCATGCAAGCTGGAGATGAGGCTTTTTCGACGAGAAAATCGTGCTGCAAACGGCGGAATTGTATTCGCTCCAACTTTGGTTTACGACTATATACGCCAGACACTTTTCATTTTATTTAATTTAAATTTTCTCTCAAGTTTGCCCTTGTGTAACCATAGGTGAGGAAATGAACGCCACTAAATACAAGCCTCACTTTGATGGGAGGAGTGAAAAATCCTGAGGCTGATGATAACTGCTATCGCTATTCATCTCCCAGCAGCTTCCAGCGAGTAGAAGGGCTTTTGTTCCCCTTCCTCCCTCCCTGTGCAAGCACGGGTTTCATTGTATTCCACTCAATTTACTAATTTGGCTTCCTAAAATATCCAAATAGTCCTTTTTCCATGCAAGGTCCTTTGAAAAAATTTGCTTTAACCCCCCAAAAAGTGCCACCCAAACAAATCGGATAAAAAGACAAGAAACTTTTACGAGTCATTTTCCAATGAACCAAGACAGTATAGATCAGTCGCATAAGGATATACATAACGATGGTAGACCAGAGCGCAAGTTTCCCTGTCCTTGGTCTGGCTGTGGAAAACATTTTATGCGTAAAACGGATGTTACGAGACATCTTCGAATTCACTTGAATGATCGGCCCTTCAAGTGCGTCTGGCCAGACTGTGGAAAGGCTTTCATGCAAAGATCTGCTGTAAAGATTCATTACCGGTACTTGCTACATTAATCATTAGTACTCACACCGGGGAGAAACCAAACCTTTGTCCTTTCGAGGGATGTACAAAAGCCTTCAACGATGTAAGATTTACTTAACAGCCAGACTTCATCGTTAGCCCGCCATCGTCGAACTCACCACTTTGCTTTCCCTTTCCCTTGTTCTTTCCGCCCTTGCCAGGAACACTTTGCAACTCGTAAATTATTGAACGAGCACGAAAGGACTGTACATAACTCACAATCAACTAATCAAGGATTCAAACCTGTAACTACTGTACAAACTAATGAATATTCGGAATTTAAAAGAGCCGACCTTCCAACTCCACAAATTACTCCTGAAAGCACTCCTCGACACTCTCCGCCCCAAGACTTGACTGGCGCTTTCAGATCTTACATTCCACCATACAACACCCAATACAACTCTCGCCAAAACTATTTCCCTGTAAAGGTCGAATCTGAAAACTTTGAAATGAAGCAGCAAGAATACTCTAACCCTGCCATGAACTTGGGCTCCATCTATGAAGGAAGAGAAGGCGATCCAATTACTTCTCACCGAGCGCTTTCTCAAGATTCAACCGGGTTGTATTCCGGATTACTTCCTGAACACAACTACCGAAACAACTCTCGATCTCCCGAAGAAAACCACAATCAAATGTTGCTTTCAAGCGTAAAGGAAAATGTTCCTCGCGCAGAGAACGAAAATTTGAATATTAACGATCTTAGTCACCTTTTAATTGGCCCAGATCAAAACCAGAATTATCAAATGTCCAACTCCATTCCAAATAATATGTCCAACGACTTTCAACTTAGCAGTCTACGCCAAAATGATATGAATATACCCTACAATCGTGTCTATAATCCAGAACCTTTTTCCAAAGTGCCAACTAGAACCAGACCACAACCACCAAGAATCAACACCGAGTTCAGTGTCTACCACATCCAACCTCACACTGCCCAACCTCACTTTATGGACTATTCCTCCAAGCCTGACGACAGACGTTTCAGCGCCTCAATGGTCTCTCCTTTGTATCCACCGCGCAGTGCCGAGCCATCTATGAGCAACTTGACAATGGATTTCTCAAAGTTTGGCCCTCAATCTGTGCAGTATACGCAACAAAACGGTCAAATCTCCCCACCTCAATCTGCATTCCAACAAGGAAACGTATCTCCACCTCACTTTAACCAGGCTTTTGACAATAGTCATCATTAAGTCGTCACCTGTATTTTAATTTCCTTTTTTTACCATAATATATGGAGTTCTAATTGATTTATCGTTATTCACTTTCATGTGGTATCTTGCATGATCTGCCTAAAAAGGTCAGTTGGGTCTGTGGGAAATTGCCTGTTTCTTTTGCTGTGGTAGCACCATTGAGTCATGCGGTATGACTTTCTTTTGTGCACACGATCAACCCCTCTTACATCCCCCATCCAGCAATCCAATGGCAGTGGTTTTTAATTTGCGCAAAACTCGGTATATTGATCCAACAATACAAAAGAAACTTTTGACTGGTGCTTTATTGAATTCTAGACTTTAGTTACAATCGGGCCGATCTATGTTAACGAAACTTCTACCTTTACGTCACTGTATTGCACCCAAGAATTGGAATTGGCGTTGACGGATTGTTGATAGGTTCCGTGAGGACAGCTCCCACGAACAGATCCTAGTTTGGTCGAACCTTCAGGATAAGTAGAGTCAAGCCATTCCATGTTGAATTGAGTATCGCCCCAAACAGACATTACAAGAACCATAGGAGTTTCGAGCAAGTCGCCCACTCTCTTTAGTCCGCCCAATGCTTTGAATACGTTTGGTTCGTCGAATAGAGTCTTTCTCGCATTGGCACTTGCATCGGTGATATTGTATCCCTTGATATATCTACCGTTTTGTTCAAAGATACGGTTAATTTGGACCAGATCGCCGTGATCTGTACCGTCACTAGTAACGAATTGAGTAATGACAGTTATTGGCTTGGCAGTGTCAATAGTCTTTCCAACCCCATAGTAGCTGGTGTCGCCAACTCTGAAAGGATTATAATCAGCACCATCTTTATCACATTGTCCATTTGGCCTATCTGCACCATTGCCACAATCAACATCGCCATTGCAAACTGTCACCCCAGAGTACTTGCACGCGTGAGGAGTCATTGCATGGCAGATACTGTTAGCTTCCCAAATATCCATCTCTGGCGAACAAACTTGAATCGGTGTCTGTCCAACATTTGGAATTCCGTTGACATATTTGATGTCTGAAGGGCATTGAGCATCGCCATAGCCCGTACCGAAAGCCGGCCCTGCTGCATTTGAATTAGAGTTACTTAGCTGCATTTGAACAAAGTACAAAGCACCGTTGATACCGCATCCGAGTGTTGAAGTATCGACTGTAAATGAAAATTCGCGGTTTTTCAAATAGAACCCTTGGTAAGAGTTGCTAGTAGGATCCAACAAGAACAATCTTGAACCAATGTTGCTTCCGGTGACTAGTCCAAGTTTAGCTTGATTTCCTTGGACAGCTACACCATACGTTCCTTGCCATTGGGATTGGCTTACTCCTTCAAGAACACAATTCTTTGCACAAGTAGCAGCATCAGGACAAAGCGATTTATCCCATCCATTATTATAGCAGTTGGTGTATCCAGTTTTGGTGTGGACCCACCGCCAGTTAGCATCAATCGTCAATGATGTAGCGAGTTTCTCGTTGTTAACTGTAATTGGGAACGGAGGCAAGTAGTTTGGCGTAGCAGATCCAGGGCCGATTGGTTCTCCAGTTGGAGGCAAAGAAGGATCGGCAGCAACACCAGTAGTCAAAGCAGCCTGATGGGTTAGAGCAGCGTAAAGAAGCTTTGTATACATCTTGATGAGGTCACATAAATCAGCTTCTATTTATTTTTCGTAATGTCAATGGTAAGTTTACCACAATCACGCGACTTAAAGATTCCTCACAAGGTAAATGACAGCTACAGAACGGCAAACATTACCATTTACTCAACCTCTCTCCAATTTCTGGTTGCTGGATGTTAATTCAAGTCGAGTAGAAGAGAGACCATAGTCCAGACCACGAATGATACTTTTCTGTGTCTGATCAACTGATGCGGACAGATATAAGGTCAGGGCCGCACATTCTTCAGTAGATTGGATAGCCGCCAATAATTCTAAAAACTCAAAAATAATCTTTGTATATTAGACAATTTACTAACCTATTCTTCTAAAGGTTCCATAGCTACCAGATCCATTTTTGTCTTCAAGTCGGCTGGTAGCAAAAGAGAGCTGCGTGATTTGGTCAAGCTTTCAGTTCTCCATTTTTCATAGAATTCTTCTCTGGTTGACAATCTCAAATCTTCTAAATGTGTTCCGAGGAGAGCAGATTTTAGGGCATCGAAATCGCAGTGCTTTGGATTTTCTACTTCAATGGTTCCCCAAAGATATTCTCTTCCCAATACCTTTTTGCCTTCAACAATGATCCCCATCGCTCTCTTTGATCCAACCTCGCTGTACAGTTCTTCAGAATTAACCATGCAGAATGGAATCATGGATTGAAGGTAAATCTCGTCTTCCTCCAAATCCTCTTCTGGGAACGAATAAACAGGGAGATTTGCCAAATCACTGCGAATATACCCTTTAATTAATTCCAAATCTCTGACGGTAATTAAATCCTAGCGTTAATAATTTCTTACTGATTTTGCCAAGCAAGGGATAACATTCGTTTTTTCGGTCAATTGCTCAAGTACGACTTTGTCCATGATTGTCAACCCTTTGGATGCGAGAATGACATCAGGATTAAGTAAATATAAACAAGCATGCACTTGGTAATCTGGGGATTTTGGATTACGACGGACCTTGGATTCCTGTTCAAGAGTTGCTTGAAATTGCTGTTCAATGTAGCCAACCAACAGATCGGCATACTGATGTGCGGCGTACTCCAATCCAGGAATACTGGAAGGCGGAGCTCTATGAATACCACTAGGAATATCCAGTCCGGGAGTATCGATAAATCGCAATAAAATTTTGGTTGAATTGTATGGATCACTGAATTCTATTCTGACAGGCGACGCTGTTGGGACAGTTACATCAAGCGGAAACATTGCAGTTGTTTCTTCTTTTTCGTTTTCAGGAATTACTTTCTGTACACTGAGGGTTTCAAATAAAGTGTATATAAAATCAGTCTTCCCGGTTCTGGAGTGGCCAGCGACCATGAGATTGAGAGGGACGCTATTGTTTTTTCTTCCCTTGAGGATTCTGCTCATACCGACTGTTTGAAAAGGCAGTTGGATTTGGGCTTTTTATAGCAGCGCCGCATTTTTCCTGTGGCAAAAGCAAGGTTTTGGACATGAATGTTTCATTATGAAACAAGTTTGTTCTCGTTTTGTGACGTAGCAGGTACGCTGGAACGATTCTCAGCAGCCGGTTTACTCTTGTCACTCGCATCACGGAAATATATTTCTACGGTGTATGGATGGCCGTTGTTGGTTGAGGCTGATGTGGGTACTTGCAAAAAATATTTGATTTCTATAAAAATATTTTATTCGAGTAGAGGACTCATTGGCCGTTCTGGTCTAGGAGGAAAGAATTTGTTTGATTTTGTTGAATTGGTTCTGGCTGGCAAAGATGGCCTGGTAACACTCAACTTTCTTTCAATCTCTGCTTCCTTTTGTTCTCCAACCATGTACCCAGGACCATAACCAAAGCTTGTACCGTTCAACCCCAGCATGAGAGCAGTCGGTCTTACTTCTCTTGGATACTGGTCAAATGTAGTATCAACCGCGCTATTATCGTCGTATTCTTCTCTGTGAGTTTCCAAGGATTTCTTTTCTTGATAGTCTGGATCCTTGACGGCAAATTGGTCTTGATAGTCCACTTGCTCGACCTTTGTTGGATCCCACCTGTCTTCTGCGCTCTTTGGAGCATTGTGAGAAGTAAATTCAGAGTACTGCTTGGAAGCATAATTAGAGTATTGGGACTGATTGACGACGCTTGGGAACTGCTTTTCACCAGTATCATTGGTAGAGTAAACTCCTGGAATTTTTGTCGAAGTCTTTTGAGCACTGATAATCTTCTTTGCTGAATGATAGGATAGAGCCAGAAATGTCTTCAACTCCAACGCGTATACGAATGAGGGCATAACTATGGTCAGCTAGGGATTACAGAACGCTACATGGCTAATGTAATTGTCGTCAAATTTAACCCAGATTGCGAGTATTGTCATAACGAGTTCCGCAAACATAATCACTGACAAACTAATGACTTCTTCTTTTACCATTCTGACCTTATCTATTGCGGAATCGCTGTGAGAGGCAGACAACAAGAACGAAATGAATAGGTACGACCCAAGAGCCGAGTATACTGCTTCAAAAGCGGTTGCTGCAGCCATAACCAATGCAATGCTTCTGTAATACGGATGGTCCATAGGACTTGCGTATTGTCCAAGTCCAGTTTGATAAGAAACAAGAATCCCAAGGAAATCGCCGAATCCTTTCAACAAAATAACAATTATTCCGAATGCAACCATTCCATAGTACAATGCCTTCCTTTCAGCATAAAAGATCTTTACTCTCATCAGCAGCAAAGCAGAAATTGAAATCGTTAGCAAGATATTTGTAATATATCCAGCGCAGAATACATAGTCGAAATATCCATCTAGTGTTAAATATGGCGAAGTGAAAAAGTCTACTATATGAAATTGAAGGCCCATGAATATGACCAATAGAATTAGTGATAATAGCGACACTCTCCACACTGGAGTCTTTTTGTTTTCCACATTTCCCAGCATTATGGCTGCACTGAAGAGCGAATGGACTCCAATTCCTATTATGATTGCGGACGGCGTGGTATATGCTATATACTCTCTTCCGTTGAAGGACATTACAGAAGAATTCCTCTTCCCTATTTTGTACCCGCAGATTCCAATGTGGCGGCTAGTGCAACCTCGGGAACTATCAAAGGTTGCAAAGCAGTAGACTCAAACATGTTGTGGCCTCCGATTCTTTTGAAATAGACTTTTGGTCTCTTGCGGATATCCCCAATACGCTCGTTCAATTTCCGAGGATTCCCATCAACTTGAAGGTCTTTGGTCTTGTGCGCAGCTGGACGAAACACAAACAGTTTTTATCGGATAATAAAAGAGCTAATCATCATATATTTTTCTAATATCAGTTGACATTGCTTTTCCACTAGTCAGCGGACACTTGCCATTTTCTTCGACATACGAATGAATGCAAATATAGCAATAAACTACCGAATTCAGCATGGCGGGATTAACAAAACTACCTTTGCATAATCTACACTTTCCAATCTCCATATCTTCATTGGTAATCGTTGGTGGAGGCGGTATAGGCAGTACATTCTTCTTTGGATTGCTCGTCTGCCACCATTCCAGGAATCTAAACATGAAAATACCAGTAGGGAGAATGAACGAAAAGTAGTTGAACAGCTTTAGCGAAAGGTATTTCAATATCAAGTAAAATCGCTGAAATCCCCGAGTCGAGGACAAACTCTGCTGGAATTCTCGTTTCTTTGCCGCATCCATACGATCCAATTCTTGCTAATGTTAATAATAATTACATAGTCATTCAAATTTACCCTTGCAGTGCGCAATCCAGTAACTAACTGCCAAGGCGAGTGTATTTTGGATACTTGATATACGTACATTGTCTTTAAGATTAGCGACCAGCTGCTAGTTGCTAAATGCAGGTATGGGTAAATGGAAACAAATAGCTTTTGAAACCTGGTTTTTGATTGCCGCTGAAGTAGCAGCTGGTTGTAATATTCATCTAAATACGTCTTATATACTGGCGCAAATATTAGCTGTATCAAGGAGAAAATAATCAGTCGGTTTCCCAAACTTCCTTTCCTCTCCCTCTTCAGTCCGTAAAAGTTTTCTGTGACTGATCCTCCATATCTCTTTAGATAACTGAATTCAATGCACGCCATCAATAAACAATAAAGCAGCTTTCTCCTTTTGTGTAGCGGGAACAGAAAATAATATTGATGCGTAAGTTGAGTGAGTATGTATTCAAAAGAAGGTAGCAGTAAATCATTCATTTTCTCATTCGCTATTATTTCAAAGATTGAAGGATCATCCTGTCCAACTGCTGAAGTGCCGTCCAGGTGCGAAAGGAAATCCATTTCTGATTGCAAAAAATCCTGCCACTTCATCCGTTGATTGGCAAAACTAAATGCAGAATATTAAATAATGATTTATTGCTTATTTCTTTATATCCTTGATGCTATCCAAATCCTTGAAAGAGTGCTGCTGTGATCCACGTTCTTTCGGTTTAGGCTGGCTGTAATGCGGTTTCTACATAAAAGCAAAATTACCCATCCAATCATGTAAATAATCTGGAATGTAGCAGGAACATGTCCCTGCTCGCCATAAACTGAATCATAGATTGCGCTTGCAGCCATAAACACATCCTTGCTTGTGTAGTTGATTAAATTCATCGCGTTGGACTCTCCCATTGCCTGTAAGTCTGTGAGTAACTCAAACATTGATGGATACTTGATTGTTATTTCATCTACATCAACAGTGGTAAGTTCAAATCCACTCCTGGACAACAACGACCCAATATCTTGGTGCTGAACCATCGGAGAAATGTGGGGTGATATTCCGCCGTATCTCTCTGTTTCCGCCAATTGCAAACTAGTTCTTATCGTTAATGGCAACTACCTTAATTCGTATAATGTATCGCCACCCAACATTGCCCCAATAAATACACCGTCCGGTTTCAATGAATTGTTGATTTGAACTAGAGTCCCTGGTAAATCTTATTAGTAACAAGTTACCATTCACCCAATGCAGAGCCATAGAAGATACAACAGCATCAAATGTATTATTCTCGAATGGCAGCTGCTCCAAATCTCCGACTACTTTATCAGTCTCCACTACCATTAGTCAGTTCAAGTAGCGCATAGTTCCACTATATAAACTTACCAGGATATTTTGTTGAATCCCGGTTCATCAACAATTCACAAGAGTCATATTGAATTAACTTTTCTTGCACCATGTCTGTATCCAGATATTTAATTAAATGTCCAGCTCCACATCCAAAATCCAGAACCGTGTTGAAATCTCTTTTGATATCCAAAATTCTATCAGCAACCCTGTCAGCAACATTATCCTTTAAATAGTCAACAGTCTTTGAAAGAGAATTAAGTGCGGATCGATTCTTTTGCATCTGTTTTATTTTTGAATTGAATATGGTGGGAAGTTGGGAATAAAATCGAACTCGCTGCATTTTCAATTTTCCAACTTTTTGATCTGTAAAGGGATGATGTCAGAAAAGAAACCAAGCGACCAGGAAATCATACAAAAAGTACTATTCACTAACCTAGTTTAATTCAATGAAACAAGAGTTGTCAGCAATCGCTCAAAAAATCGGAGAACTTGAACAAGAAAAAGATGAGCACACATTGGTAATTGACACAATCAAACCACTTGATGGAGATCGCACTTGTTATCGCCTTATTGGTGGGATATTAGTAAAGAAGAATGTAAAGGAAGTTTTGCCATTTTTGGAGCAGAACCACGAAGGGATCGCTACATTAATGAAGACTTTGGGAACAAACTACAAGAAAAAGGAGGATGAAATGAACGAGCATCAAAAAAAGTATAATATTAAAATAAAGGCCTAAATTGATGACGGATCTATCAATCCTTTTTATTTTGCTTTGCGTCTAATTGGCTCGATAGCTTTTGGTAGCCTGCAGGTCTCCAGCAGAAGTAGTAGAACATGCCGGCAGCAACCGCGCAGGAGATCATAATGTTGAACCAGCTGGAAGTAATGTAAACAAAGAATGTTTTGATGTTGTAAAAGAATTTGCCAAGATATCCTTTGGTGGATTTAGCCTAAGATTAAACTCTACTTACATCAGTTGTGTTATTTTGGACTTCTTCAAGTGCTTCAAAGTAAGATGCTTTGCTGACGGTGTATAGGGCACCAGATTCATGTGTATCCCAGTACAAATCGTCGTGAGGCTTGGTAACTACAAATCTTGGTAGCTCTTCAGCAGAGATTCCATATACTTGTTTAGTGTAGTGACTAAATTTGATGCCATCAATGTATGTGAAGCGGACTTTGGTCTTTGTTGGATTTTCTTCATGCCATGCAGTGGCAGCTTTCTTCAGGTGCAAGATTGTTTCTTTACCTTGAGCAGTATCAGGGTCAACAACAGTAATTACAAGGTACTCTGCATTCATGATCAAGTGTTCTTGGGAGTCTGCGTCCAAAACTGGAGCCATTGCGAATCTGTTGGACATGATCCATTCAACGACTTTGTTTTTATCATTCAAATCACCTTGCTAGTAAAAACTCTATTACCTGTATATTCTACCTGGCTAATTCCGCCGTCCTTTACAATAACCAACGAATTCCCTTTGACTTTAAGGTCTTTGAATCCCTTCTTGTCAGGACAAATATAGAATGGAATCTTTGTCTTTACTTGCTTGCTGGCTCTGATGACAGCTTCCAAATCTTCTTCGTCGTCATACACGTAAAACAATGCAACTTCGTTCTTTTTAATTTTATCTCCAATTTCATTTGGTTTGACCGGAGAAAATGATGGTTCGTTGACAAATGTAAGCGCAAAGTTTTCCAATGCTTGCCCTTGTCGGCTTCCTCGGAATCTCACTCTGGTGTCAGGTTCCTGCGCATAAAAAATTGTCGGATAACCATCAACTTCGTATTGTTTACAAATCCCTATGTTAAATTTTCGATACTTCCATGTTGAGTGCAATCAATTTTGCCAACATTGACTTTGTTTTTCAATCGTGGTGCGAGCTGCTCCAATACAGGCATCAATTCTTTACAGTGCTGTCGTTAATAATCAATTACTCCACACTATGTTAAAAAGTAATTACCCATGGTGCAAAGAATACCAACAGCCAGGGTTTCTTGTTTGTCATTGATGTAAACAAGTCATCCGTTAAAAAGACTAATTCGCCCTTTGGGTTAATTGACGAATCTGGCTTGATTTGCTCATCAATGTACTCTTGCAGCTTGTTGAATCTTGATATTGAAGCTTCGTACGACTTTGCAATGGATATCAAGCTGTTTAATTCACGGTCCATTTCTCCCTTTGACTCCCCATTCTCAATCTTTTCAATATATGGATCTGGTTAACTACAACTTACATCCGTCGATTTTTTCACACAGTTGGGCATCGATAGTACATTCGATTTTTGCAACATTAACGCTGTACTTTTTTTCCTTTACATATTCCTGCAGTTTAAGCCATTCAGGAGTCAATTTTTGACAATGCTTAATTAAATATTAAATACCCCGCACCATTTGGCTCCGTAGAACACAAACCAGTTTCCGGTTGCTACTGAAGATTTGAAATTGTCTGCAGATAATTTGAATAATTTCGGGTCTGCCTCTTCGTATGCTATTTTTACTGCTTCATTTGTTGATGCAAGGACAAATGAAATCAGTGCAACAAAAGTCCAAACTTGCATTTTTGCTTTTTGAGATTGGGGAAATTAAAATTAATTCTGACATTTGTGAAACTACCGGAGATTGGGCCAGGGTAAGAAGCACCTGCATTTTGACGGCGCTTATCTTCCCAATCCAACTACTAATCCTTAGAAGCAGTGAACCTGTTCTTACGAGGAGAACACGAGACAATATTGTAAGAATCGGCTAGATGGCACATGACTAATCTGTAGCCGAAATAATCTAATTTTATGCTGTCTAAAGACTAATTTTTAATATACAGTTTTAATATTTCCAAAATTAATACAAGGTGGACTCCGATAAAATTAAAAAAAGGCTATAAATAGAACAGCACGGTATCAGGAATTATCAAACAACAATGAAATTCTTAGCATTATTACTCGCCTTTGTAGCTGCTGCCCCAAGCCCATCCCTTCCTGAAGATTGCGAAACCACTCCAACCAAGACCCCAAGTTCTGCCATTTCCAACGCTGCCCCTGGATTAGCAATTGCAGTCGTATTGGCTCTCCTTTGAATTTGTTAATAAACATGTGGTTTCATCGTTCAAATTATGAATTGGGTTTGTTGCTAGAAAATAAGTATCGATAACGCAGTTCAAAGTTGGTGATTCCTCCTTTGAATTCACCATACGTCACACTGACAAGATATCTACATCTCTTTGAATTCACCATACGTTACTTTGACAGACCGCGCAAGAGTACGTTTGGTCATGATTTTAAATGTAAAAGATTTAAATAAAAGCGGTTTTTAATGATCGAGAATACGCAAGTTTCCAGAAACTACTTTGTCGTGCAATATTGCCCCTGAAGGAATGTCAATTCTGTTTCCGAAATTGGCAACGATAATGACAGTCCCACTAAGTACTACGTCATGTCCAAATGTAACATCACCAGTAACTGTTAAATGATCAAGTTCAAGAATGTGTGGTGGGCCTTGGAAACGAGTGAGGAAATTGTTGACCTTTGGTTAATGAATCGCACCTTTTTAAAGTGGTCCCCAAGCTTGACTAGTGGCACACTCCCGAATAACCGCTTTGGGTTCAAAATCAATTCCCCGTGGTTTAATTTATACAAATCGGAGGTAATCAAGAACAAATCCGAGGTAGACTTGACTGGTAAGAAACGGCTACGAGGCACATTGATACCGTGACTTCCCTTAAAGTGCTTGATTGCTGCTCCAACGGCAGTTTCCAACTGTACCACCTTTTCACCGTTTTCATCAGTCTTGTGGTTTACAATGATTTCCATAGATAACTCTTGGTTTTCTACTACTCGCTTGATGGCTTTCAAGTTCACCCACAAGTTGTTGGTATTGAAAATCTTGAATTTCTTGATAGATTTAAAGTCTTCCAACTAGAATTAATATCAGGTACGTGTTCGTTAGGGACTTGGGCGATTTCTAATAGTCGGACAGAGTTTTCGTATTCAATCAAGGTACCACCCTTGATATCAGCCTTGGTTTTATCAGTGACTTCCATAATAAATTCGGCACCACTTTGAACAAGGTGGCTCAAAATGTTTTCGTCAACAGTAGCTCCCAAGTTGTCAATATTGGAGACAAACAAGTACTCTTTTCCTTGTTCAAGTAACGCATCCAAAGTGCCAGAGTTTGCCAAAGATTCAAACAAATCACCGTGACCTAAAGTTAGAAATAAAGTGCCTGGTGGGTACCAATCGCTCGGTCTGCCAAGATGATCCTTGGCCATTGGCAAGTGTGTGTCTTTTTGGATTCTAGGAAATCTGGATTGATTAAAAGTCATAATATTCAATTCTTGGGCAGTATACTTTTGGATCAACCGCTTGGTCTCAATATCGGTATTGAAAGAGTTCATGAGAATGAGCGGTACATCAACGCCATTTTCGCTGTTGAGATACTGGAATTAACAATGTTTACTTCGATCTGGCGAACAGTCATATCCAAGAAAGTCATCCCATCTCTTACTTCAATGGCGGATTTAGGTCCAACGCAACCCATGGTAGTTCCTAAACCACCATTTAGCTTTAAAACAGCTAATTTTGAGAGAGCATCCTTGCTGTTTATTTTCTCCAACTTGGTGTACGGAATGATTGTTTCAGCTGAGGGTGATTGGACTTCGTCCCAGTTTCTAGAGTTAGGAATAGCTTGCAATTTCTGGTTTTTACTACGTTCTGCCATGTACCGACAGAACAACTCGTGGAATCTTCCCATTTCAGATGCAAATGCCTTTTGGTAAGCTGGTTCGTCAATATGCGAAACCATCTTGTTAAGCTCTGCTCGCATTGTCTATTATTAGCCAAACTAATTACAGCAGCAGTGGAAGCAGAAGTAGATTCTTGGAACCCCTAAATTTAAAATATAAATACGAGTAGTGAGAATGACCTCATGTGTTCGAGATGTCCTTGGCGGATATCCATTGGGGTTTGAGAAGCTGCAGATTCTGGATCGTTGAACATTTGTGAAATTAAAAGCGAAAATATCGAGGATTAATTTACCAGCTGGAAATGCGGCGCAGCGTGGTACAAATGCAAACACAAAAATACTTGTAATTGACTAAACATTACTGGAGAAGGCTGGTTTCGCACAGCAATATCGCACTTGTCATGGCGATTGTTTGGTTGAAAACTACGCAAGCAATTTCTCTAAATTCCAAGCTACACACAGACCTTTACTTCCTTTTTGAGCTTAATTAATGACCCAAATCGTTGCTTAAAAGGTTCAACGAATGGAGATTAAGTGTTCCTAACATCTCATTATTTGTATAATACGATGGCGCAAAGAAGCGACTGATAAGGCGAATTGTTTCCTATCAACGGCGCATTCTTGCATCGAGATTTCAAAGATCAAAGAGAAAGATCCCGACTGAACGGAACGCCAAACAACCAGTTGATTTCCGTTTGAGAGACCCATAAGCTGCTATTTTCAAAAGCAAATACTTTAAAATTCATTATTGCATATAATTACTCAATGTTTACGAATAAGCGACACGCCTGTAATTCTTTTACACGATGATAATCCATTCAGCCTTAATTACACTCGTTTCAGCAGGAGTCTTGGAAAAAGGCCATTTCCTCCGTACAGGTTAATACCACTAATGCAGGCAAATCAATTTATTCCACAAACAACACCTATTCTTTAACTTTGCAAAAGGACTGCCAATTGGCGGTTAATCTAGGCGACACGCAATTATGGACAACAGGCACAAAAAAGGACGGCTACGACCTTAATGCTTTTAAATGCTCGCGCAGCTACCTGTCAATGTCGCTTGATGGGAGCTTAGACTTGTACGCGGGCAACAACTATTTGCTCTGGAGCGTTAAAAAGTACTGTGTGGGGGATTACTTGGTTTTGAGAGATGACGGGGTCTTAGAATTGACAAATGGTGGTGGAGTGTATTGGAATAATGTCAATGGCACTACAAATACTCCTTGTGGTCCAGTCCCAACTCCAACTAAAAAAGCAGGACTATTTCCAACGATTACTGTGTTAACAAATAGTACTGCAATAACAGATAGCACAGCTATTTCAAGTCACTAATAAAGTTTATTTTAGAATGGAGAAATGTTTTTGGGATTAATTCCAAGCGCTTCACAAACCTCCACATACTTTTTCAAATCCTGTTGTTAATGAATTTTACTTTTCTTTTGAGATATTTCAAGATACCACGTTGTTTTGAAACCCAAGCTTCAAGTTTTCTCTTGCTGCTGGTATCTTTCTTGTGCTTTTCCATGTGCATTCTCATTGCTGCGATTTTAACATTCATTACAGCCGCTAAATTAACATGGAATACCTTGGACCTCGCTTGATCCTGTATCATTAGCTTTTCTTTGGAATAATTCAATTGAGCGAAGTTTGTTGAATTTTCTGACTGACTTGGAATCCGCATTTTCAATAGCCAAAATACGACGCAGCATTTCAGATCTCTCTTGTATATGTCCAGTCAAAGATGCAGAATATAAGGCTTTTGGAGCTTCATTCAACAAGAAATCGGCTTCAGTTGGAGCTAATCCATAATTGTAAAATGGACCTTGAACTGTCTTTAGTTCAATTTCTGAATCTCCAACCTTTGTTGTAACTGGTGATGGAACAGCTCCTTTTGGTAAATCCATAATAGTGGAGAATGTGGTTTCTTCCTTTTTATTTTCCAGTATTTGAACTGCTTCCCTGATTGACTTTTTTGTTGTAACCTTTTCTTCAACCTGTGATCCTTCAACCTTTTTTAATTCGTGAATGGATTCTTTTAGTTTCCCAGGAACAATTGGATGTGGTTTGTACAATCCATTCTCAATCAATAATCCTTTTAATTGCGGGACTGGGGCAATTGGTTTTGGTGGTTGCGACTGCCTCGATGGTGCATATTTTTCTGTAATTGGCGACTGCCTCTTATCTCTTCCAATAATTCTATATTTATCACCCAACTTTTCTTTCAGTTGAGCAATCTTTCTCTGGGTTTTCCTGTATGCTGAACGGGAAATTCTGGTTGGAAGGGCAGGAAATCTCGCATATAATGCAGTGCTAGTATGCAGTTCAATTGTTAGAAATTAATTACTTGAAATTTGCAGCAACTTGAACATTTTTCTGATTGCAAAAAATTTTACACTCGCTACAGTCACTTTATAGAAGCTGACTCTGCCTGTTTTACATGAATGGTTTTAGCTGCATTTTATTATACTGAAATCCTCAGATTCTACCCGCGATAAGGATTTTTAGAATTGTTTGGAAAAATAGTATTATTCAAGTATGATCATCTGACATGGTTATATTTGGCATGAAAGCACTGGTGTAAATTCTTTCCAAGAATGAAAAACGATATATTTACCAAGGGAAAAAAAGAATTACTAGATATCCTTGCCACCGCAGACACAGTGATAAGGAAGAGGCAGAAACAGAATCTCGACCACTACACCAAATGGTTCGATGCATTTCCAAAAAAGCTTCGCCAGCAGGAAGAGTTATCTTTGAGTAAAGAAGACTTGGTTTCAATTGTCCATTGGAAGCTTCTCAATGGAACGTTTAGACCTGGATTTATAAAGAGAGTTGAACAGAATACGGAAGATCAAATCAACGCAGCATCCAAAGCTGCATTTCAAATTATTGAAAACTGGATTGATTCTACCAAAGTAAAAGACAAGGAAACATGTGCAGAGGATGCGGATAGAAACCCAACATTGTTTGATGAGCCAGAGATTAAAGAACTAAGCGATCCAGCATCTGAGGAGAAATTAGACTTTGATATGCTAAAACAGTCGATAAACCAATTTACCAAGCTGCATGGAATCGGGGTTGCGACTGCCACTGGTAAAATACGCTAACCTAGCCATCTTGTCTTGTATCTATAGTTTTATTCCCTTCATGTCCGATCAAGCACTGTTTGCAACCGTCGCAAAACAGAAATATCAGTACACGATGCAAGAGTACAAATTACTGTACGATACGATTGTGGATGAAGCTAGGAATATCGGCATTACACCAAGAGAACTTGAACGCGCTATTTGGTGCTATGATGTTGGTAATAAGCAGAAAGAGCAAATTGAACAAAAGTACAAGCGGAAACCAAAGGCTTTAGAATCAAAGAATAAAAAAAAGTAACATACGTTTATTCCAAACGAATGAACAGGGTTTTACACACTGCTAATTGGTTCAAGATTAGGCAGTTGCCTATCCTGTACACCTTTTTAAATACCAGATAGCGAGGGATTTACTTGGATAATATGCTCTTAATTGAGGGCTGATTTTTCAACTTTTTCAGAATGAACAGCCAACATTCCACAGTAGCTTATTATTCAACGCAGCAATCAGAGTCGCAGTATCGATCAACCAAAGGCATTCCATTCGCCATCTATTGCTCGTTCTTCATCTTATGTGCACCACTAATTTCGTTGTTTGGGTCAAAAAGGACAAGCACGATAAAGTACTTGATCAATGCATTTATATTTGGATACCTATCGTTCGGAGTCATTGTATATTTGGAGGGATCGTCTTTGAAATACCAGGATTATCAAGTGCCTGTAAATGCGGTATCTATGGTGCTGGGATTAATTGCAGCTACATTTATTGGTGAAGTGATCATACTCTCAACTTCAATTGGTAAGTATAATTAACCAAGGGTTTTTCACAGTGTGTTACTTTTTACAGTGGAATTTCAGTGCTTCGCTTCCAGATTCATTAAGACTGTCAATACTAATCATATGCTCAGCATTATCGTTCGGATTGAAGTTTATTCCTCTGGAGTATTTGAAGATTGTTTCCACAAGCTTGTTTGGCACATTTGCATTTTTCACGTCAATCGATATGTTTGTTGATAGCGGGTTTAACCGACTAGATTATATTTTTAGCTCGCATCTGCCGGTAGTGTACGTTACTGCGAGGTATTTGATCTTAATGTAGACATGCAGTGAACGCTGGATTCCTGGTGTTCTTCATCGTGTCGATTGGGATTCAGTACAAGCATTTATTGAACGAGAATCCTGTAGAAAAGCTGTTTGAACAGGTAAATAAAAAGTTTCAATGATTGTTCGCGTTTTCGTTTGCCACTAACTCAAGCGACATCAAGTGATCCTTGACATGAATTCATTGTGTATCACATGGATGGAATGAGCTGGCAGGCAGATTAACAGTCCAGAAGAGTCTAATATATCACGTGACTGCCGTGACATGTTCGTGACTCGATCATTCAAAACTTTCCAAAACCAATAAAATGGGATGCGATGGAGGCTCAATACCAAAGAGAGAAGAACTAGTAAAGACTAAACAGGAAGCAGAAAAGCCGAATCAAACATCAGTAATGAGAGCTGCCTGGGAGCTATGTGCTCTTTCCAAACAACCACTGCTGCAGCCAATAGTTGGGTGCATACTAGGCAAATTGTACAACAAAATCCCAATTTTGGAAACACTTACAAAGAAAGGAGAATATGGAGATGCAGATATCATTATCCCACATATTACAAAACCAAAGGATTTCAAACAGTTGAACTTGACCTTGAATCCAGAAAAAGGAAGACAGTCTTCATCGCTAGTTACCAATGTGTCGGACACTGCAGATCACTCTCAATTTATTTGTCCAATAACCAAGAAGGAAATGAATGGAAGATCAAAATTTGTTTTCCTTTGGACTTGTGGTTGTGTATTTTCAGAATCAGCATTAAAGACTATTAATTCCACAACTTGCTTGGTGTGCAATGAGGAATTCAAACCGGAAGATGCAATTACAATCAACCCAAGTAGTGAAGCTGATGTAAAAACTGCCCAGGACCGTTTAGCAGCTCGTCCAACTAAAAAGAGAAAGAGAAAGAACCCAGAGTTATTGGCTGGATCCGGATCTGATGAAGACAAAAAGAAACAAAAATCAGATAGCAAAATTAACATGAATATGCCAGATTTAACCGAAGCGCATGAAGCTGCCAAAAAGTTGAATAAAAATGTCAAGTTATTCAGCGATGGAAAAGAAGAAGCAAAAGGAGGCAACTACCTTACCAAAGGCACATTTAATAGGTATGCAGCTTGTTGAGCTTAATAAAATATTTTTTTGACAATTTTTTCAACACATATGGAGGATGGACTTGCAGATACTCAGGATGCAGAAACTGTAGGCGTAATCAGGCGAAAATCTTCATTTCTAACCGAAATATCCAAACACAAAGCAGTTTCAGGAACCGCAAAAAATACAAAATTTGACCCGTCCAACCACGAAAATCCAAGACCATATCAGACCGAACTGTTCCTAAAAGCAAAAGAGTCTAATATTTTGGCGATATTGGATACCGGATCCGGCAAAGTACGTCTATTTTAACCAAGACTTTGATTGCATTGCTTTTATTGCGACATATGGCATCCTTAGAACCAGAAACTCAAGCCAAAAAATGTTCAATATTTCTAGTGCCTACTATACCGCTTGTTGGTCAACAAGCATCTTATATTGAGGCGAATTCACCGCTAAAGGTGAAGCAATACCACGGAGGTACAACATCAGCAGCGTGGGACAAGAAATACTGGGCGAATGAAATCCAAGAGTATGATGTTCTGGTTCTTACTCCAGCGATATTTCTATTTACCCTGGATAAGGCTCATGTTAGATTAGCGCAGGTAAACACGATTCTCACGCAGATAAATCTCATCGTGTTTGACGAATGTCATCATACCAGAGCCTCACACCCGTATAATTTGATAATGAAATTGCACTATCGTTCAACCGACAAAGAATTGCGACCCAAAATATTTGGAATGGTTATTTATCGTTAATTTAGACTGCTTCGCCATGCGCATCTAAAGATAATACCCTTGAAGCAATCAAACGATTAGAAGCTAACTTGAATGCAAATGCGTTATCGGCAAATTGCTTCTCTCAACTTTCAAATTATGTAACAAGACCTACGGAAAGGATTGTGTATTTCAGCGAAGGCGACTTTTTCGATCCACCAAAGTTATATTTAAAGATGAATGAAAAATACCGGGATTTATTAATTCTATTACAAAGAGAGATTGCAGATTGTATTGCATTTAGTGATACTTTGGGTCCGTGGGCTGCAGATCGAGCTTTAGAATTTGCGATTGCTGATTTAACTTATGCCTTGCAAAAGCAGATAACTTTGAAAAAGGCTCAATTAAACAATGTGGAATTAGAGGTTGAAAAAGTAACGGAAGAGGTTTCAAATCAGGAAACAGTAAAGAATGATGACAGCGACAACGAAATTCCACATGTTGAAGAAGGCGAAATCCACGATGACGCCATGGACGTCGACAATGATTTACAGTTTTATGAAATCAAACCGGACGTTTCCATCATCGAATCTCTTTCTCTTGAGCACTTGGAATTATATCATAATTATTGTATTCAGCTAGCACAAGATGACAAATGGGGAATCCTAGCAGACCCTCCAAGAGATGATGAAATTGGAGGGAAGGTGTTGAAATTGATTGAACTGCTTATGGAGTACAAGGCTGAAGCAGAATATTTTTGCGGGATTGTGTTCTGTCAGCAAAGAGTGATGGCTAGAGTCCTACAATTAATAATTGAAAACCATCCAAAACTCAATTTTATTCGATCATCGTATTTACTAGGACACGGCGCGGCAAATAAACTATACAAACGCTCCTCGTCAATGTCAGTACCTGTACAAAAAGACATTGTAAACAAGTTTCGAAATGGATTACTAAACCTGCTGATTTCTACTAATGTAATTGATGCCTTATGCTAGGTTGCTGAAGAAGGTCTAGATATTAAGCCATGTAACTGTGTAATAAGGCAAGTGATAATTAATTGTAGATTCGATATGATGGACATGAATTTGATAAACTACATTCAATCAAGAGGTCGAGCGAGAAGAAAGACCTCGCAATTTATTATTATGTCCAACGAAGGAGATGACTCTGTAGAATCTATATTGCAATGTAATTGATATTTAATTAGATTTAAAATTGAACGAAGAAGGAATGCGCAGTGCCCTAAAGTCTGAAATCAGTCCAGCGGATAATGTAGATAAATTTGAGGATATCGCGGATGAAGTTGTGTTCAAAATTTCAAGCACCGGTGCTTCAATTACAATGTATAATTCTCTACAATTGCTGAATCACTACTGCCACATACTCCCAAGAGACAGGTATTACACCCCGCAACCAGGTATCTGAAAACTAAATTTAGATTTCTTGTTCGCTGAGGGTGCTAATGGATTTGCTTGTGAAGTGCGTATGCCAATTAGCATTAGAAAGGATTGTTCCAAGCTACGTGGTGCAATATGCAGCAACAGGAAGCTTGCCAAACGGGACGTGTGTTTTAGAATGGTTAAACTATTGCATTCAGTCGGCGAGCTTGATGACAACCTGCAACCAAGCATACTCACCCAAATTAATGCTGACACTGGACTAGTTAAGCACAATACCGAAAAGAGACGAATTGGCTCAAAAAGAAAGATTAGGAGTTTTGAATCTGGGATTGCTTCGTTCTTTAAAGGCACTTGGGACCCTAATGAAATCTTCTATTTAAATATTATCCACATGGATGTCGAGGAACCCAAAGAAAATCGATTTTTAACAGTGGGATTCTTAACTTTCCACCCTCTTCCAGATGAATGCGTCGAATTCCCAATGAAAATGAATTCATACGATACCAATTTCAAAGTATATACCTTGGAGGAGCCAGTTACACTAAACCGAGAGCAGATTTCTAGTTTTCGTAAATATCACTTTACATTCTTCAAGTCAGTGTTGCGTACTACGTTCACAGAAACAGAGGAGTGGGGACCACTCTGCATACCATTAAATCCCGACAATATCTCTAGTGAAGTAGTAAAGTGCGATCCAATGACAATAATCGACTCAAAGTCAATTGAATACTTCAAGTCAAAAGAATCCGAAACCGAATTTATCAAAGTTGACAAAGATTCCAACTTGGAAGATATTCGAGAAATAGTAGTATTTGATAAATATTTTTACAAAAGACACTATATTTTGACGGATATCAAAACCGGACTCACTCCAGACTCGGTTATCCAAAACCAGCAAAATGGCAAAATCCAATCCGTTGCACACATATACAGAAACCACTTTCAATGTTTGGAAGAAATCAACCGTGAACAGGTTTTGGTAACTGGAGTCCCCATCGGTTATCCCTATCAATCCAAAAAGCGTCCTCCAAAATTCTGTGAAGCACACCTGCTGCC
This sequence comes from Terramyces sp. JEL0728, assembly GCA_027603945.1. Taxonomy (NCBI): domain Eukaryota; kingdom Fungi; phylum Chytridiomycota; class Chytridiomycetes; order Rhizophydiales; family Terramycetaceae; genus Terramyces; species Terramyces sp. JEL0728. The sequence continues at coordinate 126,547 of JADIIU010000020.1, read as the reverse complement.
TCAATTTGGAGCAATTAGCCCAATCAAGGCTACCCACATTCAGGAGGCACTTCGATACCCATTATTCTTGCGATATCTCAATCACCGTTTGATGATGCACGATCTCAAACATGGCGCTGTTGGCACTGCCACCAACTTATTATTGAATACTTCAATTGATTTGCTGCAAAAAGCGTTTACCTGTCCCTCGGCAAATTTAAGCTACAATTACGAACGCTTGGAGTTTCTCGGCGACTCTTTTTTGAAAGCTCATTTGACTCTTCATTTGTTTGTGCTCAATCCAAATCGGCATGAAGGTTATCTTTCACAAGCGCGTGCAGAGCTTGAAAATAACAACAAACTCCGCTCCACTGCCAACTTGTACAATCTTGAAACATTTATATTATCTTTTCCTTTTTCAAGACAGCATTTCGTGCCTCCCAGATTGAAAGGAAATATTAATCAAATGCTGAGTGACAAGACTGTAGCGGATGTATTTGAAGCTACTATTGGCGCTTGTTTTACGGACTCTGGTGTTGCGTCCGCAGCTACATGCATCAAGTCATTTTTGGGCAATAGTTTCTATGGAAATTGGACCGGGTATTGGCTAAAGTGGAACAGCTACGGAGTTTCTTCAACGACGATCGATCCTTCAATGTTAAAATCCTGTCGCGCCGTGGAAACTAAAATTGGATATGCGTTCAAAAACCCAGCCATACTTGTTGAAGCTCTAACCCATTCAAGTGCGATTGTTGGCCAAGCTAGCTATGAACGATTGGAGTTTTTAGGAGATTCCATTCTTGGATTTGCAGTGACAGATTTTTTGATGAAACTCGACCACAAAATGCAACCAGGTGCTTTATCAGATCTTCGAACAGAATTGATAAACAACCAATTTTTAGGCGTAATTTCATGCATGCTGGAATTACCAAAGTATATGAATTATATGAATGTCGAATTATCCAATGCAATCTCTCAATGGTGCAAATTGTTCCATGACGAGCAAAAAGTGCATGAAGACTCCAAAGAAATTGGCAACACAGCGGAGTCTATGCTCTTTTGGAACCGGTTGCCTACTTCGCCAAAAGCTTTGGGAGATTTGTACGAAAGTTTGCTGGGAGCAGTTTTTGTAGATTCTGGATTTAAATATGAAGTAGTAACGAGTGTAGTCGATGCTACTATATTCAAAAGGTGGTGGTACCGTTTTGAGGTTCTTATTGAAGACGCAAGTGGATTGCAAATCAAGCACCCTCTTCGTCAATTGCAGGAAATTATTGCTAGATTAAAGTGCACAAAGTTGTTTATGGAGTATTTAATATTAATGCCAGGTTATCAAGCATGTCTGATGGCAACAGTGAATGTAAGTTCAAGGTGCACGACACAATAATTGCCGAAGCAATCGCAGAAAATAAGAGAGATGCGAAAAAGAGTGCTTCTTTTACCGCAGTAAATTATTTACAAGAGCAGATAGACTTGCATGGGAAGATACCATACTGCGACTGTGAAGATGATCCAGAAACAGAAAAAATCCAAAAAGAAATTATAGAAGAAGTTTGGATTGAAATGTGGAACGATGAACCAACCGACGAGACTAACCCTGACGAAAGAACAAAGTATATTGCCCAATTTGATGGGCTATCCTTTGATTATTCTTTATAATCAACTAATAAATTAAATTGCTACATAGATTTATTAATTCATAAATACATTCTACAATATTGTACATCTCTTTTTCTCTTTCTTGGCATCAGACGGAGCAAACGCACTTGTAATTTCCGGAAATATTTTCCCAGTTATTACGGCACCTTCAGGTGGTTCAGCGACTGGTGGTTGTTGTTGTGGCATTGTAGAGAGTATCAATGACCCTTTATCGTTAATTCCATTTTCTTTAATCGTAGTTTCTACTGCTTCAACGACTTCTGTACATTTTCCTATTAGTTTATACGTAGAAAACAGTCCTAGGGTCAAGATTGGTTACCTTGTCCTTTCAATACAATTGCAGGTCCAGCTTCATACGAACAAATCTGTTTAGTTTGATGATAGAATATATCTGATACCAAAATAGTATCGGAGGATACTTGCAGTTTGTAGGCTGCATTTATCATTGACTGGAATTGATCCTTAAGCGCTGCCGAGTCTTGTGCTAGCTCAACCGGGGTAAAGTCACAATGAATACCAACTTGCGCCTGGAATTAGTCAATCCTCACTTTAATATTGCGTCGCTTATTTTGATTATACACATCTAATGAAAAGAACAATTCGTGAGCAAATGTTGCGACATCATTTGGGGTTCCTGTGTCGAGCCCATAATTTGCCAACAGATCTAAATGAATATGGATTTACAATACTGGTTTGCAATCCTTTTTGGCTTCTTTAGCGTAAATTTGTCTGCAAGCACGTCCAGGATTTGTGAAAAATCATTGAGCACATCAAAACACTCCATTGGTAGAATATCAATGACTGGTTTGCGATTGGTGATGTGTGCAGGCTCAATATTCTGCTTGGAAGAAGCACCCATCAATGATTCTACTTCTAGCTGTTTAGCTAATAGTTGCGCGTGAGCTTGCCCCTTTGGTGCAATATTGGTGGACGAGTTATTATAGAGATCACTGGCCAGTTGATTTTCTCTTTCTGATTTTTGATACAAGGCATTTCCATTCAGCTCATATCCTTTGATTGCAGAAAATACCGGCTGGATAACCAACACCACTGGGGCCAACCCGTGATGGCTTCCAAATGGCAACGCATACTTTTTCAATGCAGCACCCATAATTTTGTGGACACCGCTTGCTTGAATAAGGGAATCTCGAACTTCCAAAGATTCAGCAATATTTGAAAAGATTGGCATAGCTTTTTCGATAAATTTCAAATCCTAAATGTTAAATCAAGCTACTTCTTGGCCGACGGCTCTAAATGCTCCTTCAAAAAAGACTGCAAGGATTCCGGAAGGACCGCCTTGGGTCCAAACTACATCACTTGCTACACGGTTTATCTTTTTGGTCAAATAGTGATCCACATCCTTTGTTACTGCTCCAACTTTGAGTTCCAGCACTAACGGCTGACTTATTGGATCCTTTTTCAATGTCAATACAGCCAATTCGTGGAACATTTGTTCCCCTATTGGAAGATTGGTAGCATTGACCGAACCTGCATTGCAATATGCTTGAAGTACACAATCAAACCCTTTGGAATCTGGCGCTAGTTTGAGCAGAAGCACAGACGAAGCTTTTAATGCATTCTTGATTATTGCAAGGCACTGTGTTAAATTGAAGTACTTTTTCTATATACCTGACTTCCATTTCTCTCTCACTTTTAATATTCATATTTTTAATATCTGTTAATTTGTTTAGAGAATCCAACTTTTGCTCTTTTGATTGTAGTAGATTCTGCTGAGCAATTGTATCCAGCTCGCATGAAGCCCATTCTGCCATTTCATGCAAAATGTTCATATCAATCACACTGATATGGCTGCTTGGTGGTCCCTGTATGCTCAATGCGCCAATTCTATATTTTCCGCTTAATTAGTTATTGCGTACCTAATAACGATTGGTACCCCTGCATAAAACTCTAAACCAGGCTTTACTCTCATATGCCGGCATCTTGGATCAGATTTTGCATCCAATATGGTTATACCTCTACCCGACTCATCTTGCACAACCCACGAACAGAAAGACTCGTATCTAGCCTCTTCTTTAATTGGACTTGCAATAGGGCTTGTGTAAGATGCCGATTTCCAAATTACTTTATCTGTATCTACCAAGCTAAGTACACAACACGTTCTTCCCAATAGTTTTGCAGTCATCTGGGTGATCTTGTTTAAACGGGGATCTAATGTTAATTTGCCTTACTATCAGATGCATCAAGAATTCCCAATGCATACAGAGCAGACAACCTAGATTGTTCAGTTTCGCTGGCAGTTATTCCACTACTCTCTGCTGTATGGGACGGAATTGGATATGCTTGAAAAATTTGGGGAGGAATGGCTGGCACAGCTTGTGCAATTTGTTGGGTGAATTGTGGAGTATTACTTTGTTGTTGAGCTGGAAGTATAGGATTAGTTTGCTGCACTGTGATTTGCTGCAGCTGAGGTAATTGAATTGGGACGGGCTGGGCTTGAGTTTGCTGCGCAGTCGTTTGGCCTGCAATGGGTGGTGATGGGTAGCTTGGAGGTAAACTTGGCTGTACTGGAGAAACCTGTTGGGATACTTGGCTCCCTGTGGCAGTTGAGGATCCCATTGCGCCTGCATTCAAACCCGGTTGGTTATAGTTTAGTTGACTTTTACTATCCGGCATATTTGATGTCGGCAATTGTGAAATAGTCGGAGATGCTACTATTGGTGGTTGGACGTTGATTGTTTGAGTAGGATTGCTTAAATTTTGAATTGGAGCCCCTTGGGGTGTTGGAGGTGAATTTAGCTGATTGCTTTGAGGAGGAGAGGTGGGAAAGCTCTCTAATTGTGCTCCACTCTGTTGAGGAATAACAATTTTCTGAGAAACTCTGTCAGGGTATTCTTCCGCTCTTTCTCCAAGCTTTGGTGATCTTTCTTCCAATGAAGATCCCTCCTCAAACTCAATAGGCTTTTTAGCCTTGTTTGCCTTTCCTTGTTTGGGAGGACCAGGAGCAAATGGCGGCAATGCAGTCTCAATCTCCTTGACTGGCTTTTGATCATAATCAACAGGATTATAGTATGCATACCCATAAGGGGCATTCATAATTGGCTGGCCTTGTAATAGTGGCTGAGTCCCAATCAACTGCTGCATTGGCATCCACTGTCTTGTAGGCTGGATCATAAAATCTTGCAAATATTGCGGCTGAGTAGGCATATAGTTTGAATTTTGATACATATAGTCTTGTGGAGCACGATATCCATAAATAACCTGTTGAGCTGCAGCTCCAGATTTTGCTCTTTTAGACTCCTAAATTAACACTGTTTACTTGGCCGTAGTCTCCTTTGGATGATGATGGTTGCTGTTCAATAAAATCTTCGTCGCTATCTTCTCGTTTTGTCCTGGCTCTTGACTTTGGAGGAGTAAGTGTGTACGGTGCTACCCGATGCCTTGCCTTTTCTGCTTCGTGGAGAGATTGATCGCTCTGTTTAAGAAAATCATGGTCTGCCGGTCTATAAAAGTCTGTAAGACGATCCGCTTCACTCTTGCCCCTGTTTCTTGATTTTTTCTTTTCAACTTTTTCTACGTGATTATCATCTCTACTCTCTCGAATATTCACTCTGTGCTTTGGAACAAATGATTGTCCCTCGCCTTCCTTGTAATTGGCTGGTCCCCGCAAACCCTTCTTTGCTGGTACAGCTTCCGTTATTAACTGTGGGATATCTGCCAGATTTATTTCTTTTCTTTGCATCTCTTGTTTGTTTTCAACATCTTTGTCCATTGGCGTTGATTTCGATGGATTGCTAGAGTCAATTGATTTTAAGCCGTCAATTTGATTCACCTTTACTCCAAAATGTTCGTTATTTCTGCCTCCCAATCTTGGAGTCGACGTTTCTTCCTTTTGGCTGCCATATTGATACACTTTTTGATCAAGCAGCTTTTTTGGAGTCTGTTCAGAGAAATAATCATCAAAATTCGTATTATTTAAACCCCCGATATTAATATTGCTGTTGGAATTGCCGTCCTGAGGGGTTGATATCTCCAGACCTGCTTCTAACGTGTCCAGAAGGTTGACAGTTCTAGGAATATTTTCATTGTTTTCCAAATTTTGAATTTCCGTTGAATGTTCTTCCTGAAATATACTCGAATCTCCTTGGGCAATACTATCCAAGCTGCCAAATGTCATGTTCTGATTAAACTTTTGCAAATGACGTCTTTGCAAAAGTTAACAATGAAGAAATCATCAAAACGAAAAATAATAGAAATAGACTATTATATATAATTAAATTATCCTACAGGTTATGTCCATCGGTCGTCTTGCAACTTTTCCATCCCGCCAAAATTATTGGTTTCAGAATAGAGCTGTCTGAGCTTTCCTTTTGGATTCGAGGAGAGGAAATCCTTTGCGTGTCTCTTTATCTTTGAGTTATTAGTGTATGGATTGCTACGAGGCTGTGCTATAGAAGCTTTAGCGGGCAGAATATTACGAGTTTTTTTGCTAGCAGTTGGTTTAGCTACTGTCTGCTTAGTATTACCAGCCATTAATACAAACTCTGAGGGCTTTTTAGTGAGTTTGGGCTTTGTATTCTCTTTTTTAGTATCTAGTTCTGCATTGGCATTTTGATCCGCATAGTAACTATCGTGCTTTGGATAATTGAAATATTCGTATTCTGGATATGAAACATAATAGGGATATGAATATTCTATTGGCTGGTAATACTGCATTGGGATTGGTGCCATGGAAGGTGCGATCCACTGTTGGGGCCAAAAGTTATTTGCGTCGTAGATAGCAGGCTCTGCGATCTGTGTGGATTTTGAGGTGAGGGTTGAGTTTTTAGAGCTGTCGTCTGAGTTTTTGGTTTCTGGAGCGAATCTGATGGTTTGTCCACTCTTTGGTCTAATTTGATCCTATGTCACGACCAAAGTACCTTGTCGATGTTTTTCTTGAGTTTGTCAAACTTTTTAAATAGACTTGGATCAATGTGAAAGGTTCTGGACTGGCTGAACGCCTGGCCGTATCCAGAAATGTTGGAAGTAGACGATACTGAAGCTGCGCTGCAAGGGCGTGACACAATTTCCCTTGCAGGTGTATCCTTCTTTTTTAGAATTGATTTTAGGCTGCCAGAAACGTTTGACGGTGCAGTTTTAGGTCTCTCGTGAACAACAAAGTCTTCAGGGATCCTAAAGTCAATTGATAATTACGATGCAAGATCCGAAGCTTTACTACTAAAACTATCTTGTCGTACAGGTCCATTTATTGTTTCCAGCTTTTTCATTCCAAGAGTTTGGTACTTTTTGATATCTAAAATATCTTGTTCAATTTTTTTGAAATGTGAAATTACTATACTTTCCAATTTGCTCTCCTCTATCACTTCTAAACTTTTTGATATTTCAGAAATATTTTCTACAGGTTTTCTGATTCTAGCGGATTTTAATCGCGTAAATTTTGTTTGTTTGTCAACCTGTTCTTCCTTGGGTATATTTTTAACTATTGACGGCTCCTCTACTTTTGCAACTGAAATAGGATCTGTTTTGACATAATGGACCGCGACTTCTCTCGATGGTGGAATATCAGCTATTTTCACACTGCGCTCTCTTGCAGATGCTGCTTTTCGCTTTGTTGCGTATACTTTTGGGGTAGTTGGGATGTGCTCGATTTGCTTCAATGGAGAACTACTTGCCAAATCTCCTTCAGGTTTTGGTATTTCCACTTTTTGAAACTCTTCAGCGATAGACGATGGTGATTCCTCATTTGTTTGTAATTCTTTCTTTTCTCCACTTTTAGATTGTTTCTTTAGGCTCTGTAACGTATCTTCTTCAGCTACTGGGGAATTTAATCCTAACCGTGTAAAAAAATTTGAAAATTCTTCCTTTGCTACACTGTTTGTACTCTCCTCTGTTGCAGGTCTTGATTGTGGTGATATCTGCACATTGGCCATTGTTTTTTCAGGAAGTGTCTGACAACCTACTTGTCAATGACGCAACATACCTGTATCTTGCAGCTCAATGTCTTTGGTCTGTAATTAGAAAAATGGAACCTTGGGCAGCTCCTTTACGTTAATAGGGAGTGTTTGAACGTATTTATGAAGCATGATTTTGCTGTCCATTTTCGCTGAATCAGTTGCGGTCGACACATTGGATGATTTGGCCAGCAGCTTTGGCTTAACAGGAATGTTTTTAAATTTCACGTTGATTTGTTTATCCGTATTTTCGAGCAGTATGTCGTTTATTGATTTTGAAACTTGCTCGAGCAATACCGCGTTTGTCTGAATAGCAATCGATTTATCTTTTCTCGTCAAATTTGGGGCCAATGTGTGTTGCCTTAATTTCACACATGTGTGCACTCTTTGACTGGCCTTGTATCCTCCAGTACTGAAATGCTGGTGATCGCGATATGCAGTGCCAAACAAATTTCGGCTTGGAATGTCTGCATGGGTGTTTAAACAGGCATTTAGTCTACTTTTCTGCAATATTTTTTTGTCACAAAGCGATTGGATATCCAGTTTTGTTCGAATGGTGCGTATCTCCTGTAACTCGCTCTGCAGTTCCAATAATAATTTCCTCCGAAGAACTTCGTACTGATCCATTTATTATTGGAATGTAAAGTCATAAACAAATAAATGATTTATTTACTAGAATATTTACAGAGTGTATACAGTAGCATTTAATAGTTCATTGTTACCCAGTTATGTGTTAGGACTTCTTGCAGTGTCGCTCTTTTCTTTGGATCTTTCTCCAGCATTCGCTCCAGGAGTGACAGACATTGATCTGACATTGTTTTGCTTGATTTGGAGAATGGTTTCGACAACGCTTGCTCGGCAGAGGAGAAGGGAACAGCTCCAGACAGAATAATATACAGACAGCAACCCAGAGCCCAGATTTCTGCTTCAGGACCAACGTACTCTCTTTGCATTAGAATTTCGGGCGAGGCATACTGTTTTGTTCCCAAGAAGGTATTGAATTTTCTTCTTCCAGTTCTGTCAAAAAATTGAGCTGAACCAAAGTCGATTAACTTAACTCGGAATTGATCGTCAATCAAAATATTTTCATCTTTGATATCTCTATGCACTAGACCGGCATGATGCAGATGTGCAATTGCTTTGAGTATCTGTTTAAAGATGTATCTTGCAGCAGGCTCGGTGAACGATTCGTATTTCTCTATACATTCGAATAGATCCATTGCCGATCTTCTTCTATTGTGTCCGAATTCTGCAATTTCCATATCTGATAAATCTTCGGACCACGAGGTTCCATGTATCTCTGTTATGCAATAGCACAAGAGTGTGTCTTCAAAATAATCAACAAATTCGATAATGTTTTCATGCTTTATCTATGATTAATTTATGGTTACGTTCTTGATGACTGCAACCTCAATTGGACATCTGCCTAGATCTCGATCGTTTATCCAACTAGTAGCTGGTACTTTGCTTTTGAAGATGAATTTGCAAGCAACTTGTAGTCCATCCGCTAACCTCATAGCAGAAAAGACGAATCCAAATCCGCCGTAACCGAGCTCTTCTCCGAGAACATAATTATCGGCGAATTTTGCAGGCAAGATGTACTGCGATAGATATCTTGTTGGGTTGAATACTAGACCAGTTGTATTTGTTGGACTGACAGGACTAGGATAAGCCTGTTCAACCCTGATATTCGTTGTTCTGATTGGAATTGGTCTGGACATTGCCTGATCTGGCTGGGTGTGCAGTGTTTGGAATTTATATTTCAAAGGCGCTTGGACAATTTCGCGTTAGTGTCACGCTAAAATCACACGTTCACCCAGTTGTTGTTTGGATGTTCCAAAGGGAGCAAAACAGGGAAAAAAATCAAAATTTTACAAAATGGAAAAGCGGCTGGGATCAGTCCTAGTTGGCACTAGTACTCTAGATACGCACGTATTTTTTGTGTTAAAGGGCTATTTTTTACATGAAATTAATATATACAATCATGCGATCTCGCGATCACTGGCTTTTATGCACCGCGTATGATGAGCGCTGATCTTGCTAGGTGGCTTTAACATTCGGGGAAACCCATTTCCGCCATCTTTTAAACAATAAATCAATGGTGGAAATTGTTCGCATTCCCGAATTCGCCTTCAAACAGGGACTTGACAAACACAAGTCGGCAAAGCGATTGTTTGTACTATTTTATGCATCAGAGAACGAACATGGGGTATCATGGTGCCCAGATGTACTGCAACGTTTAACGTAGTGTGTTAAGGCTATGCCTTTGATTCGCCAAACCCTGGAGACTAAACTCCCAAATGCAGTTTTATTAGAAGTAGCAGCGGGAGATCGTCCCACCTATAGGACAATGGAAAACCACCCGTACAAAACAGATTCAGAACTGCAATTAAAATATGTTCCAACTTTGTTTGAATATGGAAATGTATGTTTTCAATTAACCACAGGGGAGAGCGATTGCTGGAAAGAAACTCGAAGATTCTGACTGCCATGATCAAGCAAAACTCGACAAATTCATCCAATAAACAATACTCAGATATCTAATACTTTTTCCTCATTCGATTCGGAATTAGCATGGAATTAATCATCATCGTAAAGTTACTTGAGCCTGCAGAGTAAAGGACTGCACATCAAGAAGATTGTTCCGGATGAGCAATCCTTCATTTAATCGACTCTAATTTAATTTTAAAAAAATTTTTAATTCAAAAATCTCCGACCAGAGTTTACAATTTAACCGCGTCAAACACAGAGGCAAGCTGATCAACCTCATTTACAGTAATTTTTGAGGCATCTGACCTGGATGGATCAACAAGATTGATATTATTAGTCCTGGTTGATTCGTCCAAAGCTATGGGAGAAGTAATATGCACAGTCTCGACAACTTTGGAAAGCTGATCAACACCATCTTCTATTAATCCGAGTGTCTTTGCTAGTTCGCGACACCCATCATCACAACTTCCTCTATAAAACGCATCTCTTCGATACTTTTGAACATCTCCAATAAAATCAAATCCCTGAGATTGCATCCTCCTGTCGCCGCATTCTTCCATATTGATCAGCAACCTTGGGACTTTTCTGCCTACAAAATTGATTAGGTCGCAAAATGGCGCTACTTTGAGACTGGTTCCCATTACGATCAAGGCATCGCATCTGTCAAAATCAACTGATTGCAAATTGTAGAATTTATCTGGCAATTTTTCTCCAAAGAATACTATATCCGGTTTTATCAGTCCTTCGCAGTCACATGTAGGGTTCTTGCTATCAAACACTTGCTGTTTAAACTCATTGATGGTGTACCGTTTGCCGCAACCTGGAATGGATGTGTAACTAGCTAGCCGTTCATATTCTGCAATGGCTTCAGGATCATCCTCTGATGAGTCATCATTAGGATCTGCGTCAGTTTCTTTTTGAACTCCCTGTTCATCTTTTCCTGGATCTGTTTCGTTTGGTTGATCAAAAGGAGGCACAGATCGCCCAACGCAAGTAGCTTGATGAAATGAGCCGTGAGCTTCAACAATTAAGTCACCTGGAATTCCTGCAAGTCTTTCAAGCATGTCAATGTTCTGTGTATAATTACGAAGCAACATGTCTTTGTCGGCCAGCAGCTTTATAAACTTGTGGCATTCAGTGGGTTGAAATGTGCCTGGGAATAATTCTCTGGAGAGTTCAAAGAATGGTTCTGGTTTTGCTTTAAAATAGCGGATATCAAATATTGCCTCTGGAAAGGGCAGCTGGTACCTATGTTAAAATAATATACTTTTGCAGATTGTCATACAACCCAGTCCCTGGAGTGCGGAAATCCGGTATACCTGGATCAAATAACAAGCACCTGCTGAAGTTGAGATACCTGCCCCAGTCATAACTATAATATTTCTGCAATTGTTTTTTAAAATATAATCTGCAAATGAACGGAGCGACGGATCCTTGATGATATTTAATGAGGCATCTTCAGCCTTTTCATCCAATGGGGTCTTGAACAACCGTTCTGTTGGTGGTTTCCGTCCAGACATTTTAAAAATGAAAGAAAAGAAATTTGTAAACATCATTCGAGTCATACAGTAAGACGTGATATCCAAAAAGTTGTAGATACGATCAACCCCGATTTGAGGAGTAAAGTTGTTCCAACCAAAAAAAATGATTACAATCCCGAGCGAGTATATTTACTTCAAGTGCAAAATGTTTTCCCATTCCTAACTCTAGCCAGACGAACGTAGAACTAGATGAAGCGCAACTAAAGAATATTATAGTAATTGCAGTCAAAGCAAATCATGGAACTCACGGAGCTGCTCAGACGATTGATTTGCTGCATTTTGAAGACGATTTATTCTATTTAAGGGCAAACAAAGAGTATTTTCCTATTAAACTAGTGCGGAAAAGATTGTTGCCAGTTCGCTGCCGTTTGTCAATTCATATGCAGGGAATTCAGTAATTATTCGAGTGTTGGGCCAGGCGGATTCTTTAGCCTTAATACCCTAAATAGAATATCATTAATCTGTACATTGACATTATTCCGACTTTTTGAATCCAAGGTATTATAAGGAGACTGACTCTGACTGTACGCTCCATCTTCAGCTGACAGTCCAGTTTGCTGCAATGGCGATAATATTTCTATTCAGTTTATCAAAGTCGTATCGCTCATATCTTTTTATCGTCTTCGTACCTGACAATACAGAACGATGACAAGCGACGAGATACGTTCGATATTGCCAGTGCCAAGATGTGCTGGCACCACGCTAAAGTCTAATTTCCAGTAAAGATGTACAGGAAACCCCAAGGTTCCCGGACTTTCAAAACCGCGTTTAATTCTATCATTTATTACAAATTCAATAGGGATAATAACTTGCTACAAACCTTCTTGTAGTTCCAAACTCCACCAGAGATTCTCTTGAAGTGAATCCCATTCAAATTCAATCTCGGTACCTTGCAAATTTCTATTTGGAAACCAACCATTTGAGGCTTGTATTTTTTATCCTTGTAGTGTTCTTTCTCAAATATATTTGCATCTACTTCACATTCAAATATGCACTTGGTATCTGATGTGTAGACTACATTATGTTTTCCTAGAATTGTTCCGAGTTGAATTAATATTTCAGGTGCAGATTTCTGAGTTGTAGTAGAATAATTTAAAAACCATCCTGAAACTGCTCTCAATTCCTCCTTGAATTTCTCTGCAGTGGACTTTGGCGCAGTATGAGTTGGCATTACTGGATCTGACGACTGCCTTTTTTGATTTTCCAGTGATATGTTTTGCATATTAGAAGTGATTTTATCAGATCTATCGCTATAGGACACTGCTCGATATGCTGGTATTCTTTTAGAAACGTCATTTCTTAAATATCCGTGATTGGACGATTCAACAGAATCTCTGCTTGCTTTCAGATCGGTATGCGATGAGTGTGCAAGAGTTGTATTGGAATCGTTTACGCTGTTCTTTCTATTTTGAGAGAGTTTGCGGAAAGCGCGCAATTTCGCTTGCTCTCTGACAACCATTTCTGAAAGTAGGAAATAGGTTGCCCTAATTGCGTTTGGCTGTGTTGGATCTTGAAGCGGAGAGAATGCGTCGTAAATTTCAGGTTTGTTGTATCCGAATATTTCTAATCTGCTTACAATATCGGTACTTAAGGTATTTGGGTCGGTGATCACTAGCCGTTTAGGGATATAGTTTGGAGGAGGAGAGCTATAGCCGTCGTTGACCCAGGGATGCTGAAGGACTTCTGGCAGTGTCGCTCTTTTCCTGGGGTCGACGGTGATCAAACGATCAATCAAGTGTCTGGCTTCTAGAAATTAAAAAAAATTACTCGAATGGATATAATCAGGGACTTTATATGTTCCACTGGCGATTTTCTTGTACAACTCTTTCATATTGTCATCGTCAAATGGCAAGTGGCCGCAAAGCAATGCAAATAGAATTACACCTATAATTATCTCAAAGCTACCCAAACTCCACATATCCACTTCCGGGCCTTCATACTTTTTACCCAAAATCATTTCTGGAGCAGCGTAAAAAGGAGAGCTGAGTCAGCAAACGGATTACCCACAAAATGTATCCAACAATCCATTCGTTGAAAAGTTATTTCCAAACCCAAAATCGATAATCTTGATGTTCTTTTTTTCATCCAGCAACAGATTCTCTGGTTTCAAGTCACGGTGGATGATAGCGTTCTGAGTTAATTAGCAATCACTTGATGGCAATAGTCTACGGCTGATAGAACCATTCTGAAAAAGCTTCGGGCTTCCTTTTCTTTTACACGCTTATTAGCAACAATATAATCAAACAATTCGCCTCCAACAGCATATTCCATTACTATATAAATGTATTCTTGCGTCTCGACAACATCTATGACTTTGACAATGTGCGGGTGGTGTAATAATTTCAAAAATCTAATTTCACGTTGTAATCTGGCGACTTGCTTTGGCGATTGTATTTGGCACTTTTCAATTAGCTTGATGGCGACCTAATGCATTATCTAGTAAATACTTTTTCATCCGTTTCAATGTGTTTGGCAAGTCGAACTTTGCCGTACGTGCCTTGACCTATCACTTTATCTAATCTGTAGTCCCCTATTTGAGCTGGGGGTTCCGTTTCAGGATGGTTGGTTGATTGGCGAGACATATTAATGAATTATTCAAATTGGTGTGTGAATTGTCGGAAAATTCTTAGTAATACGTCAGGTTACTTTGGCGTTTTGAAGCTTGATGATAGACAATGAATGTGACGTAGCAACACTACAGTAGAGTTGTACTATATCAAACCTAGCTGGCTGATTAAGAGTAGAATGCAGTCCTAGGTTCGGTGAGAAAATCCGGCTTTCATAGGAGGCCAATATAAGATTAAACTCTTGTATTTATATTAAAAATGAAACTATTGCTAATATCACATAGCATGAAGCAACTGATTTGTCTGCATTGCTTTTGGTTGGGGAGGCAGTTGCAGATGGGACACTAGTGGATGTTGTAGGTGCTTTGGATATTGTGAATTTGCCCATAATCTGCAAGAATTGAAGATGTTTCTGATCAACACCAGTTGAGGTAGTAAGGTCGCCTCCTGGAAGATTCTGATCTCTTTGTAATCCCCAATATGAAATTTGAGAGACGTATGATACTCCATTGGCAAAATCCAACAATTCCTTGGCATTATCCAGGGAAAATACCAGGTTTGGCGAGTCATTAGCACCAATCATTGGGGTAATACCCAACGATACCTGGACTCCCATTTTGTTGATCATTTCTGCCGCTGCCTTTGTAGCCGAAATGCAGTATTTGCCCATGTCAGTCTCGCCATTAGGTACGCTGCTTCCAAAGTCCCTATGATAAACGATTACTTACATTGTCATCAAGTTGACTACATCGAATGGCACTTTCATTGACGCGGCAGTCGACATCAAACGCAATCCATCGCCAACCAACCCTTCAAGGGCTACCTGTAGAGTTAATATTAGCCTGAGATTCGGATTGTTCTTTTTTAGCTGAATAATAGCGTTGTATCTCTTGGAAACTGTCCCATCAGACAAATCACCGGCTTCAAGATCGAAATCAATGCCAACTGGTTGGTAAAAGTCAATAACACTTTGATAAGCTTTAACGAGATCGTCTACGTTTTGAACCACACTTGCAATCTCCATGTGTGTCCCTTGCGCTACCCCGCCAAATGAAACTACAACATCGCCGCCAGCGTCGCGAATTCCCTGAACAAACCCGGCAGTATTGGCCATTGGAGTAGTTCCGAGATTAATATTACCTTGCGGATCCATATTGACAAAAGCCAGGATAACATGCTTTACAGTGCTGTTCTTGATTGCATCAGCAACAAATGTAGTTGAATTGTCAATCGCACCTAGACCTGCATATGGAATAAAGAGTTTGCTCGTTGGATAGCGTCTTGTAGATGAGCTGCCATATTTGGATTGGTATTTTGCTGTTCCGAGATAATTCTTGTCATTTACATCTTCATTGTGATAATTTGAGTAGGCCAGATCACCATTTTCCTGATAGTAGCTGTTTTCAGAGTCATAAATGAAGCTTGCTTGGTGTGATGAATAGTGTTTTTGCGATTGGTGGTCGGGTAGATATGCTGCGTAATCTACTTGCACCCGAGAAGCAATAGCAATGCCAGATAAAATATAAGGTATGAACATGATAACCCACAGCTTTTTTTGTTCTTTTATGTATGAAATTTGCACAGATGGGCAGTGGTGGTGGAAGGGGGAAAATTCAAGAAATCATCTCAAAGTTGGATCAGAGTGTTTGCGCAATTTTGCAGGTTAGGGTTCCACCTGCGACGGTCCTAATTAATACCTACTCTTGTTGTTTATGGAATACTCTACGTTTTTTCATCTCGTCTCTTCAGCCTAGGCTGAACTTTCAAAGACTAAAAAGATGGCTGTGCCTCCAAATTACTTTTCTAGTCGATTCAAACCACCAGCAATATTCTTATCTCACTGTACAGCCAAAAGCTATAGATTTAAAAGGGCACACTCGGAAACTTGGTACCGATGATCCTACCTTGACCATCTAATAACTACCGCTACGCTAATCTGTGGTGGTAGGGCCAGAAATTAACATTTTGATTAACCTTTTGAATTTTTTGATTTGGCACAAAAAGATGACGGGTCAATAACCCCAATCAAACCAAACGTCAAAATGGGACGATAATTTTTCAAAAATTCAACTTTTTCTCCGCGATTCGATGATTATACCATACGGTGTTAAAAATAGAGATACCGCAAATCCAACCGCCGAACTGAAGCAAGGGCTGTTTAAACGGTCCGGCGACAGCTCATCCAACACACTAATTGCATTGGTATTCACTGGTGGATTTCTTATACTAATGGGACTTGTCGCTTATTATTACGTTGCTAAATTCCGGAAAAAGAAGCTTGAAGAAACCAAAGAAGCTGAGCTTGAACTAAAGAGTGCACCATTAATTGTTGCCGTGAATGCGACAGGAAACGAAAGGCAGCCAGATGACAAAGGAAGTGAGAAACCACCTACAATGGTTGATGAAATACAGATTGCGAAACCAGTGGATCCGAACCAGTACATGGAAACGGTGGTTAGAAACTTTAAAAATACACAAAAAGACTTGGACTCTGCCGACCCCAATGCTAGCAAATCTACCATTTACGTTCCTGAAAAGCGGGATGCTATTTCTAATATACTAGACGGCTATGAAGCATCTTCCGCCACTACTACTAACGTTTCCAAAGATGAAGATAATGCAAACTTGACTGTCGAAGCAGATTCGCATGATTCATCAGGCAAATGCACAGAACCGATAGAAGTGACAGGTGTGGAAATTGTGACTATCAAGAATGAACCTGTCAATGATAAAACAATTACCAGAAAAGCAGTGTCGAAAGAGAGCGGATTTATCTTGAACGATGCCAACAAAGCATCCAGAGAAGCAGTAAATGCTTTAATCAGTGCTTTAGCCCCTCCAGCTGTTCCTCCAGCCAGAATTTCAACCGACTTTCCAGCTCCAAAAGACAGTATCAAAAGAATGACAAGCATCAGCGATATGAGCACCACCTCATCGCATTCTCTAGATAGCCCAAAATCTCGCATCAGGCGATACTCAATCAACCAATTTGACAGTAAAAAACCAATCCTCAGCTATACAAACCCAAAAAAGAAGATTGACTTGTCGCCATCCATCAAGGATGACGATGAAGAGTCCATCCTATCTTATATTCCGCATATGGACGGATTCACAGCAAGTCCAAAACCACCGTCAAGTACAAATTTCATGAACTCTTTGACGAGAAAATTATCAACTGACGGACCAAGCTTGACATTTGACGAGATGCTGGAAGAAATCATCGAAGCTGAAAAGGCTATCAGTATAAAAAGCAAGTCTTCACACCATGAATAAATATAAATTAATTATATTAAAATATTCTCTTTCCTGCGATATACATTCTAGAAAAACTACGATCATCGCCCAAGTAGATAAACTTTTCAAATAGTGAAAGGTGGTCATCATGATCAAATTGATCAACCAAAGTACTATGGACATTTTCCCTGTTGAAAAACGGCTTGCCCATGGAGCTGTTGATATCAACTACAAGGGCATCGAAATCCTTACCAACGAGGAAATTTCCAATCTTTGCATCCAAATTCATTACCTTTGCGCCGCCTAGCGTTGCGAGATAAAATACATTGGCGAAATTGAGGGCTTCGTATTTTGTATCTTCTCCAGCATGAGAGTCGATATGCACCACCTTACTTGAAATGAGAGCTTGGCGCATGGCATCCATTATGGAAGGCGAATATCCTCCTGCAACATCAGTTCCCAAACCTACATCAGTTATTCCTTACCAATTTTTTCGAATCCTTCTTGAATTAATCTGCGGACATTCAACACTCCTGAATGCAGGCAAAAGTTGGAGTTTGGACAGTGCGAAATGCCAACTCCTTTTTCTTTAAACAGCCTCCGTTCTTCAGCAGTCAAATGGACGCAATGAGCCATTACTGTTTTTGATGTCATCAAGTTGTATTTATCGTAAACATGGGAGTAGGATGTGCAGTCAGGGTGTAACTCTTTTACCCATGCGATTTCACCAACGTTTTCGCTGATATGAGACTGAATAGGCAAGCTGTATTTTTTGGCAATCTCCCCCAATGAATTCATCAGCTCAGAGGAGCATGATGGTACAAATCTTGGTGTGATACATGGGGTAATGAGTGGTGAGGCAATATTTTCGACAATGTGCTTCACGAATCTACATTAAAGTGATTTACTTTTCGGTTTCGTGGATGCTTTCCGCAGTACTTTCTATATAATATTCAGGTGAATTTCTATCCATATTAACTTTGCCAATAAATGCTCTCTGCCCGTACTTTGCACAAGTTTCTGCAAGCGCGATACTACCCTCCTTGTGAATTGTAGCGTAGTAACAGGCAGCAGTTGTACCACTAAATCAGATATTTGTTACCTCCTTAATGATTTCCCAACAACTCTGGAATACACACTTGAAGCATGATCTACAGATCTGAATTCAGCTTCTTTAGGAAAAGTATAAGTTTCCAGCCATTTCAACAAAGTCAAATCGTATCCAGTTCCTGTAAAAACATATTGCGGCCCATGTATATGAGTGTCGACTAGTCCTGGGATTAAGAATTGAGATTCAGACAAGACCAATATCTGGGTTATCATATATTACCTCATCAAAAGTGTAGCCTTCCTTTTTCAATTGTTCTATTTGTGCTTGGATCGCATTGTCTCTATCATTCGAGTTGGCAATTGGCTTGGTAAAAACTATAGATCCTGACTTACTGATCCCCATTGCATTGAGTGGGATATATTGCAAATCCGTAATGGAAATTGAGTGCCATACTGCTCCAACTACTAACAGGCTGCAATTCATTCTGATAAAAAAAGCGGGGGAAAGTGCGGCTTTTAAACGGCACTTCCTGGGGCCTCCGTAGATTTCAAGTCACAAGTTTGTAATGTTTATTCTGGCCGTATACTGCATGCACTATCCGTCGCTAGGACTGATTTAGCCAACCTCCAAAGTGGGCTTATTAAATTCAAAAAGAGTTTATTCAGATATATTACAGTACATTGACCAATTTTAAGAATTCCTCATTCTTATTCGTTTTGCTGTCGGTTTCGTACCCAACGCACATATATACAGTCGTGTCTTTATCATCATCCAAATAATGAAGAACTATTGGGGTATATTTTTCCAGTTCCATTCGCTGATCAAAGTATGCATCGCTGGCATCCAGTTCCAAGTCAAAGACGGATTCGGAGCCAATTTCAATCCCGGTGATTCTTTCTTGTGGTATACTGACTCTATACTTTGTTCTTTTGTATTCTCCAATCAACAAAATTGACTGGTCATTGCTGATTTCGATTGTGCCTTGATGATGATGAATGGGGAGGATGGTAGACTTTCCAAAGTTGCTTGGCTTCATGTTGAGCGATAGCTCAGTTGAGGTGCTCCACAGCACTGTCGAGTTGTACATTGAGATTTTCAATTTCATTTGAAGAGGCTATTTATGAAAGCCATTCATTATGCGGATCGGCTCCCACGTGTGGTTTAATGAAATGGTGCGACCACTTGGCGATAATGTGATAGCATCATGTCTGCAATGCAAAATACGCTGCGTTCAAAACGATCAATCAAAACCACTCGGAAATCGAAAAATCTCTTTAATTCAGTCAAATTTCCCTCCGTAATTCATGGTGTGACACAGATAAAAGAGAGATTAGTCAAGGTGAGCTACAATGACTACACAGACATTTTCCAGTTTTGTAATCTCAAAAAAACAAAATGAATCAGAAATTACAAAAGACTGCAAGATATTTATGGATAATGCTAGTTTACATTTGTTTTGTGCTTGGATTGAGCATTGGAATTGAAACTCAGTTTGGGAGACCGAATATCAGCTCTTCCAGCAATGGAAAAGTATCTGGAGTGTATGGATTTGACTTGTTGCGAAATATCACTCTGGAGAAACATCCGTACAATTCTATTGCGAATCTTCAAGTGAGAAAATTGCTGCTTGACCAAATAAATCAGACCGTCACCAATTCACCATGTAACAGCTTGTTTCAAGTAAATGGAATTAACAACAGGTATCGGATGTAGATGATGTCAAATTATATCACAGGAGGTATAAAATGTACTATGAATCAAACAATATATTCGTCAAGATCAATGGCAATAGACCAGAAACCTTGTTGATCTCGGCACACTTTGATTCTACTGAAAACTCTCATGGTGCTACTGATGATGGAATTGCAGTTGCGTCAATTATGACCGTTCTAAAAACACTCAGCAAATCAGTTTGTGATAACAGGCCGGAATATTCTCTTTTATTCTTTCTAAACAATGGCGAAGAGCTGGGGATGCTCGGAGCATCGGCATTTATCTATCACCCTCTGTTCAAGAGCATCAAGGCATTTATTAACCTGGAAGGAACTGGGGTATCGCGAAATTTCAAAAGTTTATTATTTAGAACCAATAGTTTTCCAATAGTATCAAAACTAGTAAAAACAAATCCATATCCACACGCCTCGATATCTGTAAACAAGCTGATGGAAAGCATCCGCAGTGATACCGATTTCAGACCGTATGTTGCAGTTGGTGGATTACAAGGAGTCGATGTTGCCTTTTACAGCTATCGCTACTTGTATCATGCTCCAAAAGATGATATCGACCACACTTCTCTTGAAAGTTTACAGCACATGGCCGATAATCTGTATTCATCAATTACCACTTTATCCAATGATAAAACGCTTATTAAGAACCTAACTCTGGATCCTCCCGCTGACGACCCTTTTGGGCCAATTCCAGTGCCAAATTATTTGTATTTTGATCAGCTTGGGGTACTGGGTGTCGTTTTTACCAAAAGTCAGTTTGTTGGATTACTCACTGGTGTATTTGTCGCCGTCGCTGGTGTGCTTTTCCTCAAGTCTGCTACGTATTTAGTCTGGCTAGGGGTGCCAGGGGTGAAGCGTCAAGTTGTACTGCCTGTCATTGGAACTTTTCTGTTAATTATCCTGACGTTTGTTTCCTTTGTGCTGATAAACCTAGTTTTCTCGTTCATCCGATCATGTATAAATCCTGGGTTTACATATGCCAACCCCGAAGTGTCGTTTTTCTCTATTGTAGTGCTTTGCTTTGCTGTTATTAGCTTTATGGAATCTGCATGGCCAAAATTATCCCAAAGGTTTGGACTAGTATCTGAATCAAACGACGACCATTTTTATCAATCATTGCCCACCCATGAACCTTTGGAGGCAGATGCGCAAAATGATGATTCACACCCTACCGAGCCTACGTTGGGAGCACTGCCAGAAACTCCAAATTTAGAAGTTAATGACCAAGTGGTAGATATTGAGCCGCACGTGGAAGAGCATCTAGTTTCTGGAATGGAAGATGAACTATCTAACAATATCCAAGAACAATCTCATTCTAGAAAAATTGATTCTCAAAGCAAGTCGCTTCAGTACGGCCTTTTGTTGTTTTGGACAATCAACTTATGTTTAGCGCTCTATAGTCCTGGCTTCTTCTACATTATGTTTTACTGGGCATTCTTTTCAACTTTGGCTACGGGTCTTACTTTCTTTGTTGAAACAGTCTACCACAAACTAGTCCGCCAGCCAGCTGTCCATGAACCGTGGCAAGTAGGGTATGTCAATATTTATCAAAATTATTTCTGGTTTATCCAATTATTGGTTTCAACCACAATACCATTGCTTTTATTTACAGAAACCATTCGGCAAGTAATTATTAGTCTGCCATCTCTTGTTATGGAAGGACTTTCCGATACCTCTATTGATTTCCTGTTTTCTATTTTAGTCTGGATTTCAGCCGTCAATTTCATGCCAGTCGTTTCAAAAACTTGTCGCAAATACTCGTTTGCATTCTTCTTTTCTATTTATGCCGCCCTCCTGCTATACCAGTGTTTACGGTTTCCGTATTCGCCAGATAGACCGTTCAAGTACGGTTTAAGAGAAGTTTGGGATGTTACTAATTCAACTAGCAAGGCAAACTCGACAATAGTTTTAACACTTGGGTCTACGATTACACCACAAGACTGGGCTTCTGCAGTACCAGCAGTTCCAAAAGAAGCGGAATTCTACAAAAACACCATTTCATTTAAAAGTGATGTTCTCCCTCCACTCCAAGATAAGGACCTTATTGAAATTACAGAGAGCAAGACTTTGGACGACATTTATATGAAAATCCACGGCCAAATTATTGGATCAAAGGGTTCTAGAGTTTGCAAGATACAACTTGGTGAAATCCCACCTTATGTTGATTTTCAATTTGACGACAACAGCACTTGGATTGAATATGTTAATGCTACTCTGTCGCCTATAGATCTCTCGATACCGTTCACCGTGTATAAAAAGAACTTTAATCATGTTGACCGCATAGCAATACCATTCAAGATCAAGGCAACCCAAAAGTTTTCAATTCCCATTACCGTAAACTGCGAGCAAGAAGTGGGAGATAGCAACTTCAGAGCTCATCTCGATTCAATTTTAGCCCCTTGGAACTCTGAATCTCTTGGCAGCGAGCTGATAATCAGAAAATCTCACATTTTTAAATAAACTTGATATGACTCGTTTCACGTGACCTCTACTTGAATTTTTTTTGTAACGAATTACTTTCTGAAATGATTCACCCATTACGAGGCCAAAAGCCAACGAAACCAACAAATCCTACACCAGTTGATGATGTATCAGACGACGAAGAGCAAGTCGAACAGTTGGAGCAATTGGAAGCTGGAGTGCAATTTATTGACCCACAAGCACAAACGTTATCGCCTGTAGCACAGCAAGCAATTGCAGCAAAAGATGCTCGTTTGCAGTGCAGAATGTATGAAAACAAATTGCCAGAACAAGATACTTGCGTAATGGTTAATGTGCGTCAAATTACCGATGTCGGAACATACGTACATTTGCTTGAATACAACAATATCGAAGGAATGATCTTGTTATCAGAATTGACTAGAAGAAGAATCAGATCCATCCAGAAATTGGTTAGAATAGGAAAGAACGAGGTCGCTGTTGTGATGCGTGTTGACAAGGAAAAGGGTACTTTAATATTCATTCTAGGCTATATCGATTTATCCAAAAGAAGAGCTACCGCAGAAGATATCGCTCAATGCGAAGAGAGATACTCTAAATCCAAAGCGGTGCATTCCATTATGAGACACGTTGCGGATAAGTTAAACATGGAGCTTGAAGAATTATATACTCTTTACGGATGGCCACTGTACAAAAAATACGGACATGCATACGATGCTTTCAAGACTGCATTGGTAGACGACGGTAAAATCTTTGAAGAAATGAGAATGCCAGAGCATATCCAGAAGGAATTAGTATCGAACATCAAGCGTCGGTTGACTCCACAGCCTATCAAGATCCGTGCTGATATTGAATGTTCATGCTTTGGTTACGAGGGAATAGATGCCGTTAAAGCTGCGCTTAAAGCCGGTGAAGACTGTTCTACCTCAGAAATACCAATCAAGGTACGCTACTGCTAAATTAGATTCGCCTAGTCGCACCACCACAGTATGTCATGATTTCAAACTGTGTGGACAAAAACTTGGGGATCGAAGTAATGAATCAAGCAATCGCCAAAATCGAAGAAGTTGTGAAATCATTTACAGGAAGTGTGACTGTCAAGATGATGGTAGCCTTTTACTAATGATAGCCCCGTGCAGTTTCAGAAAACGATGATGCCGATTTGCAAAAACTAATGGAAGAGAAAGAATTGGAGAATAAGGAAGTGTCTGGAGACGAAGATGATGACGAAGATTTGGAATAAACCTTTCATTTGATTTTGTTTGAAATACGTCGATTGTTCGGTTCTAGATATCGATACTATCTGGTATCCGTCCGCGATTTATAATTGTGAGATACTGAGCTGAGTCTCATTGTTTAAATCCACACGTCATTCTTAACTAAAATTATAATCGCGAATTAAAAATGGCCAAGGTAGATGCGGTTATGGGAGAAATACATGAGCTGGTAATCATCCATATTAATTGTTACAGGTAGTAGTGGGATCTGGTGGTGTCGGAAAATCCTGTTTGACTGTCAGGTTTTTAAAAGACGAATTCACAAACGAATATGATCCAACAATAGGTATGGAGTTATAGCTTATAATAAGAGGAAAATTACAGAAAAAATGTAACTGTGGATAGCTCGCAATGTACAGCATATATTATCGATACAGCTGGACAGGTATAAATGGGTTGACAGGGTAGCATGAATACAAAGCGTTGCGCGATCAACATTTGAAAGACGGAAAAGGATTTCTATTGGTATTCGCAATGAATGATAAAAGTTCATTGGAGGAAGTAAAACAACTTAGAGAGCAAATAATGAAATTGAAAGAAACTAGAAAAGTACCATTTGTAATCTGCGCTAATAAATGCGTAAGTGAATATCTCACCACAGGATCTTCCTCCGGAAATGATCGAAGTAGACTTGGCTGCGGCAAAATCGTTTTTCCAAGAATTCAAAATCCCAGTTTTAGAAACATCAGCAAAGGTATGCACGCTGTTAATGCAGGAAAACATAAATGTCGCAGAATCTTTCCAAGATTTAATTAGAGAATGTAGAAGGCTAACAAAAACTTCTGAAGGGAAAGTAAAGGCCACAAAGAAGAAATCCGCAAAATGCTTAATTTTGTGAATACGAATTTGAATTGCCAGATTTGCAAATATAGTTTCAAATTATTTATATTTTTTGTTTCACGACGCGTCTTTGCCTAATGTTTTCCAATGAAGAAACCGCAGATGCAGGAACAAGTGCTATTGACCAATCAATTAACCAGCAACACCAGCAAAATGCTGGGGCAATGCTAGGAAATACACAAACGCCAAATGATGGAGGACGCGATGCCAGGATTGCAGTGAGAAAGGTCAGAATCGAAGCCAGCAGAATGGCAAAGGCTAACCCTGAAAACAAAAAGGATGGTTAGTATCGACTAAATCAGATAATACTGCTCGAAGAGCCAAAAAAGTCGAAATCGAGAGTAGGGAAGCAGGAAAGTCAAAAACCCAGACTATTCTCAGCAGAAAGAAAATAAATCAAACCAGAGTACATTTTGCTTACACAGGAATATGGAAATGAGATTGTTACAAATATCCGCGTTGGGATTACTGCAAGAGAGTCCATTAGAAGAAAGGAAGAGAATTCCAAGGCAGAGCAATGGACAGTTAAAAATAAAGACGAAAAGGACCAATCTCAAGCCGCATTTGAAAATATTGAAGCGCAATGGGGTAAAGTTGAGAAATTTACCGGGCCATATGAATTGAATCATGTACTTTTAGCTAAAATAGTTGCTTCAAGAGCAGAAAAAAGCTTGTTCTGAACTGTTGGAAATCAAAAATAGTCTAATCAACGACTACCTTGCGGAATTAAAATCCAAAGACGACGAATATGTCAGGGAACTAAAAAGACAAGCAGAAGAGATTGACAAGCTATTAGACAGAATGGAGAGTCAATTTAAAGCCTACCAAGTATCCTTGATCGAAGAAGCTGAACATATAGAAAGATCTTTTGTTGAAGAAAGGGCAGAAATGATTTCAGGAAATTTAAAAGAAATTGAAAAGCTGTTTGAAAGTAGAAGATTAAACGAAACGTAATTCGTTGTTTCATACTAGCAAATTTATGAATGAACGAGCTGAACGAATTGAAGACTATGTCAAACAGTTGGAATTGCTCCGTGTCAATGATTCCGAAGAATATAATCTGGTAAAAATCAAGCTGGAAACGGATGTGCAGGTTTTAGAACAGCAGCTCCAGCAGGTACTTTTTCTGTTTATTGTAGATGCGTGCTACATATCAACTGAACACTGAAAAATTGGAATATAACTATCAAGTGCTGAAAAAGCGAGAAGAAGAAAACGGGACTATTCTTGGTGCTCAAAAAAGAAAAATTAATCGTTTAGCCGTATCTATTTATTAACTTTAGGACCACCTGAATTCGCTTAAATTCAAATCGGCAAAACAAGAAAAAATGTTCCAGCAAGAAAATACATCGTTGACGGACGACTACAAGCACCTGACTGAACAATTCAAAGAGCTCCAAAAGAAATTTAGGCATTTCCAGCTTGCCGACAGCAAGAAATATAAAGAAGTTTGGAAAATGAATGAAGAAGAGGCCAAAACCATTATGAGAAAAGTTTTACAGGTAACCAGGATTTTATCCCAGGCTGATAGAATCATAAATGAGCAACAATTGGGACTGGAATGGACTCCACCTTCGGAAGATTTATTCAGAAATGTTGATCCGCTATTCTTCCAGGATACCTCTAACATAGACGAAAAAACCATCAGAGAAGCTGAAACTGCTTTTGAAGACGGAATGCAGAATCAACAACAATCCATTGTGGAAAAGCTGGCAGATGCCGAAGAAAAAAAAGAGTCACTCGCGTTGAAATTCCAAGATCACAAGAGCAACTCCAAAACTATGAAAAAAGCTTTGGAGTTACTTTGCAACGAAGCTGGGTTTTTGGTAGA
This sequence comes from Terramyces sp. JEL0728, assembly GCA_027603945.1. NCBI lineage: Eukaryota > Fungi > Chytridiomycota > Chytridiomycetes > Rhizophydiales > Terramycetaceae > Terramyces > Terramyces sp. JEL0728. Next base: position 100,003 of record JADIIU010000020.1, on the reverse strand, counting down.
AGATAAGTTGCAAAAACTGCTATCCCCGTTACACAAGGATGAACAGTCGCTAATGCGTTTAGATTCCATTTTTAAAGCTTTGGAAGTCGAAACAATTGACGATATTGAAAGATTGACATCGTACTTTGTCAAAGACAGCAGCGATGATAACACTGTGGATGCACAACGATCCAGAACCCAGCTAATTGTAGAGGACAACGCGACATTGATCCATCCAAATGAAGTAGTCGCAGCAATCAAAAACTTTTCCGATCACTCAAAAAAAGGGAATTCAAGTTTGATCAAAAAGAAATTAATCCAAAATATCCACCAAAAAGAACTTGAACACGTTGAAGAGGAACACGACGAAACTGAATTTGTCGAATCAAAGAGTGAATATAGCTAATGTAGATGAAAAAGTGAATAAAGCAAGGACGGCAGTTGTAAAGAATAAGGGATTGCAAAAAGAGTATTGGCAGCGAATGGCCAGCGTCATTGATGATAAAGCATACCGAACTTGGATGGTAATAGTATCTAATTCAGGCGGTGTACGCAGGAATGGAGAAATATAATATCTTGCTGACTCAAAGATGGCAGATTTCACAAAAGATTGAAGTTACAACAAAGCAGAATGAAGAGCTGAAAGCGCTATTAAGGCAATACATGGCTTCGCGTATTAACGACGAATTACAAATTCCTCCAACACAGATTATGCTCGCCCAAGCAGGTATGCTCTCTGAATAGTTTTTTGAGAATGAATTGTTAATTAATGTAACTGATTTTAAATTGTAAATAATTATATTATAGCACACTGTATAATATTAAGCAGAGACAAGTCTCATATGACGAACCCACTTTCTTCTTCTGGTAAACGATCCTAATATTCTATTTGGCTTTGGATTCCCCCAACTTTGGTTGGTATATACCCATCCTTGTTCATCAGTTTCAGACCATTTAGTATCAAGCTCCCAATCTTCATCAATCCATTCAAATTTACCGGATTTGACACTTGCCAAATCTGTAAAATCTTCAACAGCTGGGAGTTCATAGTTGTCTTTTGATGGCAGTGTGATTGTGCCAGTTCCGTCCGACCATGCTTTTCTTTCATTTTGAAGCAAAGCAGATACCCAGCCAACACCTGCCCACCATCTTTGGTTTTCAAAGATGGAGATGTCAATAATTGGGTCTTCACCTTTGGCTTTTGCTTCCATGATTAATTTTTTGGCGTGGTCGAGTCTGCGGCCCAACTTTTCTACAATCACAGGCGCTAAAGTAGACGAAGCTGCTTTGAAGATTGCAGTATTGGCAACGAAAATTCCGAGACCGGCAAATAATGCAATGATATTGAGCGGGATAATTGATACCACTACAATAGTACCGACAGCTGAAGCAACGGTAATTTTCAAAACTTCTTGCGTTTGGTCAGGGTTAGACCAATCGATAGCACGGTACAGATTGTATCCAGCGTCATAAGCATCAGAAACGTGAGCCATAGTGTTTTGAATGTTCTGTAGGGCATCCTTTAATTCTTGTGCGTTGGGTGAAAGTTTTGGTGCAGTTCCAGTAATATGAGGTTTAGGAAGAGGATGTCCATTCATGATGTTGTCTGCTCTGTAGTGATAGAATTTTACCATGAGGTATATTAAAGCGAGTTGAGGGAGGATTGGGATAAGAATTGGATGCAAACAGACGATTGTGTAGCACAAAATAAAAATGAGAGTATGAGGTACGCTTTTCCAAGTTAAAAGATTAACAACAGCATGGTTGACCCAGATCAAAGGGCCTTGGCGAGCAACGAAACGGTTGTTGTTTTTGAGGAATTGCCCAATGCTGAGTGATGGATTTGCTTCTTCAAACGCTTTTCCAAGCTTTCTTGCTTGCACTTGTGACTCTGCAAATAATTCAGTTAATAAACTGTTTTCCTTCTTTACTGGAGATTGGGGTCGAGCAGGAATCGAGTTGCTTCTCTTCATTTCAATCTTTTCAGAAACGCTGGACCTGCGGTCGATTGAGCTTCTGGAGCTAGTAGGAGATGAGGGTCTTGATCTTTCGATAGGATGGCACGGAGTCATTACTAAATCTTTGCATTTCTTGTGAGTGTTGTAACCGCAGCCTATGCGTTAATTAAAATTACCAGTGCACTTGCAGCCTTGCTTTGCTAAACCCCAGATGAATTTGGAACAGAGGTCGCAATAAGTTGGCTTTGAATAGGATGTCAAGACAAAGCTGTGTTGGTCTAAAACTGCATCGCTTGACTGGGACATTTGCAATGAAAGTGAAAGTCTATTTCCTTCCAATGCGCTATCTAATTCGGACGATAATTTTTCCGTTATTTCAGAGGAGGCCATTAGGATGATTTTCTGAGGATTATTTTTGTATTTAAAGCATTTGGCACACGCCTGTGCCCCTTTTGTTGACTAAAAAGGGAATTCGTACCACGATAAATTCGATATTAATTCCCCGCAATTGCCAAGGTTGGGCTGGATCCAGTCAAATATGCTGCTATGTTACAGGAATCAAATTATGGCACTATCCGGCTTTGAATGCGCAACCTTTGGATATCGTTTGCACCAAAGACGTTTCAGAAAAATCTCAATTGCATCCCATCGTTTGATAAAAAAAAAGGGACTTTCAGTTTCGTTCAGACAAATAAGGCGAAATTAGTCGCTTAGTTCTGACACACTCGGGCGATATTAAAAACGAATTATTTTCCCTCCATGTACCACAGACATCCACTTGAGCTGACTTGAGAGAGGCACTTGAGATAATCTCGTCTTCACATGTTATTTGGCTTTGTACCTTCGTGTAACATCCGCAACTCTCAAATTAAGCTTCACTTTGATTGGTGTCTGAATATGATATCCGTGCCCGCTAAGAATGATCCATGGACCTGGAGTGGTGCTCAAACATGCATTTTCTACTTTGAATTCCCAAGCATCGGTGATCTCCTGTAGATACCTCAACCTTATGTTGCCAGGCAATACGTTATAATTACCATTTGGTAAGCTGTTTGGCTTCACTAGCGCAAATCAGACGGGAAACAAACAGATCTAAAACACATTTCGTTTTATTGGTAAAGAAAGGAACATCATCTAAATCAAACCGACATCTCTCAAGTTGTTACGGACAATAATATCGTTTACTGCAGCCATGACAAACTTGATTTGGTTAGTATCTGTAGCACATGTGAAATGGGAATAGACTTGTTTCTCTTCACTTTGGTTTAGCGATGTGAATTTAGTGACCATAAACTGGGAAGCAGGCTCGAATTCATCTGGACCTGATATTAAAAACAATTACCAGTGTACTCTGGGAAATATTTACTAACAGAGGATTTTGGTAGTTTAATCTTGAATAAATCGACTTTGTTTAAGAACAAAATAATAGAGGTCTGAACGAACCATCTTGAATTACAAATAGAATCAAACAATGTGAGAGCTTCTTGCATACGGTTCTACATTAATGATTTTCTTACGACTGTTTCGTCTTCTACTAGTACTTGATCGTATTCTGAAATAGCAACCAAGAACACGATAGATGTGACGTTTTCGAAACAGTGGATCCACTTTTTACGTTCAGAACGTTGGCCACCCACATCAAACATTCTGTATGTCAATTCTCCGACACGGAAAGTAGTTTCAGTGATACCGGTTGTCTTTACACGAGATCTCAAAACATCCTGTTCGGTAGGAGAATATCCCGGAACACCGATTCGGTCTATGGCTTCAAAGTAACTGTCGTTAAATTTGGAATTACTATTTAGCAGAGTCATTCAATTGGTATTCACGCGATCTATGTCAGCAAATAAAGTACCTGTCAAAACAAGCCAAAACACCTTCGTCTTGCCACAAACTCTTGATGGCTGCTGTTACTTCGGTTGGTAAATCTTCAGCTTCGATTTGAGATGGCAATTCCATAATGACATTCTTGTGAGCTTCATTTTCGGCGCGTGCTAACGGAATCCCCATGTTTTGCATTGCTTCTAATATTACACGCATGGATTGAACAACGTTTGAGAAAATGATTTCTTTGAATGCGTCCTTTTCCGCTTGTGAATAACCAGGACCGTGAATAAGGGTCATTTGTTTTAAAATCGTACTTTTTCCAGATTCACCGGCACCTATTGATTAGTGTACGCATACCAAGCAACAACATCTTAATTTCCTTTGCCAACGCAATCTTTTCATTCTTGATGTTCTTTTCGATTTCGTCGTTTTTCTGTTTCTTCTCCTTATCTTCAGCGCTCATTCCACAGCCCATTTTGATTAAATCTTTCTGTTAGCGAATTCGAATTGCTTACTGTTTTAATTTAGAAAATAGGAGGAAGCTTTTGGAGTGAAGAAAATGACGTCGAGGGTGTGTAGTATTGAAGCCTCGCAAATGATTGGCCGTTGATTGTGAGCGCCACATGTATTGTTTGCGAGAATTACTGATAACCCTGTATTCAAACTAGAGATTAGTCCAGAATCCTCATTGAAATTAGCAGGCTCGATGCAGAGATACGATATTTTACGTGAATTAGGCACGATGGACTGGCTTGCCGCGATTGTAGAGACGCCACCGCGTTTTGCCATTCGTTTGTAAATTAACAAATGGATTGTGAAACTGGATACTCATACCAACAATATCCATCTTGATTCCATTGTATCTTTTGAGTTGCTAATTTTGATATTTGAAATTTTCAGCGGCACAAATCAATGTAGATGGAAAAACAATCGATTTGATAAGTGCAATGTGGAATTGGACATGGCTTAATTTGTGGTAGCCGTCACCGCCAGCTTGCGCAATTATAGATCGCCTTTCTATGGCCTACTGGTCCAATTCGCAAACCATGTGGCAATCGGTAATTGGCATTTGCCAGGGTATCGATTAGTAATATTGGAACCATTAGGCCAATCATTGGTGTCCCACTACTATGGTGGCAATGGAGTCATGATGCCTTACTGTAAAGTATGACAGTGAATCCCAATAGATGCTGCGAAACCATGCCGTTTTCGAGTTATTTGACATTCATCATTTGGAGTAACCAGCAAGCGATATAATTGGTACTAATGAATCTCCCTTTTTAAATGCAATCCTGACAGTTTATTATTAAATCTTTTCTTCATCGCTTCTCCTAATCTTGCCCTTATCCTTATTTCTAACGGTATTATAACGAGACGAATTGCGGACTTCCCTGCGATACTTTTTCCACTTGTGTTTGTTCATCTTCATTCTTCTTCGCTTCATTATGCTTATCAAGAAGAACCCGCTTCTCCTTGGTCCAGCAGTTGGCTCCTTGATTTTGATTTTCGACAAGAGGCTCGAAAGGTGTTCTTCTAAATCAATTGCAGCATCAGAGACTATTTGAGATCCTGGCGGTGAGAAAGGTATGAATCCACCGAATAATTTGGCATATTCATCCAAATACCACTCCTGCATTATTTCTTGGTTTTGTTGCGGTTCAGCAATGATAGACAGTTTCTTTGTTGGTTGAATTAATCCCAGTGCAAGTGGTCTATGCTGAGAGAAAAACTTTGCTTCCAGCACTGAATCCAAAACCAATTCCTTTGGAGTCAAAGACGGTGTGGACTTTTTGATCAACGAATTGATATCCCTGGATATTATTTTTGTAAATCCTCCCTTCATTTTGTTGATTGAAAAAAATTTGCAACTTGTGAATTGATTAATTTGGCCAGAATGTAAATTCCGCCATCTACTGCTTAATGATAAAAATATTTCGTTATTGATTGAAGCGTCTCACCCTCATTTATCACCGCTTGGTTCAGATTCAAATCTCATTTATGGTGGAATATCGCTGGGTTGAATGATCTCCAAAGAGGAATACATTGTTTGCAAGCCAATGCATTTTAATAGCCATGTTTCGAGTTGACAAACTGCAAACATTGAGTTGAAAAAACTTTTGATCAAACAAATGACAACTCTTGCTTCCGTTTTACCAAAGCCAAAACAAAGTTTAAAGACATCGAAATGGGCAGTAGAACCTGAACAGCCAGTTAAACCAAAGAAATCCGGACCACCTCCATATTTGAAAAGACAGGATTTCCTGCCGCAGGATTTGAAAGACTTTGGAGACGGAGGAGCATTCCCTGAAATTCACATTATCCAATACCCACTAGGAATGGGGAAAATAAAAGATATGGGAAAAGAATCTACTGAAGCGCTTCCCTTGCAAACAGACAAAGACGGAAATATTAGGTTTGATTTGGTATTGCGAGAAGGGAGCCATGCCGGCAAAAAGATAATTCACTCTTCTCACAATGATATGACGCAACAGGATATCGGAGATGTTGTCCCACAGCCAGACGAAGAAGTTGTTCACGAATCCACAGAAAATACTAGATTGGCATTGGAAAAGATCATAGATGGTAAGTATCCTTCACGGATAACATTGTATTGTGCAATTTATTCATTTCATTTGATCTTATACCAGGAAAGATCAAATCTGGGAAGCCAAAAACCTTCCAAGAAGAACGAAATGCACCTCAATATGTAAAATATGTACCTGCTGAACAACATACATCGTCTTCAGCCGTGGCAAAATCCAGAATCGTCAAGTTGGTTGAAGCACCAGTAGATCCAATGGAGCCGCCAAAGTTCAAGCATCGCAAGATACCAAGAAGTACAGGATCGCCACCTCCGCCAGTATTAAGATCTCCGCCAAGAAAAGTATCTGTGGAAGAACAAAAGAATTGGGTAATCCCCCCATGTATTTCAAATTGGAAGAATGCAAAAGGTTACACCATTCCCCTTGATAAGCGTTTGGCAAACGATGGTCGTGGATTGCAAGATATCACTGTTAATGAAAACTTTGCAAAGTTTTCTCAAGCGCTGTTTATTGCAGATAAACATGCTCGCGAGGAAGTAAAACTTAGGAGTGACATGCAAGCAAAATTAGCCCAAAAGCAAAAGAAGGAAAAAGAAGATGAACTGAGAAGATTGGCACAAAAAGCACGGGAGGAACATGCTGGAGTGGTTTCTGCAGCAAGTAATTTTATATTTTAACATTAGTTGAAGAAGAAACAGAAGACGAAGAAGAATCTGAAGAAGAGTTAACTCCAGAAGAAAGAAAGAGGCTAAGGGAGCGTGATGAATTGCGCAGAGAAAAAGCCAAGGAACGTGAAAAGCAGAATAGAATGTCCCATATGGGCAAGGCAGCGTAAGTTGTTATTAATGCTAGTAAAGAACGAGATATATCTGAAAAGATTGCTTTGGGCGTCGCGCAGCCAACTGCTTCCAAGGAAAGCATGTATGATCAAAGACTATTTAATCAATCTTCAGGAATGAATTCTGGATTTGAAGGAAGTGACTCGTATGCACTCTATGACAAGCCGCTATTCAATTCTGCCCAATCGCAAAGCATATACCGTCCAAAAAAACTTGATAATGAAATGGCAGACGGGATTGAAGCAGAAAAGATTAATTCTCTGCTGTCTAAACCCCACAAAGGATTCAGTGGTGCAGATGCAACCGAAGCAGTGCGAACAGGTCCCGTACAATTTGAAAAGGAAGCCGATGTTTTTGGTGTAGATGCATTCATGTCAAACGCAAAGAGAGGGAGGGATCGCGAAGAATCGCATTCAAACAAAAAGACAAGAGGCGAATAAACTTTTGAATGTATTTGGTTACAATTCAGGATTGTCTTCTTTGATTTCTTTACAAGCAGCGATTACTATATCCTGCTTTGGCTTGTCTCCTGGGTTGGTAGCAGTGTTTTCAATCTTCTTGACAATATCCATACCTTCTGTAACTTCTCCAAAGACAACGTGTCTACCATCTAACCAACTGGTGACAACAGTGGTAATAAAGAATTGTGAACCGTTTGTATCTTTACCAGCATTGGCCATTGAAAGTAAACCTGGACGAGTGTGTCTCAATTTGAAGTTTTCGTCCTTGAAACGGTCTCCATAGATGGATTTGCCGCCAGTTCCATCGCCTCTGGTAAAGTCACCACCTTGGATCATAAAGTTCTTGATTACACGGTGGAACTTTGATCCAGCAAAACCAAACCCTTTTTCACCAGTACATAAAGCACGGAAACTGTGTTAATAAGTCTTACTTTTCGGTGGTGATTGGGACAGTCTTTCCGTAGAGCCCAATGGTAACATCTCCGAGAGGTTCGCCCCCTTGTTCAATTGACATGACTAAAGTGTCGGTAATCACTGGTCCTTTTGCATCGACCAGTAAAGACAGTGCAGTGAGAATGTAGGTGAATGGCAAGATCATTTTGCTTTTTTGAAAAACTGCAAACCAATGAAAATTTAGCACACCTGCTCGATATTCGCCCTTCCTTATTCTGAGAAAAGTGGAGAGGCAACTGTCGTGTTGCATTGTTTATTTAATAGCTAGTTTTAAATACGGCACCATTCGCCCAGCAGCTGTATATATATCCTTTTGAAACTTGCAAATCCACAACCCCAATCACTGGTGGATCCAAGCTATAGGGCCAAGGGCTGAAGGATTTGAACGATGGACTCTCTGTCGCTGTGACCGATTTTATGTCAAATATCTAGCTTAGCACAAATTACTTTGATTTCGCCTTTGGACGAGCCGGTCACTATGCTATGCTTATCTCCATGGAATGCCAAGCTTTTGACTGTGCTGTCAAATGCAACGAAATCATTCAACAGCATTGATCCATTTCGAACATCAATAACATAAATAGACCCTTTCTTTCCACCGGCAACGAGCAAGTTTTCTTGGCTGGAAAACACTAAAGACGAAATACCAGCCTCTCCAACAGGGAACGCTAATTAAAATTGACATACCTTTAACTCTAGCCTTTCCTGGTGGGAGCAAAGTGTCCCAGATTGATACATTCATTCCATTTGTCGAAGTTCCTGCGGTTGCAACCACCGAACTAGAATTTAAAAACGCAAAATCGTTAATTGCTCCTTGATGGCATTGTCTAAGGGTAAGACATGGTTTCACAGCTGCCGGGTCAGCATCAAATTTCCAAATAAATAGATCACCTCGACTATCGGAAGCACCAAACTTTGCACCATATGGATCAAAGTGGCAGTTGGTCAATTTGCCTTCACTTTGTGCAGTATACGTTAATAGTTCTGGAGCTTGGCCAAACTGGTAAAGCTTAACTGACACATCTGGAGTTCCAGATTCGCCGACTCCTGCCAAAACTATTATCAGCGCAATTTTACAGTAATTTAAGCTTTTATGGGATTCCAGGGTGGTAGCCTGTGTAATTGCTCGTCTTAACCTCAATCCTTTGTCCACTGCGTTGCTGGTAGGCTTTGGTTTAAAGGACCGCTTGATTAATCGGTTAATCGAATCAAAACTCAAGTCTTTTTTAATTGGCAAGTCCTCCGGTTCAAGATTTGTGGCAAGTTGGATTGAGTGCGGTTTTTGGCTAATGTTCAAAGCAGGTAAATCTTCCTGTGATCTCAAAACTTTTGGATCTTCATTCTAATTTAGAGAAACATTACACTAAAGTAATTTTCAGAGATCTTTGTGTCAATTTCACATATAGAAGTCGGTGTAGCATAAACAATTTGCTGGTGGTCAAGAGGGTTAATAGCAAACGAAGATATTTTGTTTTCGGAATTGACAACGGTTTCAGAGAGAAACTCGGGAGTGCTGTCATCATCAAAATACACTCCAGAATCCCATTTGTTGATGCTCTTGGTATGGAAGATGGCATTGGCAGTCTTCTTTACATTGCCCGTTCTGTTTAATAAACTCCAAAGTTCCTGAATATTCAGTTCCATAATGTAAGCAGGGATATTTTCTATGTCAATCGATAAATACTGAAACTCATATCCAGCCGCTGCCAGTCCTTTGTAACTTTGAGATCAAGATCGTAGATATAGGCAACCAGTCCCCGCTCTATTCCCTGACTAAGGAAGCCAAATGTTTCGTCTAGATGGGAATTGACGTTCATAACTTCAGATAAGCGTTCGAGGTATAATTTGAAAGCAGTGGTAGCATGGGTCAATACCATGCTGTAAATTAAACTCTGAGCAGTCTTGGTTTCGCCCGAATCCTTTGTGTAAAGGGCAATGCCGTATTCGTCATACAGCTCAACATCTTGTCCATCGGTCTGTACTGCGTCGTCAGGATGCGCCTAAATTAAATGAACATACTATTGGATTGTGATCTGCCAGTGCATCCTTAATGACATGGACTATCACCTTAGCATCATTTTTGAGCAATCCTTCAAATAATTGATCGCACAAACCAATCATCCACCACAAGCGGTTTTTGTTGTGAAAAATGGTAGACATTAAAATTTGGATCATATAACCCGCACCAACAGCTTGCGCCATTGCAGGTTCGGACCATGCACACTTCAGTTCCAAGCATTTTGTGTACCAGCTAACACACGCATTCAACAGCTGTCTCGAAAGATATTCCATGTAAGTGTATCGTTCTAGTGAATATTCACGAAAGTTCGCTTCGAAACATAGGGCACTTAGGAAATTGGCTTGATTTGCAAACATGTTGTTGGTAAACTCAACGTGCTCTTCGATAGACTCGGCAAACGGTAGCATGTTCTATGGTTATTTCAGATTTACCACCCAAGCCTCCAATTCATAAATTTCGCCAAACCTGTTTCTTAGAATATGTCCAATTTCTTCAATATCCAACTTGGAGGTTTTGGAAATGTCTTGAAACCCTTTCTTCAAATATTCAGTGTATTTGGATAGTGTTGGGTCTTGTTCTAGCTCCTTCTGGTAATAAGAAACAGTTTCTGTCGAATTGTGAAGATCCTACAGATCAGTCAGTATATTACGTGAACAATGCGCATCACTAGGAATCTTTTGAATAGTTCCAGCGAATTTTTTCTCACCATTAATCGCAAATGGTCTCTCTTTGAAACAACTGGTATCTGAACAGGCATTTCTGAAGGTTTTTCAATTTGTTTTACATCCAAATCATCCGAGGGGATTTCGTCCAAATCCTTAATTCCAGATTCATATTCGTCGAAATCCAATCCTGTGGACGGCTTGGCATCTAGTTCACCCCAATCAATCCCTCCGGAAGCAGGCTTTGATTCCAGCTCGCCCCAATCAAGTCCCGTTGATTTAGGAGCCGTATCAATTTCACCCCAATCCAATCCAGCGGGTTCCGTTTTTGTTACTGACTCGCCCCAATCTGTAGAGGTAGCATTCTTGTTGGCTGATTCGGCCCAATCGATTCCAGTTACAGTGTCCTTTTCCGCTTCCATTGCGGCTTTACTCTCGCCTTGTATCTCAACTTCTGGAACCAAATCCAACTTGTTTCTGGTGATCATTTCTAGAGCAAGTCCTGGACATCCCAATTTATCGTAAGATCTTGAGCACCTAACATATAAATTAAATTCCTCAAGTGGTGTCAATTTCGGAATCTTTGGCAGAATTAAAGTTTTGTAAACTGTTTGGAGTCTATTGTACAGCAACAATAATGCTGGATCGACGGTAACAAAGCGGTTTTCAATTTCACACGCCTCCGTCAGTAGAGATGGTAGTGGTCGAGTGAGACTGTAGAAAGCATTATCCCTGTTGTTTGCAATAGTCCATAGCAAGCACGAAAGCCAGCGATCATTGGATTTGCACGCACCAGGAATTAATTGATTTTGCAAGATATCTGCCAAAACAGGTCCGCCTTCTCCTTCGTAAATCCTGCAAATGGTGATTGCCAACTGTGGATCATCAAGTTGTTTTATACAAATATTCGCCGCGTCCTTGAGCTTCCCGGCAAGCAAAAAGAATGCTGCTGCATATTCTGAATAAGATAAACCTTACCATATCTTTGCTTTCCCAAAAGAGCAAAAGCATTCTTTTGAGCCGCAGTTTTCCAGCGCTCCTCGTCAAAGTTGTTTGCCAAAAACTTCATCATTTGATTCTGCTCAGGATGGCTATTCGCCAATTTCCACAGCCCAGTCAAGACATTCTTTTTCTTCAGTGCAAGATAATACAGGGAGCAGGCAACCGGATCATTTGTCCCGTTTTCTCCCCAAAACTGATTTCTAGCAATATTTTCAAATACAGTTTTCTAGATGAACAATATTTACCAATGTGCTATAGTTTGAAATCCAATAGCCCATCCCAAAATCTCTAGCGTCTTTCCACTTTAATTTTCCACCAATACTTTGTGTCATGACATCCAAAATGTAGTCTTGTGAATCGCTAAAGTATCCCCAACAGTAGTCTCTACTTGAAAGTAAATGTGGTGTTTGGCGGTGGAACTGGTAAAATGCCGCAATATAATACCGGAGGCCATTGTCATCAAGAGATCTGCGATGCTGTTCAATTTGTTCAAATGATTTAACAAATGCAATAATATCACTGAAATGTTCTATTCCGCTGTTTGGTAGATTGTCAACCAAATAATCGACATGAACCTTGGAGAATATTCCCAGCTCATTCAGCGCAGTTTCATCTGTTACTCCAAACAAATCTTCATAGGCCAGTTTACTTGATATTTCCTATTGTGAATTGTAATTACGTTATCCTCTCCTGTAAGTTTCCATAGTGGAATTGGTAAATGCGCAAGTTTCTTGTTGGCGTCTGCCGCCAGCTTTACAAATCGGTACAGCAGAGAAAGGTTATATTTAACCGTATCATATTTGCCCCAAAACATGTACTGCATCAAAAGCGATGGATTGTAATCTTCTAATCTACCAGAATGAACAGACGACAGCTCCAAAATATTTACAGGGGCTTCATTTCCGTCTTTTTTCCACGGTGAGTAGATGACTGACTTTAAATTAGTCGCAACCATCAACGAACCATGCTGCAGCCAAGTGACAGCCTGAATATTTTCCGATTCCTCGATATTAAAGCTGATAATGGATTTCCATTCGATACCATCTTTGGTATGGCTATTTGTGTAGATATTTACGGATTTAAAGTCACCAACAGCTAATAGGTGTTGTCCGTCATTTGAAGAATGCCACGACATATCAACATATTTGTTGTTCAGCACTATTTGATATTCGAATGTCATATCTAAACCGTCAATCTCGTTATCTAAGATGTCAATTGCAAAAGTTCCATTTGATTCATGAGCTGGATAAGTAATATATTACCAATAGCAATTTTTCCATATGCTGCAACTTTTAAATCCAAAATATTATCCTTTGTTGTTGCTTCAATTGACGATATTTCAGCAACAATATCTCCAGGACTTTCAAACGATAATTCTGAAGCATCTTCAAACTCGTACAAGCAGATTCGATGATCTGTAGTAACCATCCCGAATAAAGAGGGCTTTTTAAGGTGCTCAGCTGCATTCTTGAAGTCAAATAATAAAGTTGGGAAGGCATGGGTCGCTTTTGGAACCGTGATCTGTTTAATCAAATCAAATTGCAAACTATTCGCGTTATCTGGTTTAGCAATGTGTTTACTCTCCAATTTGAATCGCCAAAAGTATACACTTCCCGAGTCCGATACTGCAATTAAATAATACTCATTTAGCCCTTTTTCATGCACGTCCACCAAAATAAATTTCTCTGCCTCTGATTTCGAAAGCTCTTTAGTGAAAAATTCTCCATTTTCAAAAGATATAAATCTAATCGCATTATCGACAGCAGCAACCAAGATAGAGCCTAGTGTTACAAACGTGTTACTTGAAGGAAACCATGAAATGTAGGTTGGAATCGTTTCAAACTTGCACTGAAAAAGAAAGGAAAGGCCCAACGTAGATCGTAAGCCAATCTACAGTTAAATGTAATAATACTCTTGGTAGCTTTGAAGAATAAACCATCAATTGATTTAGATCATCAAGTATTGCAAACAGAGGTAGTTTTTGATGCTTGATAATCTTTTGGATTTCATTTTGCGGAGCAGACCAAGAAACCCGCAAGAACAATCGAGGTGAAGACCAATTGCGATTGAAAAAGTCATCAAGATTCATAGTGTACGCGTTCATTACATGGTCGTCGTTCCTGGCCAAAAATGTAAGTTCTGGTGCATCATTGCAACTTTCAATTGGAATATGGTAAAAAGAATGAATAGGGTTACTGAAAAATGGATAGTCAAAGTCTTGAACTGTCTTTTCCGAAACTATTATGGTACTGATTTTAGTTACTCGCGAAGGAACTGACGCTAAGCCCTATTCTAAGATTAATATTACTTGGATCCCCCAGATAACCATCGTCCCATTAGGGCGAATTTCAAACAACATATCCGGAAATTCAGCCAGTGAATCAGCAAGTCTGCTTGGTGACGGCGCAAGCGTTTTCCTGAAAGATTTAATTTCCTTTTGTGTCCGCAAAACGTCAGCCAGTGCTCTTCCTGTCAACCAATGCAAGCATGATATCGAATACTGATCGGAAAGGACTGAGCTCTGGCTATTCGTGGTAGAATCAATAACACCACACAAATCAAAATGATGAAACCCATATCCTTGATCAATCTGCGACCAAAATCGTACGATTTGATCTTTACATCTGGTCATTAAAGCGTTGTTGCACGATCTGGAATCTGATGGGTATCTCCATTCAATATCTTCTAGTTCCTTTGGATGCGGTAGTATAACAAAATCATACGTAGGTTTGTAATCTAATCATTATCTCCAATTTACTGGAATTTCGAAAGTACCATATCATTACTGTGCTCATTTTCTAAATTAGATTGCATATACCTTGCTGAAGATTGCCAAGAACTTTGAGCACGGCGAATACTGGCACTTTGAAGGACTGTAAGGTAATTGGGCGGTATATTCCACAGACAAATCTGATTTATAGATCGTGAGAGTCTTTCCAACAACCAGTAAGTTTCCTGCATAAACTTTCAAATACCATTTTCTGCCCAGTCAATTGAATTTATTTCATATCCAGCGTGAAACTGTTCCCTTTGCATCCATTTTTTGTCGTTCCATGAATAAAGCGTTATCAAATCTCCAACAGTAAAACAAATCTTTGATTAGCCATTATTACAGTTTTTGTAGCCGGATGTATTGCTACACAATTAACCTTCCCCGTTGCTTGAATCTGCTGTTGTAGTTTGAAATTTCCGTGCAATATATTTATGATTGAACCAGTCGCGTAACACTAGGTTATTCATTCAATACGATCGTAGTTCCCTGGTTAGTAGATGAAGATATTGTAGGAAAGTAATCGTCAGAGTAATTCGGCTTCGCGCCAAACAAACCCTCCTTATTCATGATTTGTTTTCGGATTGAAAAAATCACACCATGCAAATTCAATTTCTACAGTCCAAGCTACAAGCTGCCCTACAGCTGCAAATAGTTTATTATTGTGCGACTGGGACACCGAAAAAATTGGTCGTTCCTACCAGGCTGAGGTACTCCCGCAACACCATTAACATCTGCTCAGAATAATAATGTTGGACGGCGACCCTATTCTAAAATTGTCTATCAAATGTAATGCTCCAGCCACATGCACCCCCTCACAAGAGACTGAAAAAAATTCTCTGTAATCTCAAAGGTAAGACCAGATCACTTTCTTTCATTTCGAGTTAGCTTGCAATTCATTAGGAACGAATGGCAGGCTAACAATTAGCTATCTTGAAATGCCTCCATTTAGAACGACTTTATTCCTTCGACAGATGGCCAACCCAAGAGTTTTTTTCGATGTTACTGCTGATGGTGCCGAACTTGGCCGCATTGTTATGGAAGTAGTCTCTAGTTAATATAGCTCCGTGCTGATGTAGTTCCTAAGACTGCTGAAAACTTCCGTGCTCTTTGCACTGGCGAAAAAGGATTTGGCTACCAAGGCTCTTCCTTCCACAGAGTTATCCCACAATTCATGTGCCAAGGAGGGGACTTTACCAACCACAACGGTACCGGTGGGAAATCCATCTACGGAAACAAGTTTGAAGATGAAAACTTCACCCTTAAGCACACCGGGCCTGGTGTTCTCTCCATGGCCAACGCTGGCCCAGGAACCAACGGATCCCAATTCTTCTTGTGCACTGTCAAGACCGCATGGTAGTTGATGTTTTATTCTAGGTTGGACGGTAAACATGTAGTTTTCGGAACTGTTGTCGAAGGTATGGACGTTGTCTCCAAGATTGAAACCTTTGGATCCCAATCTGGAAAGACCACCAAGAAAATTGTTGTCGCAAAGTCTGGGCAATTGTAATTGAATAAATTGCAGATGTTTTGTCATCAAAATCTTTGTTTTAGCTGTCCTTTCAAGGTGAAATGTTTGAGATGGGCACCAATAACAGTCTCGAATCTTCAGAGTATTGCCTTTGGTACGCGCAGTTTGAAAATTTTCACATTTGTTCATCCTCCAAAATGAATGAAGGGAAGAGCACTCGATACTCTGAATCGTTAAAAGATTTTCAAAATGAACTGGATCAACGTAATGCTCTCGCACTAAAGGAGCTGAATAAACAAATTGATGAACTCGCGAAAAAACCAATAGATCAATTACCACCTTATCTGGACTCTATAGAATATATTTCACCCCCACTAGGTATTCATGACGAACTATCTTTGTTTCAAAAAGATCAGTCGGACCTTAGTTGGGCACTTAACCAAGACTTTAGTGACTTTAAAAAACTATCAACTCAGAAGGAAGAACAGCAGCTTGGTAGATACTCTACAAACGACACAAACTCTATTCTAGGTGCTGGATTATCGTCATATATAATTGCTGCTGGGGAAACCACTGGTGCGCGTGAAAAATCGCCGTTGCCCACAATATCTCGACCTCTTTCAGGTTTGTATATTCCCGACTCTTTTCTGACATACAACTCTGAACGCGATTATGACCAAGACGAACACTTGCTGTCGATATTGAAAAACGATGTGGATGAACTGTCGCCTTCTGCCCCTCCTGCCCATACATTTGTTCGCGACATACCAAAGGAACAAAGTCCAAAATCTCAAAAATTCGCCCAATTTGATTATCCTGAACTAGAAAGCCCAGAAAAATCCTATGGCGACTATTCCAATGTCCCAAACTCGGATTTTAGAAATAGTCTGAAATCACAAGAAATGAAAGATTCTACAAGCAAGGAAGAGAAAACTGGTGAAGCTAAATCAAACTTGAATGAAACTTTTGCAGAGTACCTGAAATATAGATATTCAGAAGAAAAACAAAGCCCAGAAGCTTTGGTAGCACCTAATACTGTAGATGCCAAGGAATTTAGAACATCGTATGTTCATCCTACTGATAAATCAACTGATCCTGTAGCCCAAACTTATAAATTAATCAAGAAATTGGGAGACAAAGAGCGGCTTTATGGTGATTTGGAGTCGGACTTTGAACCCAAACTGTCTAAATCCGAAAAGAAAACAGAACAGCCCAGTGTTTCTCCGCAAGCTAGCCTTCACTCTGCAAAATATGTTGGCCATCCGTTCATAAATGATGACATGCTCAAGGAAACATACGATTGGAATCCTATCCCTGACCAATACCAACCCAGACTTTCTGCGGGCAAAGATAATTCCAAAGGTAATAAGTGCTTAATCAAGCTATAATCAATGCCCTTAAAACTTTACAAGATAGGGTTGGGAAACTGGAAGGAGAAAAGTCTGCTGCACAAGATAAAATAGAGTCTTTAGAAAAGGAATTGTCTAGCACTAAAAAATTATTATTCCTACAACAAGAGCAGCACGATAGAAATGGTACTTTCTTATTCACCTAGTTTTCTCTAAATCCCAGCCTGCAGCGACCTCAGAAACCGACTATTCAACTTTCAAACCGAGGACTTCTGTTCAAGGAATTGAAAAGACTGGCGAAAAAACTTTGGAAGATATTGCCCAAGCGAGACAAAAGGTCAATGATTTGAAGGAAAGGGTTGACCGGGTGAAAAATTTGGGATTGTCCTCTGGCCTTACAGAGTTGGAAGACAAGTATCGTATTAGTCCTCGTTTGTCATCGTTCAAACCATCAGAAGATTTGAACATTGACGAGAAAATTGAAAAACACCTTCGAGAAACTGTGGAATCTATTAAAGCAAAGCAAGCAACAGACACTGAAGCCAGAAATAGTGAATTCCAACACCAGTTGGACAGCTTAAACCATAAATTTGATTTAATTTCCACAGATTCCCACAAAGACAACGATTTGAAGATACGAAACGGCCTTGCTGAATCTCCTGCTGTAGCCTCGCCGTTAAAAACAACTGATTTGGATCATTCTACTAGCGAATTCGCAAAGGAAGCGGATAAAGTTGCAGCAGAGTTTGCAAAAGAAGCAAAACGATCTGGAACAAAAGAGTCTATTGAACGAAAGCAAGCCGAATTGAAGAAATTAAAGCAAGAAATTGAAATAGAAAAGTCTGCCAGGGCAGAATACGAAAGAACACCAAAACTACAGGTACATGATCGTTTATTGTAGGTTCCTGATGCTTCTCAGTTAAAAGAAAAGATACTGGAAAAGTTAAAGTTGAATACAGCGTTGAAGGATAGAAAACAGCATCTTGAGCAAAGCTCTGCTCAGCCTGGTCCTACATGGAAAAAAGTGGAGCGAAAGGGCAAACATACATTTAGGGATCATACAGTTTCGTCATCTGCTCATGTTCGTAAGAGGGGCCCTTTAGAAGTGCCGTCGATTGTTGGTGATGAAACAGGAGCTAGGGAAATGCCGTTCATTGTAGGAAAGGTAACGCTTTGGTCTGATGATAGAATATTGGAAAGTCTTTCTCAGTGACAGCTAATTTGCAAAAAGTATTTTCAATGCTAAAATCCCACAACCCTGATTTATGTTCGGTTTGCAGTAAAAGAGCTCCTACTTTATCTACCAGACACCGAGAACCAAGTAGCCATAAGCCTGTTCATGTGTTGGATTCTCCAGAATTACCAACTACCAAGGCCAAAAGAAAGTCCCACTCCGAAGGCGCTGCTCCAACCAAGTCAAAGTCTGCGGAGGTTCTTGGAATTCCTACAACAGATCAAGAGCTGAAGGATGAAATAAGCTCAACTCGCGAAGATAGTTTGCTGCATGTACTAGGGATTCTGGAACAAGAATTTAAAGAGTCTAAAAGGTAACGGCTTGCTAATCCAGCCAATATAATTCGTTGGTAAAACAATACGAAACAATTGCTGAATCTATGACTGAAAAAACAATTTCAGAAAGTAGCGGATCAAAGACGCTGAAAGCAATTGGAGATGATTTGCGGTTGATTATTCAAAATATGGAAACAAAGGTGGTCTCAATTTAATGTTAGAGCGATCAAATAACTATACTCCGAGATATAATCGCCAACTCTATGGCTAGAGCTCCAAAGAAACAAGTCGAAAAGCCAAAAAAGAAGGCTCCAAAACGCTATACAATGGATACAATTACCTCCAAAACCAAGAAGGAAAATTCACTTCGCCGACAAGCTGATCCGGTTTGGGCAGTATCCAGGAACAGAGCTCGTAGTCACTCACCAGGAAGAGCAATGGCGTCTCTCAGTCTTTTGAAAAGTAGTTTTAAAGTTCAAGACACTTTGGGATTATCAGAAATATAGATCCGCGATCACATAGAACTAATATTATTTTAATAAATATTTCCAATTATATTACATTGCTTCGTCATCTGATTCTTCCAACTCTCTCACTTTTTGGAACTGCTTCATCAACAAATCTTCAAGTGCTCTTCTTTCTATTTTTGCCTTTTGTTTCTGGGCTAAAAGTTTCTAATATTATCTAAATAGTACCTTTTCCAATAGCGCGACCTGTTCGCTAACAGCAACTGGCTCGGACGTAACTTTTCTTGGCCGATCCTTCAATATGCGGGTGTTTTCGCCTTCCACCTTGATGGATATTTGGAAGGGGTCTTGAGAGTCTATGTTTTTCCACTGTAAAATACTAACCAGTACTTGAAGACAGACATCTTCCAATGCCAAATTTTCTTTTTCAAGCGACTCTTTTGAGCGCTCTCTTGCACGAATTTGTTCAATGGCTCTATGCTGGACCTCTTCAAAATTAATAGATAATTTATGGTTTTTCTGTGTATAATACGTACTAGATTGGCTGCTGAGCTGTTCGGTGATGATGGACTGGTACAAAAGGGAAGCTTTTTCATCCAGTATTAAGCCCTTTGTCCCATCAGTAATAACATCCTTCCTAAAAGAAACCAAAGTGTTTTTCCAGTTGATAACCTCCAAGATTAACTGCAAGCAAATTTCTTCCAGAGTTTCGACTGAGTCTTTAATACACTCTACAGCATCTACTGACTGGGAAGAGGAAAGATCAGTGTAGTCTACATACATTGTTTGGTCTTCAATGGCAATGGTGATCTGCAATTGGCCGGAAACCACCTTGTCTTTCCACTGCAGAACATTAACAAGAATATTCAGACAGATGTTTTCGAGAGTGCAATTGCTAATTTGGACAGCATCTTTAGTGGGATTTCTTTGACGGATAATGTCTACAGCAGATTCTTGCAAGTCAGACAAGTCCAGCTGTACATCTTTTGCAGAATCAAAGCTGTTTTCCAAGATGTATGAGAATAACAAGGATTCTCTTTCTCCAAGGAGAATTCCGTTATTTCGATCTAATAAAATAGATTTTTTCAATGGCGAATTTGGATTTTCATTTTTCCAATTTATGACTTCCAACACGGATTCTAGGCAAACATCTTCAATGGTGGCAAAAGATTTTTCCAATAAAACACTATTGAGTAGCATTTGTAGCGAATTTTCAGAAAGACGCGCATATTCAATCATGATCGTATCTGCTTCAATCGAAATCTTAATCTGTAGGCATCCGTCTTGTATTTGGTCTTTCCATTGCAGTAAATTGACAAGGACTTCAAGGCAAAGGTCTTCTGTACTCAAGCCCTTCTTGTTGAGCATTCTGGTGCTTTTTTCTGCTGTTGCCAACAATCCCAGAGCTTTTGATTGCAATGAGGGGATATCAACAGAAATCCTATTTGTATTTGGAAATCCAATTTGTGATTGGTCGCTGATCTGAGACTGGTTGGAAGGTCTCCTAGCACGATCCAGATACATTTTGTAAAAGGCATCTTCTTTCTCGGTTAGACAGATACATTTCGACCCATCAATAATGACAGATTGGACAAAACTGCCTTCTGCATCCTGGGGTTTCCATTCCAACAGCTGCAAAATAACCTGAAGACAAATCTCTTCTGGAGTATTTACGGTGTCTCGGAGTAGGCGGTTCCTTTTGACAATATCCAGTGCTCTGTCTGGGAAATCAAAGTAATTAACTTGAAATTTCCCAGTTTTGTCAATCGCCATACGCAATTTTAAAGCGCTATCGGTCTGATCTTTCCATTGCAGAATACATACTAAAACGTTGATAATCAGGCTATTCAGCGAGCATTCTTCCTTTATATACATTTCTGTTGAAGGTTTTCGTTGTCTAATGATATCTATTGCCATCTCTTGTAGTTCAGAGAAATTCGTAGGTAAGAATTCTTCCTTTGCCTTTTCTATCGCAATTTTGGCCATCAAAGACTGGTATAATTCTGTTTCTTTTTCGGACAAAATAATACTGATATCTCCTTCCATTATAATTGATCGAACTAGCGGCTGTCTGCTTTCCAGGTTTTTCCAGTGTAGAACGCTGACTAATATATTCAAACAAGAGTCTTCCAAATTTTTGAAATATGGCTGGAATGCTTCACTGCGACCGATCAACGTATATTCTTCAGGTTCCAAATCTTCATAGCTGATTTGCAAATTGTCTTGTACTAACTTTAGCGACATTTTCTGTGGTTTCAAATCCGGATGATTCTTCCACTGAAGGATGTTAACTAGTAAATCCATACAGGTATCTTCAAAATTTGCATAGGATCTGTTTACTGGTGCTTTGGATATCGTTATTGTCTCTAGTTTTTCAATGGCTTTTCTCTGCAAGTCTTCCATACTAAGTGAGTAAGTGCTGGCCAAAGTGCTTATCTCACTTGGTGACAGTGTAGCAGAAAACTCTGTTTGGAGCAATTCATCATAGAAATCATCCATTGGATTAACATGGGTTGTTTCTGACCCTGAACGACTTCTGACTGGAGGTTCTGCCATTTTTTGGGTCTCCATTGTGTCTTCCATATTTGCCTTTAATTGAAACAGCTCTAATTTCAACTGTCCCAGCTGTAATTCTATTGTTAAAAGCAATTTACCCAGCTGTTCCTTGTCACTCTTTGCAATTGCCAATTCTCCTTGGAGCCAGTTGGTATCTACAAACTGCTGACTATCTCTTGGAGTCTGTTTTTTTGCCTGCTCATTTTTTAACTTTAACATTGCTTCAAAATATAACGATTTCCATACTTTAACTTCATCAGATTCGCCGCCATCTGTTTTTAATTTGCTTTCTCTTTTCAGCATGCTTGACCTCCTTTGAGTCAGCACAATATCATCTCTTTCACTTTGTCGCCTTAAAGGCATTTGGAAATTTGTGCAAGATTTTTTTGGGGCACCAGTTTCACAAATGAGATTTTCAAAATCAAATGGGCTTTAGGGCTTCAATGGAGTGGAACTAAATCGTCAAAGTTCAAATCACAGACTGTCAACTACCATAAGGTTTGCGTCCATTACTCAAGCTAATTTCCCAACGCAGGTCGTAGATTTATTTATATACAATAATTATTCAAAATCAAATTCATGATCGTCTTCTAGCTCTCTTACTCGAGATATCAGCAAATCCACCAATGCCCTTCTTGTCTTTCTTTCAGCCTTTGCTTTCTGGCCCAAATCTTTTAGTTTCTGAATTAGAAATAATTTACCTTTTCGAGTGCAACAGGTTGTTCTACTTGAGGAGTTGGAACTGGTCCAGATTTGATTTCCGGTGCAGCCCGATGGGTATCCTGAATTACTGCAACTTTTTCATTGATAACATTGGACTTTTCCAGCAGTTCTGCTTTAAGAATGCCAATTTCCGCCATTGCCCAAGCTTGTGTCAAATACAATTGGTCGACGTGGGGCTGCTCTGGTTCACTATCGCCAATAAACCTGCCGGTAACACCATCAATCAGCAGAGATAACTTTAATGGTGCCGGAGATGGCTGATATTTCCATTGGAGGATCTGAACAAGAACTTCCAAGCAGATATTTTCAAGGGAATCTTGCTTGATTGTGTTTTCTAAAGATGCTTCTTGTTGGCGCAAGATATAGAGTGCTTTTTCGCGAATTTGTTGATAATCAACAGAAATATTCATCAATTCTTCTTCGTTATTCATTTCTTTAGCATTATTGATAGCAGATTGCGCTTGGAAATAACTGAAAGTCAAATATTCTTGTTCATGTTTGCTCTTTTCCACCGCAAATTCAAAGTTGTTGACACCAGCTGTTGCTTGAAGCCAGGAATTGATCAAGTACTGCTGTTGTTCTTGAACTTGTGCTTTATGCAAATTGTAGCTGCTGATGGCAGAAGTTGCCTGGGTCCACGCTGCGGTAACTGATTCTTGGTCTGAAGATCCTTTCGCAGAATAAGCAATATCGCGGGTTTCTGAATTAGTGTCCACAAAAGACTTGTCCCCATTCAATAAAATAGACATCTTCAGAGGAGTTTCGGTTTCTTGATACTTCCATTGCAAAATTCCAACGAGGACTTCATAGCAAATGCTTTCCAGTGGATAAGTAGCTACAATTGAATCTTGTGAAGCGGGTTTTTGGTTCAAACTATTATATGCTTTTTGTTTGAGTTCTTCAAAGTCAATTGCAATATCAATTAAATCATCTCCGTCTTCATTAAAGTCATAAGCATTGACGATTGCCGATTCAGCTTGATTGTAAGCTAAAACCAGGTGCTCTTGGTTGTACTGTTGTTCGATTTCCGAGAATCTTGCATTTTCAATGGCAGAGGTAGCTTGCAACCAACTGTTCATCAATATGGATTGCTCCACTTGGGTTTCGGATTCCTTAGTTGCATGATTGGAAATGGCAAGGGAGGCTTGGAGCCAGGCAGATACCAAATATTCTTGAGAATCAGCCGTGGTTGGTACAGCTGGAGTAATTTCGGCAATATTTCGTGTGAAGATAGTATCATCGTTGATTAAAGTAGCAGAATCATCCGAGATAACAAATGACATTTTAATTGGTTCAGAAGTTGGGTTGAGTCTCCACTGAAGCACGTTCACCAAAAGAAGATAACAAAGGTATTCTAAACTACAGTTTTCACCGAGAACATCAGTGGTGGAGCATGACTTTGAGCTTAATGCTTTCATTGCTTCAACTTGAATCTTTTCATAATTGATTGACAAAAAGAGCGATTCGTCTTCCAACTCTTTTGCATTTGCAATTGCAGTTTCAGCTTGGTTATATGCTTGCACCAAATATTCTTGAGCATATTGCTGTTGGATATGTGCGGCACTGGCCTGTTCAATGCCACAAGTAGCCTGCAGCCAGCTGGACAATAAGTATTGCTGCAGGATCTCGGTTTCCAGACCATGTATTTTGGTTGATTGAACTGCAGCAGAAGCTTGAATCCAGTCGGATTTCAATTCCTCTTGTTTCAAAGAAATGCAAGTGTCGTTAATTTGAGATAGGCTAATTCCATTAGAAGCTTGCAACCAGGCAGAAACTAGGATTTCCTGTTCACTTTGAATACGCGATTCGTTCTTTTCAGCATTCACAATTCCAACAGTTCCTTGTAACCACGAAGAAACCAAATATCCTTGACCATATTTAGCAGATTCATCCACAAGTTCTTTTTGTTGGATGGCGTGGGAAGCTTGGAACCAAGATGTATTTAGGTCGTGTTGGGAGCATTCATCGTTATCATTGAATACTGTGATTGATGAATCAGATCTGGTTCGAGCAACGTGCCCGAAACTAGGTTTTTCATCTAGCACCATTCTGCTTATTGGATATTCATTCTTTGCATTTTCAGTTTCTTTCATCAGCAATATCTTACCAAGCGCAGCTTTCAATGCATTAGCAATACCAATTTCGGCAAGCAACCAGGCACTAATGACATTCTGCTGGCTATCCACAGGTTGAGCAAAACTATCTACATTATTAATCCCAACTTCAGCTTGAAGCCAGCAAGAAGCAACATAATCCTGAGAATCCATCTCCATTCTGTTTTGTTCAGTCTTCAATTTTAACATGGTTTCGAAATACAAGTTTTTCCACACCTTGACTTCTTCCATTAATGCTTCGACAGTGAATGCGTCTTCGATTGACCTGGTGCTGTAGCTGCTGGATCGACCGCTCATGAAACTTGAGCGTCTTTGACTGATGTAGCTTTCTTCGTCGTATGTTGCACTCATCTTTCTGGTTGGCATTGACTTGAAACCTTGAAAAATTTTGAAACCAATTTATATATGCCAGGCTTCATGGACGCCGCTAGACTCTCAATGGTTTGGTACCAACCCCCATTCGAGCCCAAATGAAAAATACATGTTCCGCATATAATACGAATGCTTTTATTACTATTGTATCAATACAATATTCGACCTATCTTTCGGCCGACGTCAACATAATGGAGTTTATTTGAATTTCTTTGGGGTATATCTCTTTAAATTCTCCATAGATGCAGATTTCCTAGGTGAGAGGTTCTCCATCGACAAATTCCTTCTTGGGCTTTTCATCACAAACACAGATGTATTAATAAACCGATTAGCAATTTCCTGGTTCTAGATTAGCGGATATTACCAAACTGTTCAAAGTAAAATCCTTGTACCTGAATTCAATACCGTTTTGCTGGTACGTCCCGATACATGTTTTTAGTTGGGCTTCCAATTTCAATAAGCTAGGGAAGCAGGACTTGCGGAATTTTTCTTCTTCTAATAGCTGGAATGAGGGTTTAAAGAGTCTTTTTGGGTCCGAAGCAGTAGCCTCGAATTGTTGGATCCTGTTTAATAGATCTTGGCGATTGCGTATCAGTTCAATAATTGCTTTGATTGAATCGTAGTGTTTTCGCATTGCAGTCAATTCCGTCTCTAGAACTGTAACAGAATTTATTGTGTACGGTGTAATTTGATTTCTGATTCTAGTTTGGTGGTCATTGGGTTTACTGCATTTCTCCCATAAATCTTCAATTTCTGAGAGTAAAGACTTGATACGGTCATTCATCTTGTGCTGCCATTTCATATCCAGTTCATCGCGTAATTGCTTGTACTAGCATTAATAGCAAATACCTGGTCAATATTTGCACACTCCAACGGCAACGACTGGTCGCAAATCCCCAATTCCTTCCAATAACTCTTGATTTCACCTGTTAAACGTTCCAATTCGCTAGTTATCGATGAGTATTGGTCTTGCATTTCATTCGAGATTGATTCAAGTTCTGTAAACAATCTTTTTTGTAATAAGATTGGATAACTCACTTTGTAAGGAGACTTGATTGAGCTACTAAAATGTTTTAGCTTACCAAGTCTGCTTATCAAGGTTTCAGGAGTGAAATTCTTGATTTTCGCATAATTGTTCTTTACGATAGTGACGAGTGATTGCAATTCTGCAATTCGCTTATTCTCCCGTTAAAACAAATTACTTGGTCTTCATTCATCTTGAATATAACTTTTTTCATTTCGTTGATTCTATCAATCGACAGGTCAATCGGCTCCTTATTCAAGTCAAACAATTCTTTGGACTGATCGCACTCCATTTCAATCTTTAATCGGGTATATTCACTTATCAACGAATTCGCAGCGCTCCAGCGTTCGTAGTAAATCTATTATAAGATAGAGGTACTGAAAGCAAGTATTCTTTTTGTTGGACAATTTGCTTGATTGTGCTCGCATTTTGTACTGGGTAGTGCAGGCTTTTGCTCAAATGATTAACTGTATGTAAAATCTCTTTTGATTCTCGTATATACAGACGGTGATCCATCAAACGCTGTACTGATTGATCTGTATCGTAAAGTAATTCTATCCACTTTGTCTCGGGTTCGTACTCTTTATCGTAATCTTGTATTTCTAATTTGCGACATTCTAGTAGTGTGCTAATGAGGGTTTCTATTTCTGGTTTTTGTTTCTGCATTGGAAAAATGTCCAACACCACGAACGAATCTGGGAACGGTGCAGTAGATTGGTAATTTCAATAATAAAGATATATTCTCATTCAACAGGCGGATATTAAAATAGTAAGTTCCAGACTTGTATTCAAGTTGGAAGAGAGAGTGCAGCACATTGTAAGAGAACGTAAGGCAATGTGCAATTAATTCAAAATAGTGCAATTATGCTGGATTTATTAGATTTTGACAGATTGGATTTGCAAGTCATCTCCCTCAAGAATGTAATCGTCAACAAACAATGCATCCTCGATGGCAGATTTGATCTTCTTGATTGATTCAGCTATAGATTTGGTTACCGCTGGCATTGAATAATCTGTTTTTTCAAACTTTAAAGTCCAGAATGTCCCAAGCCACTGCACAGAATGACATTAATTGCTGTCAATGACTATACGTATTCTCTGACCAATATACTCTACTGTAGCTCAAATCCAACTGCAACTCGTCTTTATTCAAATTACAAACTGAACATTGGGAATACCAAAAGATTTAAAGTATGCTTCATCAAAGTGCAATCCAGAAGAAATAACCAACGATTCCTTAAAATCAATCATTTCAAGGTCTTTGGTTACTACTGATTGGATCTTTGGATATACGGTAGCAATATTTTCAAGTCGCTGATTTTCTTTTGGCTTTTTGAAGCAGATTAGTTCCAACTCGACATCAACATCATTTCGTACACAGTAAGAAGGGAACCCCCCACTGCTTTTTCTCGTTAGATTCCGTCCATTCACTAGTATCCCATCAACAAAAGAATCGATTTCAAGTGTATCTCCTTTTTCAATACAAATTTCAAATTCATCGCGGGGAATGTAGGAATGGCTGGCTACTTTGGCACCACTGAAATAAAAGTATTTGATCATATCCAAAAACACGCTTGTCCTGTTTCCATTCGTAATCAGCAAAAATTTCTTATATTCGCCCTTGTTTTGATCCAGTAATTTCTTGATACACGAATAAACATGGTTCTTGATAACCAGGCTGGCTCGGACTGTAGAGAATAAATCTGTTGATGATCCAACTGCAGTATCAATATTTTCCATACTATCTTCTGTCAACAATGGTTCGTGCGCTGGATCTTTGTGTTTGACTGACTCCAATAGGACAGACCTAGCAAATATTCCATAGTAGATTAAATAGATCAGCAAAAGTCCTAGCTGCTCAACGCCTAGGAATATTACAAGATGGATTGGCTGCACTAAAAGTGGAAGCATAAATGAAAAAATACGCGCAAGTTTATTGGCAGCAGTATCCATGTAAAATGGTCCTCAGTTTATCCCACATTGTGATTACGTACTGCATATCTATTTAAAACATTCTTTATTGCATCCTGGTATTCTTATTTCGGTCTACTGCACCTTGTATTGTGGCCATTGAAACGATCGCTTCTTAACCATTGGTGCAGGCTACGAATGTTGGTATTAAAGAGATTCCTTCTGATTGCGTTTGATCTGTATTGCAATTTGTCTCCAGATCTAAAACTTTCTAAATGTCCAACCTGGAAGTGCCAAAAGAGAAAAGGAGCTTGCCGACAGAAATTTGGGATCGAATCTGGTTATTCTGTGATGAAGAAACATTGAAAAGCACCAGAGGATTACAAAGCAAATTCGTGAGGAAAGCAACCAAAGTTTTTGTACTTGATGAAGCAATACACAGCGGAAATTTAGAAAATATAAAATATTTGAAACAAAATGGCTGTCCCTGGGATGAATCTACGTTTACTAAAGCAGCAGAATACGGCAATTTAGCAATTATGAAATGGATGAAGGAGAATGGTTGTCCCTGGAACGATTCTACATTTGAAAGAGCAGCGCATCACGGAAATTTAAGGAATCTCAAATGGCTAAAAGAGAATGATTGTCCTTGGCATGCAGGTACGTTTTGTAGAGCTGCAGAAAATGGAAACTTGGAAAATATAAAGTGGTTGAAGGAGAATGACTGCCCAATGAGCAACGGAATATTTAGTGCAGCAGCTAGAAACGGAAATTTAACCAATATGAAATGGCTGAAAGAAAATGGATGTCCTTGGAGTCCAGCTACTTTTGGTGATGCAGCAAACAAAGGGAATCTAGAAAATATGAAATGGCTCCAAGAGAATAACTGTCCATGGAATGAATATACTTTTATAAATGCAGCAAACCTCGGGGATCTAACTAATATTAGATGGTTGGAAGAGAATTTAGTTTGACAAAATTAGCTCAATACTGCTCATTTCTGAAAAATGTAATAAATGAATAATTATTTAAAATTTGTTTGTAAATTCAAGCTTGTCAGTGAGTAATCTGGTAACCAGATCCTTCTTTTCAAAGCACTTTTCCGTAGACCAACCACGAGCTGCAAACATTTCTTTTAATTCCTTGATTGATTTCTGCATCAATTGTTCCTCGGTTTCAGTAACTTTCAGACTCTCCAATTTGCTCTTCACTGCGTCCTGGTATTTCTTATTTTGCTCTACGGCACCATTTACAAGGGTTTGTAATCTGTTTCTGTCTGCTCCGCTGAAACGATCTGCTTCCTGGCCATTGATGTAAGCTACGAATGTTGGCATTGAGGATATTCCTTCTTTGGCTGCCACTGATTGTACTTGGTCAACATCGACTTTGATGAACTTGACTCCAGATGTATTCCCGGCAAGTTGTTCAAATACTGGACTGATCATTTTGCAAGGACCGCACCACACAGCAGTGAAATCCACAATCACAATCTTGTTGTCTTGTATGATTTTGTAGTATTCTTGATCTGAGGAAACGCTGTGAACCATTTTTTGTTTAGTGGATTGATTTTGCGCAATTTATAGGCGAGTTTTTCCGCAAAGACAAGTTCTAGTTGGATGCTGAATAATTACCGCAGTGTATTTAGATGGAAAATTAATCATTTGCTGGCACAAGTCATTTTCAACAAGATCCTGCCCTGCGATTCTGTGGAATTCAAAATATACCATTGCTGCAAAGATTTCACTAAAGATAAGCAACGACGGTATAAACCAATAATATAATGTTCCATGGCCATTAATCACCACGTAATCAATTCATGTGAAAATCTCTGCCGAATCAAAAGAATGCCTTTGGGAGACGAAGCACCAGATGATCCATCTATAGATTATATAGGCACCAAACTATTCTCTCCCGATTACCGCACCAATATTGAACAGACGCTAAAGAATGCTCCTTCCGGTACTCTGTATTTAAACCAGTTAAACACACAATCGACGAAACCGCAGAGGAGCTTTACAGAAGCCAAACAAAGCAGCACAAGTCGGTAAAGAGTATCAAATACGAGCTGGAACAGCGCTGTGATAAAATTATATCGGAAATGATTGCTGACATGTCCTCTGTTAATGTTACAAAGTAAAATATTACTGACTTGGAATGTTTTCAGTAACCATAAAGACCCTGCTAGCCAGATTGTATCACCGAGGTATACACGTTTCGGAACCGGAAGTACGATCACTGCGCAAGGTTGCAAAGGAAGCTGCTGAAAATAACGTTTCGCTGGTGTTTGTGCCGTGCCATAAATCGCATGTTGATTATCTCGTAGTTAGGTATTTGATACTGATATAGCTATGTATTGTATAGAATGGGAATTGCGCTACCGCATATTGCAGCTGGTGATAATTTAAACATGCCCGGAATAGGCTGGGTATTAAGACACAACGGAGCATTTTTCATTAGACGAGAATGGGGCGGAGACAAGTTGTATATTGCGATTATGCAGGAGTACGTCCAAGCAAGTCCATTTCTAACCTAGTATCTGCTACAGAATGGATTCAATATTGAAGCTTTTATCGAAGGCACCAGAAGTAGAACTGGTAAACTATTACAGCCGAAATTTGGATTTTTAAAACTGATTTTGGAATCTATACTAGCAAACCAAGCCAAAGACGCGATTCTTGTGCCGGTCAGTTTAGGATATGATAAGGTTATAGAAACGCCGTCGTATGTCAATGAATTATTAGGCACTCCGAAACAAAAAGAGTCTATTGGCCAATTACTCAGTAGTGTGAATTTATTACAATTGAAATGGGGGAGAATAGGTACAATTGAGCGCTAAGTTAGACGTGCGATTTGGCCAAGCGTTTTCAATGAGAAAATTTATCGATGGAATAGCCCAAGCAGGAAAGCCAAATTTTAGAACTTTGACTCCTCATGGCCAGCACGTGTACATATTACAAGCATTAGGCTACAAAATATTGGGCGAAATCAACAAAATATTGGTTATAATGCCGACTTCATTGGTTGGAACAGTATTACTGACACTTCGTGGAAGAGGGGTTGGGAAAACAGAACTTGTCCGAAAAGTTACGAAACTGCAAAACGAAATCACCGTAAGAGGAGGGCAAGTAGCTGAATCTGGCTTGTCTGGCAATGAAGTAATTGTTGATCGGTATTTCTTTATTAACTTAGTGCTATCAAAGTACTTGGAGAACTTATTGGTCAAAGATATGAAATTCTGGAGCCGGTTTACTACCCAGTCAAAAGATTTGAATTGAGCTACTATCGTAATCAAGTCATTCATCTGTTTGTACAAGAGGCAATTTTCTGTGTTGGAATGTATGCAACAATCAAAGTAGGAGGGCCGGTAAAGTTACAAAGGATACCGCGAAAACTATTACTGGCTGATATTTCATTCTTGTCGCAACTGCTTAAATACGAATTTGTGTTTGGAGCTGGCGGCGTTGAACAAAATACGGATGAAGTGCTCGAAAAATTGTCCAAAGCTAATGTTGCTGTATCTGGAATCGAAGAAGAAAATAATCCCAATAATGGAAATGCAAAGGGAGAGCAATGGATTACACTTAGCGCTGAAGAACGACGAACAGGAAGAGAAACGTTTGGTACCTATCTATTTAACTAGATTTTTATTGTTTCCTGCTATGGCCATTTGTAGAAACCTATTGGCTATCCGCGGTTTCGCTTTATACAATTCTACCTGACAGAAAGTCAAATCCGAATGAAATTCACTGGGTTGATCAACGAATATTTATGAAGAGGGCTCAGATTTTTGGGAAAACGCTGTACTATGAAGGCGATATTTCATATTTTGAATCAGTCAACAAAGAGACTCTTGGTAATTCGATAGCAAGATTAAAAGAGCTGGGAGTAATCCATTTACATAAAGGATTGGAAGCACCTGCCGGATCTCATTTTGATCCATCGCCGCTTTCGACAAATGCAAATACTGTTTGGATTGCCCTCGCAAAGGATTGGTAATATTCTTTAATAGCAGGATACCCGCTGAAAGTTTGCCAGAAATTTCAAGCGTTGAAGAGGACGACTCCAAAAGAAAACGAAGGAATGAGTGGGATGGGCCAATTGGAAACTTTTCAATTGTTCCTCAAAAATCGCTGTATGATAACTCCAAATCCATTTCACTCTCTCACTCTGATTCCGAGGATGAAACTTCAAGAGAAAAGTACAAGTCCCATTCATCCACAACCGAAATTGAAAAATTAAACTATAAATCCAATCGCCAAATCAACCCAATTAAAATTCCCTCAGCAGAAGATGATGACCATAACACTTGGTACCAACTCCGTCCAAAAGGCAGACTGGTAATTTCAATTAATTTTAGTGGGAATTCTGCGAAAATATTGGCAGATTCAGAAGAGAAGGAAAAAATCGAAGAGATACGTCAACCGTCGCCAATAGGGTCCTTCGGCTAGCACAGTTAGCATCGCAATGGGAAGGCGGAAAGACAAAGGAAAAGAAAGGCAAGCAGAAGGCAAAGTTGTAATGCTTAATAAAACAAATCCATTTATTTCTTGATATTGAAGTAATTTGGATAATTCTTGGCTTGTGCAGCTAGCTGGTCAAGTACGTAGTCTCCCAACCATATATAATTCAGCACTCCAGACCTGATAGTTGAATTTTCAATCAACTCGGTCTTTAGTTCTACGGTTAGCAATCGGCTTGCCTATTCCTTGCGAGCGTCTGAATCCGGCATATAATGTGGTGTATACGGTTGCGTTTAAAGCAAACGAAATGATTCGAACTGACATTTCTTTTGGGATGAAACTTTTGCTCGAAAATTCTGACTAATGGGTGAAAAACCGCTGGAGGAATTGATACAGGAGGCTAATAGCTTGCTATCAAAGACGAGATTGCTGATGGAAAATGTACTTGCATATCAGTGTAAATTTATTAGAAAGGACATTTCGGATGGATTCACGAAATACAAGAATGCGATAAAGGCAGAGATAAAATTCCTGGAGAAAATCAATTTGAATCCGCAAGCAATCAAATCGTCTCATGTCACTTGTTCAAACTATTCGCACCTATCAGCAATTTATGAATTGCTATTGGTGGAGCAAAATGTACAGGTATTTAAGGCGGTACATGTTAAATCCGACCTTGTCAAAGCAGTACGTATAGATGTAGTGGCCGATAATGGGGCCAGATGGATTAAGGTGAAATCGGGGAATTTGAAAACGATAGAGTCTGATTTATATGATCATGATGAAGAGGAATTTTCTGAATCGGAGGACGATGACGAGTTGGGAGAACTAGCACTGCCAACACCTCCTTTAATCAAGCAAGCCCAGTCTTTGATAATGGCGGCTAACCAAAATCCAAACCATTTTGTGATACCAAAAGTCGTTTTCAAGTTTATTGGAGTGGATTCATTGCCCGAATCATTGCATCAGAGTCTAGTTGGGTTGGGAGTCAGTGTGGAATTCGGATTGACACAGCGTAACCGAGCAAGTGCCCCATTTGAATATCATACAGATATTTTGAATCTTGATATTACAACCTTGCTAGCGATGGTATCTGATATGACACATCGATTTGACAAAGTTCCAGAAATTGCGTATGACAGCAAGCCGTTGAAACTCCAAAGAGAAGATGAACAGGTACAGCCAATACTACCAATCTTGAAAAGCATTTTGCAAACAAAAACTCTTGTAGCTTCAAAGACCGCTTTTATGAAATTTAAAAACATTGTTGAAACGATAGGAGGACCTGTTGAAAAACAACGAGCAGCTTCGATATTCAATACCAAAGGATTGACATGCAATTTGGAAATTATAGAACCGCAACCAAAGCTTGATGTTGAAGACAATGGTCAGGAATCTCTTGAATGGAAAGTATTCATTGTAGCCAATAAGCATTCGGATTTATTTGCAGACATTTCTGGCCAAAAGCTGAAAACTCACAATGTCGAAATTTTCAATACTGGTTATGCTCTGCAGATTACCACTGTGACATCCAACTCTTGGATAAAGAGAGCGTTGGAAAACAGTGGAAAAGATACCTCTATTGAGACCCATGAACCACGTTGCCTAATAGAACAAAAGTGGATCAGATACACGACCCAATAAATCCAATGGTATTATTATTAAATAAAAATCAGTTAGTGCGAGGTGACATCAGTCAAAACTTTGCAGAAAACACCTGGCATGTATTTACTGTACAGCGGAATATACTCTGGAGTGCTACTCTTGGCAAGTGCGTATTATATGCACAAAATTCATACAACAAAACTGATACCCAAAGTATTTATTGTGAAAATGACCATGTATTTTGTTGTCAATATCCTCCTGTCGATTTCAAACTTGTTGTATTTTGTAACAGAATATATTTTAATTAGCAAAATTGCCGCATTGCTATCCAGTACCACCTTGTTGATTTTGTGCTTGGTGGATGTCGAGATCCTGAACGTGTTTTCGGTATTGACAGACAACATCACGCATAAATTTATACGAGTATGGACTTTTATTATATGTGCGCTTTGTATTTTCACATCTGTCGAACTTGTGATTGTTTTATTTTATGAATGGTGGCCAGATTGGATTGCGATATGGATAAACAGTGGCGAGTTAATATGGGCGGTATTTACAATTAGCTATGACACTATCCAAGGATATTTCTTGCTCTACTTGGTATTTGTCAAAAAGAAGACTCAAAATATCCCCAATATCACCATCAAGATGTTTCAAACATTGAAAAAAGCAGTATTGATTATCGCTGGGCTATTATTATTTGACTGTGGAACAGCTGCACTTTATATTTATATTACATTTATTGATTCGCCGAATATCGACCTCAAATTCGCGCTTCTTACAGCCGTCGAAGTAAATATTGGGTTTCATGGAGTATTTTTGATATTTGTCGTTAGGAATTTAAAGGAATTTGCACTGATTGGAAGTAAAACTGCCAGACCTAATCATTTGAATGTCCAAGTAGAAACAGCGATACTAGAAACCCTTGCCGATTCAAATGTGCCAACCGTAAAAGGGCTAGTCCACTAATCCCTAATTGATTTATTGCTATTCTAATCTCACCAAGAAGCTGTTGCTGTTGCTTCAGAACAACAGATAAGATTCCAATAATCGTAAACCAGTTTCCTGCAGACAAATAATATACACCTCACGAAATATGCTGTATTTAATAATAGAATCAAATTTTTCATCCAATCCTTTCAATTATATTTATCCTCCGCTACACAGAGTGTTTTCCAAATGCGTTTCCATTCAGTGAGGAAAAAAGTTTGAATCCTAATCGCTGAAATATAAATTATCTTTTCGAATGACACCTTCAATTCCAGACCTCGTTTGGTGGAGCATTTATGACTACCTCTCAGCAACGGAAATAAAAAAATTGACGATGGTTTCCAGGGAATGGAGCGGATACGCCTTACAATGGCTGTCAATAAACTATACTTTACCACTATCTTCAATAATATCGCTAAAAAACATTCCCGATCGATATTTACAAATGACTAGAGCATCCCTCAAATCAACTGCAAAACTGGATGATCGTATATGGAGGAAGCTTAAACAGCTGAAACAGCTTCATTATTTATCGCTGAATTTCAAGTTGATGACATTAAAAGGAATTGAAGGACTAGAACAATTGCGAGAGTTGGAATTGACATGCGACGCTTTCGATCTTACACCAATAGCGAGACTGC
Source organism: Terramyces sp. JEL0728 (assembly GCA_027603945.1). Taxonomy (NCBI): domain Eukaryota; kingdom Fungi; phylum Chytridiomycota; class Chytridiomycetes; order Rhizophydiales; family Terramycetaceae; genus Terramyces; species Terramyces sp. JEL0728. The sequence goes on along the minus strand of JADIIU010000020.1, from coordinate 64,297 downwards.
CCCATTTAAACCATTTGGTTTTAGACAAATGCTTCAATTTATTAGATTTGGAACCAATTGCTTTCATGTCCTTGGAATATTTGGAAATAAGATCTTGTCATGGTCTCGCTACACTGAAGGATATACGACTAATGGCCACGTTAAAAACATTGATAGTACACGGGAATAATAGGCTACTAGATACTGCCTTTTTAAGATACTTGATAAATCTAAAAAGACTGGATCTACAAGATTCCAACAAACTGGTTTTAGTTGACGGGATGGGTGATTACAAATGTCTGGAATACCTGAATGTGTCTGGATCGTTTATTAGAGGTGTGAAATCGCTGCCAAAAGGGTTGAAAATACTGGAAATGGAAAGGTGCGAAAACCTATATTCATTCAAATGCACATCCAGCATAAACCATTTGAATTTACGTAAATGTATTGGATTGAGAGCTTTGGATTTAAAATCCGCTACGGAATTGCGGATACTAGACTGTTGTGGGAACTATTCACTTTCAAATATAGCTAGTGTTCCTAATTCAAGCAATTTAACAAATCTGGATTTATCTGGCACTGCTGTAACAGAATTAGATCTCCTTTGGTTGGAAAAACTGTCGATTTTAAAAATTAATGACTGTGGAGGATTGGCGCAATTACAGCTACCGTGTAATTTGGAATACTTGGAAATGGACAGCTGTACTTCCGTCAATGATTTCACAAGTATTTCAAATACAAAGCTCCTCAGCCTGTCTATTTCCCACACTCAAATCACAAATTTTGATTTTATTAGGGGATTACACATTAGAAAAATAGAAGCAATGAACTGCATGTCATTGCACCGTGTGGATTTATTTGATATGAAGCTGGAATTTGTTAGTTTAAGATTGTGTTTGAACTTGATTGACATCACCGGAATCAAGAATCTGAAGTTGCTGGATCTTGCACACTGCCCTGTACAAAATATATAGATTACCTTTCAGAGTTTGTTTTCTTGTTTCAAAGTCACGTGAAAACGATTTAAAACATTTTGTCTGCGCCTTTTTTGCGAAATGATTTCATTGCTAATTTCAATTGCAGCAGCTCAGTCAACCAGCAATTCAACTGTCAGCTCACTATGTACCACAAACCCGTCTTCGGTGTATTGTCAAATCTACACCCAAGCCTGTTCAAGCACTCAATCCAGTGGTCAAATTTGCACAAAGCTATTTCCTGCATTCTTGTATGCAATGTGCACCAATGATTTCCCAAAGGGAGCTGCATGTCAGTCGATCCCAACAGTAATCACAACTGCTGTTTCTGCTGTTCCGTCTACCAAACAGGTGCAGTCGGATGTTACCTCTTTGTGCAAGGAAATGCCCTCTATGACTGCGTGCAAGAGCTGTCCAGATGCAACATCCTCTTCCTGTGATTTGATGGGTACTTTTTCTTCCATTTGCTCCCAAATGCCAATGACAGATTGTGCAGATTTAGTCAAACTTTGTTCTTCAGCTGTAGGTACCTCTTTAAGTTATTGCACTGGCGTTTTAGCTGCTAATCCGTCCTCGAATAGCACTTCTACCGCGGGAACAACCAGCGCTGTTTCTCCAACTGTTACTAGCGATGCTGGACGCACATTCGTGTCGTACTCTTTAATATTCTTGACCTTGTTGGTTTGAATAAATTCAATAATTTGTAGTTCATTTTTGCTGTTTCTTGCGTGCGCGATTAAATGACCGTCACGGCAGTCTGGTACACCAATGAACAATATTGATTCAGCCAAACACCTATAGTATAGTTGGGAGAAGTAAACCGGCTCAATTATCCACCATGTTTGATATGAAAGTAGGAGCCTTCATCCAAGTTCAATCTCGTACTAAAAGATTTCTAGTGGTTATACCGTGATTGGGCACCGGACATGAGCATGCGAGTCTGTTACTGATGCACTGATAAGGATTTTTATAAATTGAAAAGGATTTGGCGACTCCAATAATGTTGTTTGCTGCATCTGTTTTCGCTGTATCCGTCACTGCTTCCGCGGTTCCATTTACTGTTCCAATCCACAAGGGTGCTCCGTTCCACCTCTCTAACGTTCCAAAACAAGAACTTCACGCAGCTTCTGCAAATAGTGCAATTCAAAGATTTGCATCATCCGGTGGATCTGCCCCATTAGAAAACGAATACAATTTCGTCTACAGAGCAAATGCCACTGTAGGAAATGGCCAAATCTTGACTGTAGATTTGGATACTGGTTCCAGTGATGTTTGGGTTCGAGGTGCCAAGTGTACTGCTTCAGATGGATCTTGCAATGGCCCAAAAGTCAACACTGCTGACAGCACTTTGAAATCAACCGGAAAAACTTACTCTATCCAGTATGGATCTGGCTCTTGCAGTGGCGATATCTACACTGGGCCAATTGCTGTTGGACCAGCTCTCGCTTCCAACCTTCCATTCGGTGTATCAACAGCTGAAAAGGGATTAGAGGGAGTAGCTGACGGTTTATTGGGTCTAGGATATAATGGCATCTCTACCATCTCCCAGCAAGTTGGAACTTCTGCCAACTGGTTTGATGCGCTTGGATTCACAGGTGCCAACAACAAGTTTGCGTTCTACTTGAGCGACGCAGCTAATGGAGATAACGGCGAGGTTACTTTTGGCGGAGTTGATACCTCCAAGTACACTGGAGCAATCAACACTGTTGCCGTCAACTCTCAAACATACTGGCAATTCGATATCAGCAAGGTCACTTATTCTGCCGGATCAAAATCTGGAAGCTTGGGCGGATTCCTCGCAAATAACGCAATCTCTGATACGTAATAGTTTCCTAACCTAGTGGTACAACTTTGATTATCTTGGGAACCAGCCAAGCAAATGCCATCAACACTGGTATTGGTGCAAAACCATACAACTCCACCCTCGGTGCATATTATATCGACTGTGGAATCGCAAAAACTGGCCCTTCCCTCGACTTTAAATTCCCATCATTCACTCTTTCCATTCCATCAAAGTACTATGTTTTAGACAATGGCGATGGTACTTGTATTTCCGGAGTTACCCAAGGTGCAGGATTCTTGACCCCAAATATCTTTGGTGATATCCTTTCTAGGGCTTACTACACTATCTACGACAAAGCCAATAACCAAGTTGGGTTTGCCAAAGCAGTCCATCCGCAATAAACACATAGATAAGTTTGCATTACTCAATCTGGATAAATGAACAACCATGCGGCTTATGCTGAGCATTAATGAATATTTTAATCCACCTGGCCAAGTTGTAGGTGCCCATCCTTCAGTGTGCCAAATCTCCAACATGCACCTTGAATTCCGATAAATGGGACATCAAAGCGTACGTTCACAGCGCATGCTTGGTGAGGGCACTGATTATCATCATGAATTCAGGACAACCAGACAGAGACCGAATTAGTAATGACTGGGGAGATGTACATATTTCACTTCCGAGATATCACGCTAGCTTTGAATGTTTGGAATCACTCGAGTGTGGAAAGGTTCTTTATCAGACCCGATCTGTCGGGACAAGCACGCGGTAAATCTCCAAAAGTGAAAATATGGTTCAAACCAAGCTGAGATTATTCAAAAGGACCGTCCGTCGTCCTGCAACTAGCATAACCACCCCAATCGAAGGATCAGATATCGTTTCCATCCAGCAAGGTACGGATTTTCGATGAACCACTTCCCGATTTGGTACTGATTGCGTTTTCGAATATGGATCTCGAGTTTCCCCACGCATGGTTTATTGGCGACAACGGTGGAAATCAATGTATAAATAGCGTCCAATTCCAAGCGTTTCCTAATTAGAAATGCTTGTTTCTTCCCTCGTACTAGCAATTGCCACTGTATCCGCTACCCCAGTTCACAAGCCTGTGACTTTGAAGGTATCTAAACAATCTAGAGCCGGAATTGAAAAGTTATTTGCTGCTTCAAAGGCTTCAGTAGCCAGATTTTCTACTACCACAAATTCTGAACCGCTAGAAAATGTGTCTAACGAATTTTACAAAGCAAGTGTTACTGTCGGTAATGGTCAAGTATTGACTGTTGACTTGGATACTGGTTCCAGTGACGTGTGGTTCCGCGGTAGTACCTGCACTGCTACTGATGGTTCTTGTGATGGACCAAAGGTTGACATCACCGACTCTACTTTGAAAAGCACTGGGAAAACCTTTTCCACTACTTATGGGTCTGGCTCTGTATCTGGCAACATTTACACTGGTAGCGTTGGTGTCGCTGGAGCAGTTGCTCAAAACCTGCCATTCGGTGTATCTACCCAAGAAAAAGGATTTGATGGTGTTGCAGATGGTCTCCTTGGATTAGGATTCAACTCAATCTCACAAATCTCAAAAACCGTAGGTTCACCAGCGAACTGGTTTGATGCTCTAGGCTACACTGGTGCTCAAAACCAGTTTTCCTTCTACTTGTCTGCTGCTGCTGACGGAGACAATGGTGAAATCACTATTGGTGGAGTGGATACATCCAAGTACACTGGACAGATAAACTATGTCCCATTAAATTCCGAGACTTACTGGCAATTCGACGCTAGCAAAATGACCTACAAGGCAGGCTCAAAATCCGGAAATGTTGGATCGTTCCTCAGAAATAATGCCATCTCTGACACTGGTACCACTCTTATCATCATGAACAACGCACAAGCTGATGACATCAATTCTGGAATTGGTGCAAAATCCTACAACTCTACTGCTGGAATCTATTACATTGATTGCGGTATTGCAAAAACTGGTACTCCGCTTGAATTCTCATTCCCATCATTCACCATGACCATTCCGCCAGCTTACTATGTCTTGGATAACGGCGATGGTACTTGTATCTCTGGCATTACTAGAGGTGCCGGTTTCTTGACCCCAACTATTTTCGGCGATATTTTAACCAGAGCATACTACACAGTTTATGACAAGGCAAGCAACCGAGTTGGGTTTGCCCAAGCTGTTCACGCATAAGCAAATGAATAAAGAGAATACACACAAAATCGGATCTCATTGTCTGATTTTTCAGTTTTTTCAGCGTTGACATTCCTTTCAATTTTTTCAAATGCTTAACGACAACAAGCACTCGGAGTTGCTCAAAATCTCTTTGGATTATCAGGAGAAGCTATACGAACAAATATTTTCCATTTCCGAGTTGGAGGAAGCAGTAATTTGGCATTAAAATAGTGCCGATATTTGAATCAGGACAATTTAGCTGAAATCGTTGAAGAACGAGCAGCAAACAACATTTGTGGATATCCAATTTGCAACCAGTCACTGAAAAATTTAAAGGGATATAAAATAAACAGGAAATTTGGACTGTTGAAGAGCGACACACATAAAAACTTTTGTGGGATGCATTGCTTCATTTCAAGCGAATTTCTAAAAGGACAATTATCACCTGAACCACTGCATTTCAGAAAGCTTGATAATCAATCCTTTAACATTATACCAATTGGAGTTGATCCAGAGCTGTACTTGGAACAGTTGAAAAACGGAGGATCTGAAAATGAGAATGTTGCAGTGGAGGAAAAAAAAGTTTCTACAACAGTGGATCAAACAGCAGAGATTTCTTTAGCTGATATAAAAATCGTTGAAAAAAATGAGGAAATTCCCCTACATTATGAACCAGCACCGTACGACGCCATTGAAGGCCATACAGTCAAAAAAGTAACATTCGCCAACAGTGCAAAAGCAGAAAAGAAAGTATTGACAAATGCAAATTGGCTAGAACCAGAAAGAAACACTGCCCTTCCAATCCTTTCAAAGTTTGGTAAAATAGTAAACTTTTTGAGCGAAATCATCACATTCAACACTAAAGAATACATTTTGAACAAGAAAACTCCCAAGGTTTCTGATGATATCGACGACCAGCAGCGCAAATCAATCTTTTGCCAGAAAATATTACACCAGTCGACAAAATGCTCAATGGCACTTCAAATAGATTCCAAAATTGATCAGCAAGTAGTAGATATCGTAAATACATTCAAGTTCGTGTTGCTAATCTAGATTGAACCAGAATAATGTAATGGTTCCATACGACTACGAAGTTGCGCTAAGCTGCGTCTTACTTGAGCTGTAATTACTGCTGACATTAGATTCGGCACTAGTATTGCCAGTGAAATCGAGGAGGTAGGGATAGGGTCTTATGAATTCAAGGTCTATGTTGGGCTATTCAAGTAATTTTGTGAATAAATTCTTTTATTTAAAATACAACTTAATAGAGCCATGGGTAGAGTGGGCAACCAAGGTGCCATCAGTGCCATCTCCTACCAATCCACTCTTTTTTTGCGACTTGTCCACTATATATTCCACATCTCCGTCGATTGAAATTGACCCAGAGGACGTACTAGCATCAAACTGCCCTTCATAGTCATAAAAGGTAGATTTGATACTACCCGAGTCAGCTTTGAAATTTGTGGAAGAGTTTTCTTTTTTACTAGGGGTCGCATCTAGCTTGATGGATCCATAGTTTGACGTAGCATCCAAAGATTTGTAGTTTAGTACTCTGCCAGACACAGTTCCGGATGTAGCTTGCAAGTTAGCTGAGGCGATTTTTGAATCAGTAAACTCAATATCTACATCTATGGTACCAAATGAAGATTGAATGTCGACCGCATGTTTTGATTGGATCAGAGTAGAACGAACACCTCCGGAAGACGCACTCGCGACCAATGTACCGCATTTAAGATCCTACTTTTAATAAGATTTACATTCAACCCAATTGAGCCAAAAGTAGTTGAGGCAAAAATATCTCCTCCAACTTGGGCATCGGAAATTTCGATTGATCCAGAGCTTGTCTTTGTAGTAAAGTCACTGGATTTGATTGTCTGGGTTATCAAAATAATACCCTTCCTTTAATAGAACCGTAGGACGATTCAAGGTTAGTCTTCCCCGTAATGCTGAGGTTATTCCATTTGATGCTTCCGGAACTTGCAATTGCAGACAATTCTTCAGCAGTAACCCGCTCAATCAAGATTGAACCAAAAGAAGATTTCAAAGCAACTTTAGACTTGGCTGTAACATCAGAAATTGTAATTGAGCCGGAATTCGCAGTAATTTTCAAATCGCCTGCAAAAAGATTCTCGGTTAGTAAATATCACACCTTTACGTTTACGGAAAGGAAATCCGAATTTGAAGTGAATGCATCTACGTTTGACCCTTCCCCCTGGCCATTCCATATCAAACCACCTTCGCCCCTGAATTCATCCAACTTGACGAAAGAGGGCAAAACGACTGTAATGTAAACTTTGACCTGAGGATGATAGAAGCCAGTATAGTCGGAAGAAAGTGAAATATCCAGCTTTTCACCGGCAATACCTTCTTTAATTTCCAAGTGTTCCATGCAATTTGGGTCATTAGAGAGGACATCATACTGAACCTTTGTTTCTTGAATTTCAGCAAAAGAAATCTCGGATTCCACTGACAATCCATTTCCTCTGTAGTGAATATCGAATTTAGAGAATGATTCCGGTTGGGTTGGTAATTCTTTGTTGTACAAAGCTACTTTTTCTAGTGGTTCAAAGGCACCATTCGGGAAAGTGAAATACCCTGAAATTGCGCTGATTATTACTATTGATATCAGAGCATAGCAGCAGTAGAGCTTATTCTTGTTTTTCCGAACTATATGAGTATGAACTAGTAACGGTTGAGATTCCATTCTGCAAGAAAATTTTAAGGTTAAAATGCCTCACCAAGCTGAAGTGGCAGCTAAGCAATGTCTTTCTGCAACCTTATAGAAGCCAAGCAATTGAAAGAACAGCAGGAACAAGCCAAAAAATGTCAAAAACAAATACAAAAATTCTTATTTGAAGTAAAGAGAAGTAGAACCTGAACGTGAGGAGGTCTTGACAGTTCCAGGACCAGTCCCAACCTGACCAGTCTTATGGTGGGATTTGGTAATATCGTATTCAACATCACCATTAACACGAAGCGAGCCGGATGATGTGGTCGAATCAAAAGTACCTTCGTATCCAAAGAATGTAGCCCTGATGCTACCAGAGGAGGTTTTCAAAGTTGCATCAGTTTCTTGTTTTAACGGTGTAGCTTCTAGTTCTACTGAGCCAGATGCTGTCTGGATTTCAAGTTGCTTGTATTCTTTCACAGTTGCGCGCACATTTCCAGATGAAGCAACGATTTTTACCTGATTTGTTAAGCTGGAATCGGTTAAATCCGATTCTAATTCAACCGAACCAGATGAAGCCTTCAAATCGATTGAATCTTTTATGTCAGACAAAGTAACATGGATGGATCCAGAGCTGGCATGGGCAATTAGATCAGTTGCTGTAATTTCTCGAGCAGTGATCGACCCTGAAGATGAATGCAGCCCAATACTAGTTTCTACATCGACTTTGGTGATTTTGATAGACCCTGAGCTTGCATAGGCACTTAAAATTCCAGCCTCCAATTGCTATAGTTAAAAATCAGTTACATCAATCTTAATTGAACCAGACGATGACTTGGCTGTGAATTTTTCAATTGAAAAAGTCGGCCCATTCCATTTCAAACCACCTTTGCCTGTAAAGTCTTTCAGGTGGATGGATTTAGGAATGTGCAATGCGATATAAACTTGTATCCGTGGAGGATTATAGTTTTCGTAATTGGTTTCAAGGTACAAATTAAACTTTTCTTTTTCGATAGTTTCCTTGATGAACAAATGATCCATGCATTTAGGATCATTGGATCGGATGTCATAATGAATTTGGGTCTCGGAAATGTCAGAGAATGAAATTTCGGATTCGACATACAAGCCATTTCCTTTGTAATCAATTTCCATCAGACTGTAGCTATCTTGGTTGGTTGGGAGGGATTTGCTGTACTCGGAAATTGTTGGAAGATTGGCATCGTACTGAATGTGGGTGGATAGCACCAATGAGCTAACCAACACCGCTGCAACCACTGCGAGCAAGTAATAAAACCGACTTGATCTCTTTCGTTGAACGTGTACTGCTGGCAAAAGCGGTTGCGATTCCATTCAAAAGTTAAAAATTTTCTTCCGATGTATTCCGAAGACAGACCGGATGTTACACAAACCCAAATTGGGATCACAATAGGTAGACAATTTTATTCAAACATATTAAGCGTGTTGAGCGAGGGCAAAGCCAACTTGGTTGTTTGCCTTGTCATAAACTGTGTAGTAAGCTCTAGAAAGAATATCACCAAAGATATTTGGAGTGCCATTTCCAGCTCCAGCCAAGATACCAGAAATACATTGACCATTTCCAGCATCAAGGACATAGTACGCTGGTGGGACCGAGAGAGTAAATTGAGAGAAAACAAATTCAATTGGAGATCCGGATTGCGCAACTCCGCAATCGATGGTGTAAGCACCTTGAGAAGAGTCAAAGGTAGCACCAATTGCATTGTTAATTCCATCAGCAGCAGATTGGCCAAGAATGATGAGGGAAGTACCAGTGTCAGAAATGGCATCGGTGGAATAGCTGGAGTCGCCAACAGCACCGGTTTGGCCACCAATATTGTAAGTCAAATCAGTAGCATCGAACTGCCAGTAGGTTTCAGAGTTTAATGGGACATAGTTGATGCTTCCAGTGTACTTGCTGGAGTCAATTCCGCCAAATGTTACTTCGCCATTGTCTCCGTCTTTAGAATCAGAAAGATAGAAAGAAAACACATTTTGTTGGCCAGTATAGCCTAGGCCGTCAAAGAAATTGGCAGATTTGCCCAGAGCTTTAGAGATTTGAGAAATAGAATCAAACCCGAGACCAAGTAACCCATCTGCTTGGTTTGCAAATCCTTGCAATGTGGTTCCGACACCGATTGGCAAGCTTTGTACTTTTGCTCCTGCAACAGAGACATCAGCGGTATAAATTTCTCCGTCAACTGAACCAGAGCCGTATTTTACAGAGTAAGTTTGACCTTGGTCAGCCAAGTTGCTATCAGAAGTATCGACAGAGCTTCCAGTGCAGGATCCATCACCGTTATCGTTACATTGGGAGCCTCTAACCCAGAGATCTGAACTACCAGTGTCCAAATCGATAGACAATTTTTGATTGGTCCCAACAACAATATCGGCTTTGTAGAACAAGTTGTTGACATTGGTCAATCCTTCAGAGCTGCCAGAGCTTGAAGAAAATCTGTTTACTGCAAATTGTGCGGAATCGAGCTTTTCAGCGTGAGTTGATGGCACTTTGTGGATTTTGGCACTGATTGGCTTATGCACAGGTGTAGAGCTAACAGTAGAAACGGCTATTGCAAATACGAGAGAGGCGAGCATGTTTATTGTATGCATGCTTCCAGCAGGAACAGGTATTTATATTATTTGGTTGGCCTCGGCGGTGTGTTGAGCCTACACCCGGAATTCCAACCATATGGTGTGTGCTATTTGGGGATTTCAGGGATCCCTTATGGAGCGAAATAACGAATACATACCCAATACCAAGCCCGAATCAAGTGCAAGGGGAATACGAAATAGACTCTCCGTTGCGGAAGGGGGTTACTGTTTCAACTAAAATATTGTTTTCCAAGAATCCACATGAAAGCGTGATTGTGGGTACCCAAAAACAAAAAGAGCAACCAGCCATGCGTTGCGCGGAACACCATGTGGAACACAATTAATAGGACAACCAAGGGAAACCATATACAAAAGGATTTATTTAGTTGCTACACACTGAGCTGCTTCAACGTAGGTTACATGCACAGGACCTCTTTGTCGTAATGGGGCGTTGGTCTTGCCGTTGACAACAATAAGAGGGTTGAGCTCATTAATTACCGATTCGGACAGCGTGATACCGTCCAAATATTGTTTCAAAATGGCACGTAACCGAGAATTTTCCTCAGAAAGTGCTGTATATTGCTTTTCTAGAGCCAATTTGTCAAGGAACACCTTGTTAAACCTTTTGTTGAATTGGTGCATGCCGTGGAATTCCTTTGGCAGCTCAATATCAATCTCAACCTCAGGTACCTATTTTAAGGTCAAATTACGGATACATACGGAGATTCTTCATAGAAAGGACATATTTTTTCTTGCTCGGTTTCCAACTTTCTATTCATTTCGGCTAATTTGATGATCTGTTCGGCTTTTTCTACTTTTACACGAAGCGCTTTTATGATGTTGTTGGACAATAAAGTAAGTTCGGTTAGTCGGTGTCTTTCTTCTTCTCTAAAGGTGTTCATTCGCTTCTTCAATGCTTGGAACTGTACCTGAATCGCATCTTTTTCTTCCTTTAAGGCTTTGTTTCTTTCTTCATAGTCCTTTGCCGTGTTGGTCATTTTTGTCTTTAGATGCGCAATATTTTCCTAGATTTAATGGCATGCTACCTGCAATTTTACCAACTTTTTCATCTGCTGTTCAATTTCCTTTGCATTTTTTTGATCCTTTTGTTTCAACTCTTCAAACTGTTTTTTTCTTTCATCAGTTGATGTATTATATTGATTCAAAGCGGCTTGGAACTGTCTCCATAAATCTTCTACAGTTCCTTCCAGCTGAATTCGAAGTGCATGTTTTTCTTCCAAATTCTATGTCAACTTTCATTTACTTTGTTTTTCACATCGTCTCTAATACTGGAATATTCATGCTTTGCATCTGCTTCGTTTTCTATAAACTCGTGCTCTGCCCTCATCATAATTCCCAGAGTGTCGCCCCGCTCTTTTGCATGCTGGATTTGCAACATTGTTCTTGGTTAACGATAAACACCTTTCAGTATTAAATTCTGTTTCCAGTGCATTTAAATCATCGTCAAATTGGGAAATTAATGTTTCTAATCGGGAGTTTTGCAAATCGATCAGCGTGTCAATGTTAATCAAGTGAGATTGCAAGGCGTTTGTAAATTGCTCCTCCGATTGAACCATTGAGGATTTTAAATTATCAATTTCAGTTTGCTTCTTGTCCAATCTACGCGATTGAATATGTCTCAAGATTTCAATTTGGGTTTTCAATTCAATCGATTTCGCTCGAATAAATTCCAAAGATACCTTGTTTCATTATCTCTCTCCATCTATTTTGGATTTTCAGCAAATTCAATTTATAGATCTTTTCTTCTGCCAACCTTTTTTCCTGCCTGTCAAAATAGTCTTACGTTTGCTTTTTGTTTCATTTCCTCTATAGCCTTTCGCCTTTCCTCCTCATTCTTGTATATCCCAAACTCACTCTTGTTTCCCTTTTCCTTCTTGCCTTTCTTTGCCATTGTGGAGACGTGTTTTTTTCAAAGTGGCTTTAGGAATTTTCAACATTCATACCATTCGAAAATGTCCATCGCAAGAGCATTTGCCAAACGACCGGTATTCACCCGACTATTCACTACTGAAAATAAAGTTACAATCCCGGCTGATTCTAAAGCGACTGTATACGAAGCTGATATTGTGTCTGGAGTCCCACTCGATGTAACAACTAGAACTGTTAGAATATACAGACCAGCAAAAACCAATATGCAATCGGGAACAGCAGGAACGGACTACTGGAAAATTGATTTTGATGTTCAACAAAGATGGGAGAATGAATTGATGGGCTGGTCATCAAGGTAATTGCAACTAAGATTAGCGCAGACACTGTGCAAGCCCTCAGAATTAAATTCACCACCAAGGAGGATGCAATTTTATTTGCACAAAAGCAAGGATACAAATACACCGTTCAAGAGCCAAAGGAAACTAAATTCAAAGTGAGAAGCTATTCCAGCAACTTTAAGGTATTTGAATATTAATCCAGTACAATCCAAAGAAGCTCACTTGGCATCACACTAAATAAATGGTCTTATATTAGCAGTTAATTTTATTGAAACATTCTATTGATTTGAAGCATTATATCCTGATCGATCTTCCTTGTTAATTCATTCAAGTATGCAGTCCCAACCTTCTGTTCAAATTCCCCAAGTTTCGTTTTTACGTATGGAACAAATGAGCCTTCCATATAGAGCGGATCCAATGAGTTTAGGTATTTTCTGCGTTCATAATCCAGACTGAACTCATCGTCGTCTTCGTTACGAGCTTCAAAGGAAAATAATTGAGCCCTATTGTCAATTGTATTCGTTACTCTGTGCGATCCAAGTCTTTCAGCTGTATTGCAACTGAGGTAAATATTGAAAAGAACTCTCCCAGCCGAGCAGCGACTTTTGGATGGCCAGTAGAAACCAGGGATGCAAATGCCAGAGAGAATAGCTTTGACTGCCTAACGTGGCTCAACGCATCAAACTAGCATTAGAAAGAATCACCTTTTCAATCATTGCTATACTCAATCGGTCCACGATATCTTGTCCCCCAGATTCCAGCGTGCGTATTACACTATTTGGGTCGTACAGTACCATTCTCGCCAATACCATCATGAACGCAATGATAACCACACTCAGGTCTTCGCCCATTAAGACCACAGATACAGCCTTGTTAAAGAATCCAGTGGAGTAAATAACATTAAACAAAGCAGCTGTGCAGTTGGTGTTGTTTGCCGATTGTAAGACCAAATCCACCATTTTCAATAAAGCACTGACTGCAGGGGCAGACACATTTTCCAATATCCTACATACTGTCGAAATTATTGGGGTTATATAAGATTGGAAAACTTCCTGCGGACAGACAACAATGTACGCTTCCAATATGTGGATTACCTTTTTCAGAGTCTCTGTTCCCAATTCCAAAAGACCGACTGCGATCGGTACAAGGTTCAGCAGCCCTTGATGTGGACGAGCACAATTCTGCATTGTTGCTAGCCATAACTCTAACCCTTCTTCAAACAGGTAAACATGGCCAGGATTTGATGTGTCCAAACTTTCTTGTAGTATCGGTGCAACCATTTCGTACATTTGATAGGATTCCCCTCTCAAGGTCTTTACAAATTTCGTCAAGATTTTCACTATAGAGGTTCTAAACATGTTTTGTCCTTCTGAACGAAGCCAAAGTGAGTGAATCACTGAAAAAAGAGGCCCCATAGCAACAATCGCCTGTTTTTAGTCAAGCGTACCTGTCCTTCCAATCTTTCCGTTATAGCTATCAAGCAATTGATAATGGTGATTTTTGAGTCGAATTCATCCACAGCATCTAACAAATCTTTGAAATTTTCAATCACGGTCGGCAGATATGGCACAAATTGCGCTGGGTCAAAATCAAAATCATCAATCAGCTTGAGCAAATTGGAGGTTGCCCTCAAACGGACTACAATATCTTCTCCTGGAACCAATAGTGATATAATAGCTTCATACAAGACAGATCTTTTTTCTTTTGCACTTTTAACCCCAACCCAATGGCCAATCAAATCTGCAATCCTTCTACGCAACACTTTAAATTCCGGCGCTTTGTTCTGCACCTGGAATACCAGTTTTGTTTCGAACCATTTATCAAAATCAAAATAGTCATATAGTTCAAATGCGCAGGAGCCAAAGACGCAATAAAGTCCCTCCATGAATAGCAAATTAGAAGCGCTTGGATCTATGTTTAATATTCGGATACCTCCAAGACTGTTGAGAGTGCTAACTAGGAAAGGAGACAGTAGTTCTCGGTACTTTGAATTCAAAACCATATACAGCTTTTCCGCACAGCCCTATCATTAACCTATACTTACTCTCAAACTAAATTCCCAATGATCTGATTCTTCTTCCTGGTTGAACGATTCAGGATCGTCTTCCCACAGTTCCAAATCAGTCTTTGAAAGACAAATGTACCGGGACAATAGTGTTTTTGAGCAATTAATTACAAACTCCTGCGTCAAAATACCATGCAAAATATTCAGAGCCTCTGGGACTTTTGGATCTGCATGTTTTTCGGATACTACATGGTATGCAGGATGTCTGACTATATTTTTCAACATTTTCAGCGCTTGAATCTTGATATTTTCGTATAGCGGGTCGTCTGGGGTTAAATTATCTCACCTCCCAACGAGTCGGATTCTACAAAAGCCCAATAAACCCTAATTGTTTCAACAATGGAAGGGGCTAGAATGAAATCAACCACTCTATCGGCTGAAGAATTCAAAAAAAGCTTTCCAAACAGTATCAGTAACCCATTCAGAGTATTGGCGATGCTTTTCGCTTTGGGAGAAGAGGATATTTGAGAATCTGTCATGAATAATCAATTACAAATAGTTTGAAGTTTGGGCAAGTAGCCATTCAACGAGGAAAATAGTTCTGTGACTTCGCTGGCTTCACTAAACCTTTGGTACCCGTTGATTGTTAGTCTCCGCAAACATTTTAATGAAACTTTAGCAAGCACTAGCGTATCATTCAATTCAGTAATATCTGTTGAATTCTGTTCGACCAGATTGAAAAACTTTGCTAACTGACTATGGAACACAGTTGAAGTGAATCTGTATACATTTGGGGTAATCATCTGCGTAATCCTTTTTGCAGATGGTAGAGCTTTCGCAGTCAATGTTTTCATAACCAGGTGTAACGTATATAAGGTATTGAAACGCATGTTTGTATTATTGTTGAAGCTTTGTTCCACCATGGGCATTAAAATATCTAATAAATCCGGCCTATGTTAATAAACTGTTACCATTCGTTTGGAAAGTCGTGTCTAGCGATTTTTGCAACAATAACGGCATGTTGCGTCGCTAATTGTCGATTTGATTCTCCCAAAAACTGTATTTGGTTTTGCTTTATTAATTGCTTTTCCTGAGGTTGAATCGCACCTTTTGCAGACTTTCTCCAGTACTTGTCGATTCCATTTTTCAGAGATATTACCGCCAAAGATCTAATTTTTATGTCCAAATTAGAATCCAGATAGATTTGTTGCAGCGTCGCATGGTACATTGGAGCCATTTCCCAATTTTCAAGTATCTTTAGAGCCTCTGTTCGCTTTACGGTATCAAGGGAGGTCGCTTGCTGCAATATATTGCACAATTCCACAGATGACATTCTCAAAAGTTGGAGTTTGTCAAAAGAAAAAACAAAAAATATTCATATGAATGTAGAGCCAACGACAGCTGCTAATCTTTCCTGTACCTAGCTGCTGCACCTTAATCTTGCTTAAATTGGATGGAATTTAGTCCCGATATTTTGAATCTCGAAATGCGACTTTAATATCATAGCTGGTGCGTAGAGTAGCTATATACACATTTTATTTTAGTTGGCTCTGCTAATCCAGTTAAACTTTTTTACATCTTGAAATGAATCAGAGAATTTTACGGTCCTCCCAGTTGGATGCACAGGAATTGGATGGAGAATTGGACTTTTTATTCAGAGAGAATATATCCGATATGCTCTCGTTTTTCAAAGTAATCTATTTTTAATAAGACACCATTGAAAAGCAAATTTGAACCAGAAATCAACCTCGTGTTGGACTTGATCGTTTATGGATCTGTAGTCACTACCGGGAAAAGCTATGGACTGTATTTACAGAATTTGATTTATAAACATAAAGTGGAAGGAGGATTCAGACCAATTACAAACAAACACAAGGTTGGATTTCTGCTGTCTAGGATTATAACAAAGTGGGGATGGAATAGGATTGGCAAATACATGACCAGCAAGCAATGGAGTGAAATGAGCCAGACCTCTTGGAGGTACAAACTATGGAGATTCATTCAGAGACTTGAACAGACGCTGAAAGCTTTACGTCTAATCAATTTTCTAGTGTTCTTGTATAATGGAGAGTATCGCTCGCTTACCGATCGAATACTTGGAATGCGGTTGATTTACGAAAAGACCGAAATGTCAAGGATGATTTCATTTGAATACATGAATAGGCAGCTAGTATGGTAACTGCTATTTCACGACTAGGCAGGCATTTACGGAATTTTTCGTTTCAGTTATACCACTATTGAATTTTTCAGCAATAAAAAAGAAACTGGTTGGAAGGATATTCAAGGAAAAAA
Organism: Terramyces sp. JEL0728; assembly: GCA_027603945.1. Lineage (NCBI taxonomy): Eukaryota > Fungi > Chytridiomycota > Chytridiomycetes > Rhizophydiales > Terramycetaceae > Terramyces > Terramyces sp. JEL0728. The sequence goes on along the minus strand of JADIIU010000020.1, from coordinate 47,585 downwards.
TTGATTTGCCAGAAAATCAATGTATGCATTTTTAATTATAGGTTTAATATGCCACTATAACAAGAAACCGAATCCAGTAGTGGTTATGCCGTACAAAACCAATTGCGGCCATTTATATTGTTATTACTGTGTCAAATCAAATATGGTTGCTGATCCATACTATCCATGTCCAAGATGCAACATAACGATAACAGATATAGAACCATATGTACAAGAATAAATTCAATGTGTGAATTATTTATTAGAAATTTCTGCCACTGTATCCATTCTGCTGATATCCAGATCGAGGTGGACCTCGGCTATCTCTTGGTCGTTCAGGCGGACGACGGTTGTCTGATTTATCTCTATCAGACCGGTCTGGTCTTCTTTGTTGTCTTGGATCGTTTCGTGAATCTGGGCGACGCTCAGAATGACTTTTTTGAGCCTGGGTGTTTGCTTGGGTAGCTTTTGCTGCTTCAGACTGTTTAAAGTGCATTAGCAATTGTTCAACATCTGTAAATTTCTTGTTCCTAAATTCATAGCAACCAGGACGAACAGTGATTATATCTTGCCTAGGGCTGTTTGAAGGGTGACGGAAAACAAGCAGGAACGAACCTGGTTTGTCAGGAGAAATAATAAACCCATAAGCAGATCTCTTTAATTGATGAACTTGCTCTCCGACGAATGTATCTTGGATTAACAATACACTTACACATTTCAGAAAGAGTTTTGTTCTGGTATTTTGGATGGTCGATCAACATTGAGATTTTCCTTGTCATGGGTTCGATATACTCGGCAATAATCTGGTCAATTTCAAAGAATTGCATGTCATCAATAGTCAATCTCTTGCCTAAACTCCATTCATTCTCCTTTTGCGATTCAAGAATATCTACATCAGCGTTGAATTACCTATATGTTGGTAAACCCCTTCGTCTACCTTCCATGTAATTGATATATGATTGTTTCCTTTACCAGATGGACGAACGACCAAATCACCCCTAGGTCGGTTGGCCAAGTATGCCTGAGCGCCTTTGTAATCTGTCGCCTGCCAGAATGGATGCTGTACAAATCTAACCTGCTTTTCGCGAACAACTTTCCTTGCATTCTGCTTTTCTTTTATAATTTGCTTTTCTTGCGAAACAAAATCAAAGAATGGATCCACCCGAACCCGAGATTTGTTTGAGTTTGCATCTAGATCAGCGCTTCTGATGGACAAATCTACTCCGAGTCTTTCAAGATTAATGTTCTTCACACTGCACATCAATGCTTGATTAACATGGAACATTCTTGTTAGGTCAACATCACTTCCGTAAGGAACATCCACGTTTGACATATGAACCGTTCCTTCAATACCAGATCCCAATTGTACATTAATAAAACGAGGCTCCACTCTTGTCACAACAGCAGATATCACTGCTCCTTCATAAAGGGTTACATCAGATTCGCCCGTAAGCATATTGAAAATAGCTTCATCGTTAGCACCACTGAATGGCCGACGATGGTCCTTGTATGGATACATCAATTCGTCTTTGATCAAGTTCAAACAAACTCGCTTTGGTTCATGGTTCCTGCGCTCTAGTTCGTCAGCATAATCATCCAGCAACAACAGGTTCAAGCGGTCAGAATCTCCTTCAATTAATTCTTGCACATGTTGAGACGGCGCGTGTTCGTCATCCAACACAGAATCATCCAGATCCAATGCATCCGCCGCCATCTTTCTAGCCAGCTTATAATCTTTTGGATGAATTCTGGTATCATCCAAAATATCGAAATTCCCAGTCCTGAGATGGTACTGTCTAATTCGAATAAAGGAAGAGCAGTTATCAAAGATAACCTTTTGACAGATTCCAAGTTGGATCAAGTCTCCTCTAGACTCCAAAATACCCCCAGAACGAACAATTTTAGAAATCATTGCTTGCGCTTTGCGAGGTCCCAAACCACTGGCAAACTGCAGGGTGTTGGACAAATGTGTATGATTTGCAGCCAAGTTGATATCAACCCCACAGTCATTAACTACATTAATAAATGCCCTTTCAATGGCTTTCATGTGTATATCATCCAGCAGTAAATGTTGAAGGGGATCAAGTATAATATTCCTAATATCTTCGTCGGAATTATACAGTGCAGCATATTCGTTAATTGGGTCCTGTACATAACGGGCTAAGGAGACACAGTATCTTACTAGATGGGGATAATCCTGGTCAGGAAATTCACGCAAGCACGACTTTGAGTTCATGTATATGCGAGCACATTCATCTTCGACAATCAACACACGGGGCAAGTATTTTTGACTTGGAAGATTGTTTAGTACTTCAGTCTGAATAATTGGGAATAAATGAATTTTGGTATTTGGTTTGAATCCAGAAATTGCAATTACTGCGGGATTGTATGTGTCAATAAAATCCACCAGTGCCTTTATATCTGCATGGCGATCCCGATCTGAGAGTTTATCAAACTTTTTGTATTCTCGTAGCTCCCCAGTTTCGTTTAACACAACTGCGAATGTAGAACTTTTACCACCATCGCCCCAGGAAATTGCCATCGTAACCGGAGCCTCTTCGTCTTCTGGCCTCGTTCTGTATGGCGCAACACCGATATGCTATAATCAGTAAACAAATACTCTTTCAAGCGAGATTTGAGTTTTCATTGCTATGTAGTCGCACGCTTGGTTGCCCATCTTTTCTTTCAACCACTTTACGGTTTGTGGGAACAGGATTTCCTTGGCTGCATACACCGCAATGGCTTTACGCTCAGCGTTCCAGAGCTGTGCAAGCTCATTTGAATAATCATTGCAGATGAATTTCACTATATCAGCCACTAAACTTTCTTCCTCATCGACGTGGATGGACAAGGTCAACAACCCATCCTGTTCTGCTTTTATAATTTGCAGGAATTGGCCATCGACGAATTTTGGGACAGGTTTTTCCTTCAGATATTTGAATGGCTAATATAAGTATACAGATACGTAATAGGGACTGGTAGATTCTATTTCCTTGTATCCTTTATCGGTTGGATGCACAGTAACCACAGCATCCGTGGAATAAATGATTCTGATAACAGCTCGAAGTTGGGGATGGGTAGCAATTTCTTGCGCAAGCATGTGTTTTGCAGCTTCCAGGACAGATTCTGCGCTGGGGAATCTTGGTGAAATGAATTTTGCGGCAGCTTCTAATGGTGTGTCAAAGTGATCTTCAGGGAAATGGATACCTGACTGAGTGGCAACAGAAGTTACAAAATCCGCCTTGTTGATATTAAATAGTTTGGTAAATTCATTGATTTTGTATTTCACGGAATCATCATACAATTGCTTCCAAGTTGGAGGCTTAAACCTCTTTTTCTTTTCCTTTTGGATTTCATTCAATTGTGCAGAATATAGCAGCTGAATATAGGCAAAGGTATCATTCACATCATCCATTGTGACAATCTTTTCAACCAAAGATGCAATCTGCTCATCGTTTGTAATGGATGGATCTAGAGTTGCAATTTGTGCTATTTGCTGCAAAAGAAGAGTTTTTCTCTTTTCTACTTGGATAAATTTCTCATCCAAATCGACAATTTTCCAGATATCAGGCAATTCCAAGACTCCGTTAAAATAATCTTTTCTGTGGGTGTAAATGAACGGAACGTCAAACTTGTTTCGGCGCAGGAATCTCAAAACTTGCGTGACAGATGTGCTGAGACTTTTTTCGTCAACATTTTTATGTTCTCTTTGCAGGATTTTTGAAATTTGTCCAGCTTCCCTGGCAATTTCAGCATCATCTGGTACGTAGCTGCCATCTTGACCCTACAATTAGCAACAGTTACCTGGAATCTTTCTGGGATATCTCTGATTCTAATCGATTCATCCTTTTCAGTCAACATCTTTTCAGCAATTTCGGTCGGCTCATAAACATCTCTGATTGTAACCTCTTTTTGTTTCACTGGTAGTTCAACATCATTTTCATAATCATCATCAATGGCTAGTTGACTAGTCCCCTGGAGTTAAATTAAAGTACGAGATTGAGGGCATATGCATAATCACTGCCGTCTCCAAACAAATCTTCAATTTCTTCCAATGCAGAATTACTGATTCCAGCCTCCTGCCCAAGAGTAAACAGCTGCTTATGAATCTTTCTCTCCCTGACTTTTTCTCGTTTATCGTATTCCTCATCACTCCCTTCGTCTTCAATGAAATCATCAAGACCATCAGAGTCATACTCTTGCTGTTTTGGCTGTTCTTCATCTTCGTCGAATAATTTTGCAACATCATCTCGATCTTCAGCCTTTTTACGCAATTTCTGTCTGCCAGATTTTCCAGAAATATTTTCATTAATCAATTCCAATTCATCTTCAGACAATTGCTCGTCGCCTTCTTCTTCTATATTAATGAAAAGTACCAATTCGTTTCCTCTTTCGCTCTTTTTTTTCTCTTCGTTTCCGTTTTCGACGTTCAAAAGCGTCTTCATCTTGGCTATCTTCTTCGTCATCATCAGCAATGAATTTCAAATCTTCCTCGTTCATTTCTTCGTCTTCGTCTTCACTCTCGTCATCGCTGTAGTCGATAGTTTTTCGTGAAGATTGCTTAATCTCTTCATCAGAGTATTGCTTTTGTTAAATAAAAATACATTGTCTTCTGAATTAGCTTCTCCTTCTTCTTGTATTTCATTATCTGAATTGGCTTCACCTTCCTCTAGCTCTCTGTTTGGAGAGTCCATTTTTTCGATTTGGAAAAACAATTGATCTTGCAATTCAGAAAATAGAGACAAACTTGTGCGAAAATAGGGTTATACAGAATTCTCATTAGGTTTTTAATGATAACTTTGAGCGCTTGATAAATTTTGCTGCGTGAATCAAACGCTGTAATACAAGCAGTTAGCCGCAACCTGGACAGCTAAGCAGGACTGGTTACAGACTTTCCAGAAACAAAACGAGATAAATATAATTTATTGGATAAAGTTAAATTGCCCGCTGTTTTCATATTCATACATATCCAACCCAACAATGCAGCTTTCCCTTACAGTCCTATCCCTGTCTTCCTTGTACTTTTGTAAACAATCAAAGCATTCTTGAGTAGCAATACTTCCAAGTGCTTCTGCAGCTTCGTGTCTAACCATTGACAATTCACTAGTATTTTCAAGCACTTGCTTTAATGGTTCAATTGAGTCCAAGTGACACATTTGGCCAAAAATGTAGGCAATTTCGTGTCTAAATAGAGCAGAGTTGTCATAGAATCCTTTTGCCAAGATTGCAACTGATTCCGGAGAGTTGATATTCCTTAGTGAAAACATTGCTCTGTATCTGTAGAATAGCGGTAGTGAGGTGTCTAATAGGATGGATTCCAATTCTGCAATATCATTATTGTCCAAGGCAGGAGCAGGATCAATTGTTGGATATTCATTTCGATAATTGGATAAATCAAACTGAATATTATCGATTGCCAATTCGACGGTTTCTCTGACTACTTGGAACATATCATTCTGGTACTTGGCTAATTCACCCAACGTTGAGATATCTCCAATTGCCCCAATGGCTTCACCAGCTTCATGTCTAACCATTGCGTTTTCATCCAAATCGCCAAGTACTCGAAACAATACTGGAATAGCGCTCTTGTTTTCCATCTGTCCAAGCACATATGCCAATTCATGTTTTAGCAAGCATGAAGTGTCTTTGAAACACTTTGAAATAATTTCCACTGCTCTGTCGCTTTTGGTTGCTTTGAGAGAAAACAGTGCCCTGAATCTCTTTGCTAATTGTTCTTTTTCGTTTAGTAAAATATTTTCAAATTTAGTGTACTGCTCTTCAGTGAATTCAGCAGGTGGTAAATTTGAACTGAGTGTCATTTGCAAGAAAAAAGAAAAAAATCGGAGCAGAGGTTTAAACCATGTTGGATAAATTATCATCGAAATAATTAACCGTCTTTGACAACATCAATCAAAATTAACCGTCTTTGAAAGGCATCATCAATCAAAATCAAAATCAATTTTTTCCTATTTTTCAAAATGCGTCTAAAAATTCCAGTTGAAGTAACTAAATTTGGTATTTACATAATGTTTCCAATTGCAACACTGTTTCTTTTCAACGAACCGGAAATCTTGTCTCGCTTGCCGTCGTCACTAGATCTAGTCAAACAGGATATTGAAAATGAAAGAAAGAACCTGTATAAAATACCACAGAATTTTGATGAGGTCAGAGAAAAGACGGAATTGATTAAAGAATTTTACAAGAATAAGCAATAAATGGATATTTTATTACTGGGTTACGATTCTATTATCTTGTAGAACAAAGCCGCACAACGGTTGCAATCTCAATACATTAACTGGTATGCTAGTCATATCAGGAATAGAAAAGCTAACTTTGAACATATTATATTTTTTCTGCAATTTTAATGGCAGTCTTGCATCCAACTTGAATCACCCCACTAAGCGCATCATAAAAAGGCGCTTTCTTACTATCCATCTGAATAGCGGTATCTAAATGCTCCAACTCATCATCCCTAAATTCTTTTAGCACTTCAAGCAATTTTTGGATCTCCGGGTCTTCACTGCCATACAATTTTCTGATCTGGTCGTTATAATGCTGTCCAATAACAGTTTCAACAGCTTCTGTACATGCCATCGCAGCTTCTTTTCCCATCATTGCCGTAACCGACCCCAACGTATACCCAGCCAATTCCCAAAATGGTCGCAGTAGAGAAGGTCTCGTCTTAGTATTCGCTAGTATTTCGTCAAATACTTTTAAATGGTGTTTTTCTTGATTCCACATTTCTCTGATTTTATCTTTGGATTCTTTGTCTTTAATGAAATTGTGCTGTCCCTTGTAAATCCAGTTTGCTCCTATTTCTCCTGCATGGTCTACTCGAAGCATGGATTGAATTAATTGAAGCTGTTTTGGAGTCAGTTTGCTGATTTGATTCTTGATTGCCGACATTTAAAAAAGGAAAAAGATTCCGATGATAGAAGGAACAATTCCGAATTATCAATAGGAACGACCGGGATCAAGAATTGGAAAAAAGTGCTGGAGGCAACCATGATGAGAGATAATTTCACCAATTAAAATTTCTCCCAAAAAATTTTGAATGAATAGATTCTATGCATTTACAGCTACAGTGTGCGGAATGTTTGTAGGAGGACTGCTAGCAGATAAACTAATGAAGCCAGATTTCAGAATAAAAAAATAATTATTTATTAGCTGCATTCCATTTCTCTGGGGTAAAAGTTTTCTAAATTAGTATATGAATTACTTGAGAGAATGCATGCAGTTGACTGACTTGATCTTTTACTGCATCGTTCACCATGCGATGTTTTTGTAGGACTGATTTGCCTTCGAATTGGGGAGAGACTACGATTACTTCAAAGTTCTGTCCGCATCCATCTGACATATCTACTGCTTCTACATGAGTTGCTCCTAGCTTTTCTTTTAATGCTGTTTCAAGTGATTCTTTGGTTACTCCCATTTTACAAAATTGTTAAACTTTTTCAGATCGAAATTCAGAGCCTATTTTGGATAGGAAACAGTTTGTGCATCTACACTCCTTACTAATCGCAATTGAGGTATCCATCTCATCGTAGTATGAAGACCAACTTGTAACTGGCGAAATTCCCGGGTAATCCAAAAGAATCAATTTTTATTAAATAATTAAATGTTCAATCAATAATTGATCCACAACCATAAACAGCTGCACTGGAATCTTTTCCTTTATCTTTTGGTTTTCGTGAAACCTGTCAAACATCAATGGGAATAAAGCCCAGCCCTTAGTGCTTGCAATAAACTCTTTGGCAAAGTCAACACCAATGGACAAGCACCCGGTCAAGCAACAATCGATGTAACTCTGCGGTATTGGCAAATCTACGGTCTGTTTTTGACTTGCTTCGTAAACCCAGATAATGGTATCGGGCGGAAGGTTTAATATCTCGTTAGTGAAATAGTGATACACGTCTTGTAAGGCTACTCTAGTTCTAGTATAGTGCATTTCGCGTTCATCTAGAATCACCAGATCTTGAGTAGGATTGTGCAAAGGTATCAGCACGCCGTTGGTATTTGAATTTGCGTTTTTTGAAACTTGGACTGCTGTATAGTGTTTTTTGGGGCAGGAGTAACCCCAGGATCGCTGTAAGCCTTTTATTCGCACTGGTATATGGGTACTTGATTTTATCGATTTCTTTCTTGATTCTTTGTTGATTAAAGAGCCATAGCCGAACAGATATTGCATGTAAAATGAAACAAGTGGCACCATTTATACTCGTACCGTGGATATACAATAAACAAAAGTCAAAGCAGTAGATTAATTCGATAATTTAAATACGCGACGGCAATTGGGATGAGACTAGCATGAGTATAATCGAGGTATATATTCGCGGCTGGTTGCTGTCCCATAATCTTTATTAGCGCGGAATCGCCAAAACCAATTGCACCATATTTCTCGCGTATAATACAATATTTCGACATTTGCATGAAATAACGATATATCATCATGCCAAAGACATAAATGAACGCTAATTAAACCCAATTGGTTTTGAAAGCACTCGGGAATAGCTTGAGATTAATAATTCGATATAAAGGCTGAATATTCCACTGAATCCCATATGAACACTGTTAGAAGCGTGTAATTCGGGGAAAAGAATCGTTCGATTACTGCGTGGCTCTGATTGTACAACTGGCCCAGCAATTACCTGATAGCACGACCGCTATCTGGTTGAATCGACACTAGTAACTAATAAGCCTATGCGCATGTTTGGAAACGCATGCGATCAAGAACCTGGCATTATTATCGTAAACACCGCATTCTTGTATTGTAAATCTCTCGTGTTGGACAGCGCATTTCACTGGCCGTTCTGGACTACTGCAGCTGAAATGAAAACAGCCTATTTTGCAGGGATGGTGACACAAATGTCAATGTAAATAAGCTTGAAACTCCGCTTCTTGGTGCCGAAAACACCATTTTTCTCTTAATGGTACAATATTACTTGCCTTATGACATTCACTTGATTGCATGTTGGGGCTTGCTCAAATAGGTAAAATATTACAATTTCTGTTCACATTGATGTCCTGAGTATCCTTGCCGCAAACAGAATTAACTCAGCAGTCAGGAATAAGAACTTGGAGTGCCAATATACGCTGCATGATGATGAAACACAACTCAAAGATTGGCAGTGATTTTTGTCATCAATCTCGCAATTGGGTTCGGGCTGAGGTGCAAATTGCGTGATCGAGCCTTTTATGGCGCAGTATTGTTCCATTATTGTGTTTACGAACGATTGGTCTATTTGGGATATAAAATCCGGATCCTATTGTGAGAAGCTTGATTTTACATGAATACTAAACAATATATCTTTGGCTACGGCTCACTCATTAATACCGCCAGCAGAAAACGCTCATTACAGAGAGCCACCAGTGTGATACCAGTAAAAGTATGTGGATTTGAGAGAAGGTGGGGCTATAAATGCCCAAGAAAAAACTACACAGCAGTACAAGTGACAAGAAAACAAAACCACACTGTTAACGGTGTTCTCATTCCAATCGCTGATCCTGAAAACGATTTAAAAATTTTGGATCAAAGGGAGGCTAATTACGCCAGATGCTTGATTGATATCACTGATATTATCCCTCTGGTAGATACCGATATTCCTAAAGACGCTCAGATTTGGGTCTACGAAACCCTCAACCCCAAAGTGAAAAATTACTCTACAACTTCGCAACAATATAGCCATACCGAACATATACCTACTCCCAATTGCCCTATACCACAAAGCTACATTGACTGCATCTTGGCGGGATGCTTGTCAATTGGCAAAGAATTTGCAGAAGAGTTTGTTTTATCAACACGCGGTTGGAACGCAGAATGCTGGTGGAACGATCGCGAAGCATGCATTACAATCAAAAAGTATAACAGCCAGCACGATCCTAGCGACACTCCTCTTGATTGCAAGGGCATTGATGAAATTTTGAATAACTTATTACCATTGGAAAAACTAGACTTGTAGAAATAAACACTGTATCATTATCCATCCTGGTATTAAATTTGCGAGTGGGATAATCCGAGAAACCTGTCACCAATGTTAACTGATTTCCTGGTGTCGGTCTGAGCATGAGAAAAACAAAAATATATTAGGCTGATACAGGAGTTCGGCCGTTTTTGCTACCAGCTCCTTTAGAACCATGACTAGTAGATTTAAGATTCAGCAATCTGATCAATTTGAAATTTAGCGCGACTATGTCAATCCAAGCTTACCTGCCAAACAGTGTCCAAGACCAATCGTTGCAGAAATTGTACTTACGCTTACTTCAATGCTGCCGCCAATTGAAGGAGAAATGGCAAATAGAATTACTCCGAGCCAGATGAAGCAAATATCCACAATCACCAACGTAATCAAATTCCTGGTAGCTACTGCGTGGATACTCTGTCTGTTTAGTTGGCAATTCAGACGCTGATGCTCCAATAGTTTTGAAGCAACATACGTAGCATTAAATGTTTCAAACGCTACGGTGACTAAGCCAAATAGTGTTAGCCCCGGAGTCGCATACTTTAAAATAGCGGCCTTTGGAGGCTGTCCCAAGCTAGATAGCAGTGCCCAGTACGGCCCCAAGAGTACAATGTAAATAACAATAGCGCCGTACATCATCTTTACAATGAATGGTTTCTTCAGGTACCTTGACATTGGCGAAAAGGCTTTCAAGATTTCCATCTGTCCCAGCAGCATAGCCAATAGAATAGCCGACCCCAAGATATTTGTAAACCAGTATATGAATGCGGTACAAAAATTTGAGTTTAGCAGTGCGTTCAAGATTTGCCAGATGAAAAACAGCACTAGCACTGCAATCAAGTAGGCGTTGGTTTTCATGCTGGTAATACCTATCCAACCAAACCAAGCCAAGCTAATCATTAGAGTAGTTAGCAGGAAATAAGTCCCCATTACGACCATGGCAAATAATCCCAATGACGAACCGGTGTCGAGGTTGGGGTGTCCAGTTCCGTCAATTGAAATCCCCTTGTCTATAATGTACTTGCTGTTCATTGGGTCAAGTTGAACTTTGAGGCTTCCAGACCTCGTTCATGCGACCAAATCAGGATATTGATTTCAATTCTTGGGCATTCTTGCACTTTTCATAAAATCGCAACGGGCAACAAACAAAGCAGCAAACCTCGCAAGTGGTGCTCAAATAGGAACTGGAAGCTAGCTGCATCAATATTCATTGATATGGTAATGATGATTACATCTGCGGACGCTCCCTGACTTGACCCAATTCAGCACAAATGGATAATACGTTTACCAAAAGAATTCAGCGATTGATGAAACTAGCCAGTATTGATAACAAGCTGCAGACATACGTAGATATTTATTATTGATCCTTTTTATTCCTAGTTCTATATTCATCTCTATACTCCTTGAAAGCATCTCGAAAGCCTCTGGGTATCTTTTCCAAAAAGTACAACTCTGTGGTTTTAGTATTCAAGGCCAAATTGAATGGCTTTAACGTTGTATTGCATCTATGTACAAATCTCGTTACCAACGATTTACCTATGCGAACTCCATAGATTGTGCTGAAATGTACCAGTTGCAAGCAGTGTTAGTCCAATTGAAATCGATACTAACAACCCAAACATGTGTAACGAATTTCCTTCTTTTGTCGAGCTGTGCCAGACTTGATATGAGAAAAATACAAGCGCCATTAACCATCCCGCAAGAAGTACTATGGTTATTTATGGTTACATTGGCATATCGTCCGTTTCCTTTCTACTCGTTGCATGTTCCCCTGTAATCGAGCCTCAAACATCATCAAATCTAATTAATCCATCGGTACCAGCAAATGCTCTTTTATCTGCGCGAACTTTTTTATTTTCAGGGAGGGAGGGAAAGTAATCTACTCCTCCGACTGGTCTGCTGGTCATTTGAGATTTCGAATTGCAAGTAAAATGTAAAAAAATGTAAATTAATATTGATTTATAATTTCAACATTTCTGGCCGGTGGGATACCTTTTCCTTGGTAATTTTTCCTCCCTTGTCAATGACATTTGCATTTCCTTTGGAGAATTGCTTCTTGTTTCTTGGATCTACCACAAGTGTAACATTATCTTGCTTCATGAGTTGTTTCATTGCGTTAGCTTTGGTGATGTTAGATTGCAGCCCTTCAGATGTCTTTACCAATTTCTTGGCTCTTTCTCTCTCCCGCTTTTCATTGGCAATCTTTCTCTTTGCCCTGACTCGCAGTTTCTTTTTGTCTGCTGCATCCAATTCTGCTTGAGACTTGCCCACCTTTCCATCATATACTTCTTGAGGCACAGCAAGCTTTGCGGTGGAAACACTTGCAGGGATGACTTCTTCCATTGAAATGGCTGGAACTGATGCATTTGGAACAACGACCAATTCCAACTCTGCAGCCTTTGGAGTAAAGTGCCAGTTGGAAAGCGCATCTAATTGTTGAGATAGATTGTTAAATAGCTCGTCAATCTCTTGATGGTGTTTTTCGACTTCTAAATCTTTGGCAGTTTTGATTTCTGTTTTAGAAGTTTGTCTTTGGTATTCTTCTTCATAAATGTCAGCCAAAGATTTTTGGTTCTTTTGATCATCCAATTCCCACCTTCTGTTTGGGTCGTACACAGAATCCTTTGGCGGAGCTTTTCTAACTACATCATCAAAAGCCATGTCCTTGATCCTTTGTATAATCATATCAGCCAATGTTTTGGTAGTTTCTTCTGTAATCACCGGCACAGGTTTAACTGCAATATCAACATCCAAATCTTCTTCCAGCAGAGAATTGACAGGTCTTGTTTTGGAAGATACTTCTCCCCGGAGTGTCCAGTCTTTTACAGCCATGTTTTCAGCTTCAAACATTTCAATTTCGGTTTGTCTTGCCAACTGTTCTTTTTCAAAGGTTGAAAGTACTGGCCCTTCAGATTGTTCTTCCTCGTCATCATCAAACAGAGATTTCTCTTTAACGTCGCTTTCCAACTCTTCAATTTTGTCAAACTCTGAGCTTTCAGCAATCTCATCTTCTGTTGGTTCCATATCATCCCTCCAATTTTTTCTGCCTGTTTTTGTTTTTTCTGGGGCTTCAAAAAAGTCAGAGTATTTGACATCTAATTGTTAATGTTAGCTAACCATTTGCATTATCATCGTCATCTTCTTCATCATAATCAAACACACCCTCGGCCATATCTATTGTCACGCTACAATTACCTTTGCCGATTGTGAACATTTCATCGTCATCGTCCAATTCATCCTCAATATCTTCGCCTTTTAGTTTCTTTTCATACAATGCGGCCAATTTATTATCCCTAGCTTCGCTAAGGTCTGCAAATCTTTCCATTTCTTCCAATGAAAAGAATTCATCGTCAATTTCACTTTGTTTTCGTTTGGGTTTTGGTTTTTCGTCCTCATCTTCTAATGGCTCCTCGTACTCTTCTAATTCTCCATCAGCTTCGGTATCTTCATCCTCGTCCATTTCGCCTCCATATTCTTCCAGTTCTGGTCCATTGTCGAATTTTTCATCTTCTGATTGTTCACTATCTCCTTCCAACATTGCATCGTACTCATTTTCACTTTCTCTGTCTGATTCATCTTGCAATTCCTCTTTGAATTCAGCTCCTTCAAAAGCTTTGTCAAAGTACTCTAGTGCAGGTTCGTTGAGTATCTTTACCTGTTCCCAAATTTGGTTAGTATCAAAGCCTTCAGTAGTGATTTCTGGCAAAAAACTTAGGTTTTGAGTGTCGAATGATTTGGCTAAGTGAGCAAAGAAATACCTTTCTTGTATAGAAATTGAACTGCTTCCAAGTAAGAATTGACGAGTTCTGGGTCTTGCGAGGCTTTTAAAAACCTCTCTGGTTTATTAAGCACCTGATTAATAAAGTTTTCATCCAAGGGATTCTGCATTTGCTCTACAAAAAAACAAAAAAAAAGTCGAGTTAAAAAAATTTCAATGGTAAATTTACTACTTGCTTGCCAGCTCCAAAAACCCAAGCTCTCTTTGAACTTGCTCCCCTACGTATTGTCTAGGATATAATTCCACATTTTCTTTGGTTTTGAAATCGTCTAATGGCTCAAGAATGTGGTCAGAAGCCAAGTGGAAAAAGAGAGTTGAGGAAATTCTCCAAATAGGACGATTTGCAGCCTTTTGTCTTTCAATTGCTTTCAGAGTATCTTGGACAACTACAACTTCGTGGAATCCTGCCAAGATTTGGCCACCAGTCAAGAATTCAATTTGCTTGGCAGCTTGAACCAGCAGGCACCCATCAGGAATCTTTGCCAAAAGCTTATCTCCAGATTTAGTCCAGATATGCAATCCAGCGAATCTAGATTTGCCGTGGATGGTCAAAAAGTTCAAGTCGGTATGGAATCCTGCTAAAACAGTGTTTAATTGGCCATACTTTTCCAAATCTGAACCAGTAGGAGCTAAAAGATGCGGACCTCCAACAGAAAGCTTGGTAAATGTGTCCGCTGGCAAGCCCAAACCAACTGCAAGCATTTCACTTACAATCGTAACAGCATTCAACAACCTGTTACCCCAGTGATTCATGCTGTGTTCCCATTCAGGGAAAGCTGTCGTTAGAACTACCATACCTTCTGGAATAACGGGACTTGCGTTCAGCTGTTTGAATTTAGTTTCGGTTGGAGGTGTTCCCATTCTCCAGAACTAGATCAGGTATTAATTACAAATCTCCATTTTGGGTCTGGCTTGTCAAATTCGAATGGCTTATCTTCTGATTTCATCTATCTTAGAGACAAGGCACCTTTTCTACTCTTTGAACACAGCTTTCGTCTCTTCCACATCTTGGCAATTCAGTGCATTCCGGAGTTGAACCTACTTGGTAGTGCAAATCTGGCCTTGCATCCTTTAGTTTTTCTTCATGAGATTGATTGAAATAGTCCTCCATTAAATCCAAAAAGTCGGAATTTTCTTGCTCAGTAACTCTTGGGTCTTTAATAGCGAATGCAGAGTAAGCGGTAATTGCTTCTGCCAACTAGTGTAAAATATCAAACACCTTCTTGCATTCCTTTTGTGCCGCTTCAGAGTTTGGAACATTAATGTAAGGTTGTAAATCAATGACTGGAAGTAGAATTGTTGTAGCGACCATAGTTTTTTGAAAAAGTATTCCACCTGACTCGCCGTGACGAAAAATGAGCTGGCCAAACCAAATTTAGCATGTCCGCAGCTGGTTTAGCCTGAAATGAATCTGCCCGCAAATATACTAGGAAACTTTAGAGGAAATTGGAAGCACTGCGGAATTCCGACAACACAGGAACTCTAAATAAATCAGAAACACAACAGATAAATTGTAAAACTATATTTTTGCTTCAAAATTCCAGAATATTACTTTATATCATCTAAAGGATTTTCAGGAATAGGTGTATCAGATGTAATTTTCATGTTTGAAAAATCGGCTTCCCATGTAGAAGCAGTTCCTGAAGTGGATGTTGGTGACAGTGTTTCTATTCCTTCAACTAGTTTGGGAAGATTTCGCAAAGGATCGTTTTGCGACTATGGTTAGGAAAAAGTACGTCTGCAACAGCACTTGATGGGAAATCTTCCATTTCTTGCTGTACGGATTCCAAATCATCACTCATTGTTTCATCATCTCCGTCCCTGTGGAAATTACGGGCAGCAAATAATGCGTCATGAGATATTGCCTCATTAATATCAAACTCTACTTCTTTGTCTTCAACATCACTAATATCAGTTATAAATACCCTATCCATTTCTTTTCTTCTTCGTCGTCAGAGCTATCTGCACCCAAAAATCTATCAGGCAAATCCTTGACCATCTGTTGGCATAGATACCTTGTAAATTGATCATTATATGCATCAATGGAATCAGAGTGCATATTCTTTTCCGCAGTATCATCATCAATATCATGAACTACGGTTTTTGCCAAGACTACTGGTTTAGATTTGAAATCATCATCAACGGCTGAACCACCGCCTCCAAATGCGGAAACACCGCCAACTTGTTCAGGTTTTGTGCCTCCCAAGGTTTGGCGATCGGTTTCTTGTGTTTGGCGGAATGTGTGGTTGACATACTCGTGCCATTCTTCAGAATGAATATAATCTGCTGTTACTATTGATTTACTATGTAGTTCGTCGTCCAATTCCTCGGCACACTTTTCAAACAATTTACATGTTTCTTCTGAAATATAAGTCAGGTGGCCCATATATCCTAGTCTGAATCCTTTGGGTTGTTCACTAGTATTATTGAAGAGCTTACACATGGTAATCGTTAAGTCGTTGAGCATTTGTGATCTGTTGAATCAAAGTGCCACTTTGGAATATGGATGCAATTAGTTTCTTTACTGTTTGTCTTACGACTTTCATTTTCAATTGCGAGTAGGTTGGCTCTTCGTTAATGTCATTCAAAGCCAGTTCGCTTGGAGATTTTTGATAACCATATTGACCTGCAAGGTTTGAAGTAAAGGAATAAGTATTAAAGATTTTGGCAATCATGTCATACACGACAGAGTGAATAAAGTTGTTCCACGGGAATGCAAAGAATAGTCCCTAACGTTACCAACAATTACAATGCATCTCTCCATAATCTTTTCTCGGATAAATGTTTCAGTCAGCATGATAAGACCATCAACAACTGTGATTTCTGGCGCCGTGCTTTCATCTTCGCTAGGACAAACCATCATATCAAACAATGGACTGGAGGCAAATAAATATTGCAAGTGGATAAATTCGGCAAACAGCTCACAAATCTTCAACCTTTCAGATCCAAGTGGAATTTGTTTTCCAACAGTTGTTTCAACTGATTCATTCTATATAAACAAGCCTATTACCACACTTAACGGATTATCCAGTGCATATGCAAATTTGGACAAATTACCGCAAAATACGTAAAATAAATCATTCAGATCAATGGACAGAGCGATAATTTTATCAATTCCAGGGTATGGTGTGTTTGGGTTTCCGTTTTGATTACGAACATTAAATTCGTGGTGTTGAACTTCTGCCGACTCAATTTCACTTGCGTCAAAGGAAACCTACCTGCAATAGCGTCTTATAAGTTCCATAATAACACTGATGCCGTTAATTAAACTGGTAGTGCAGTGGGCACTGGTTCTGTCAAGCATATAGTCGATTAGTTGGGTTAATATTTTTTCACTAGGTTGAAAATTAATTACGTTTTCATTTCCATTATGAGCAGATTATTGTTTCCGCCGCTTGGTCTAGGTAATTCTGGTGCGGCATTCGGATCAAATGCATTGACGGGTTGATACGTAAGCGTAACAATATCAATCAAAGTTTGTGAAGCAATAGAATGGCACTGAATTAAGCAATAAATACCTCTGGCTCTAATTTAGGATCCAATAAAGAAACCAAATTCTCAATTAATCCTTGCTCTTTAAGCCACTATAATTAGGATTTTGAACCTTCAATACCCCTTGCCCTTCATTTAAATCTTCCACTTTAATGATATTCAAAATCAAATCCGCAATTGGATTACAGCTAAGATGCTTCACCAAGTTTTTGTACGCTGCTGGAGTTTCCTTTAAAAACTCTACCATTGCAGCAGTCTTTTTTGTCAGTAAGACGGTGTTGATTTTTGCAAAATAAGTTGCGTTTAATGAGTTTAAATTGTCTGCTGTAGCGAGAAAGTTCCAGAAATCTGTCAAAATGTCCCTGTTCTGAAATAGCGCATCTATTAGTGTCATTATTTCGCAACCGAAAATTTCACTTGCTACAAACGGATACCTACATCAAGAGCGGAATACTTGAACTTTTTCTGTTCGTCTAGACTGTCATTTTGAGTAACGTATTCCAGCAAGGTTTTGATATTCTGCGGTCGACATAAACTACGTTAGTGAAGGGTACAATTCCAGCAGTTTGGCGTTCTGTGCTTTCACTTCCTGCAATAGCTCTTCTTCGCGCATCACATCATCAAGTGTCGCTCCTTCCTTTTCTATTATTCCTTCAATTGCTGAGGCATTGTGAAATCCAAACTTCCAAAACATTTCCAGATTTCGAAAATGGAAATTTTTTAAAAGACGTGATATTTAATTGAGATGGCTGGAGGACTCCACCAATGGAAGAAAAGATCTTGAAATTAGGTTAAAAGATTGATGCGACTCACTTATGCTTTTATTAGAGTGACGATTCCTACAAACAATACATTCAACAAAATTGATTTAGCAACACTTGCACTGGCATATCCACCAAAATTGGTTGCAATTTCCAGATTGTTGATCTGAGGTAGATTTGCAGTTGGCCATCCGATTGTTGACATGATACCTAAAATGCCAGGTCCGTAGATTCCATTGGATTTTGCTTTTGATATAATGTCATCTAAAGACTGTCCCAAAAGCGGCTTCATCACCGGAATCATCAAAAAATCTGCGGTACTACTCATGCTTTGATTAACATGCACTAACGAGGATCCTTGAACATATCTAGAAACAGAAAACAATTCCACAGACTGCTTGTCATTGGTATTGAAAAAGATTTGGTTGACGCCGCCCGATATATGCTGCATCATTTCATTAGCAGCATTGTAGGGATCTCCGCTAGATTCAAAGGTGGTTACAAATTGATTCAATGGTGCCTGGTTTTGCTTGAAACTGGTAACTCTTCTCCCCAAATCAGCAAAGGAAGAATTGCTCGAATGGACAAAAGAATCCCAAATAGAAAGCGGTGCCAACGTAGAGGCAGTTGCAGAAGAGAGTGAGTTGCCCTGTGCAAAAGGAAGAGGAGCAATGTACTGATCATTGGAGGTAACATGGAATCCATTGCCATCATAGTAAGACGAGTATTGAGCCAAGTTCGATTCGAACCCTAAGCCGTGGGTCATTTCATGGCAAATGACAAACTCAAAGTCTGATTGATTAGCTTTAATCGGAATGTTTTGATCCTTAAAGTAGAAATCAAAATCAGAGTTGAATTCAGCAAAGATATCGACAGCAGCATAGTTCAAGTTTTGGTTTAGCTTCATTTGCTTTACGAGTGCTTGTGGGTAGTAATACCAGTCAGAACCAAAAGTTCTGCCAGGGAAATATGCAGCAGGGGTTGCTCTGCCAATGATATTGTTGACTTGATCGCAATTTGAACCTTGGTTCATAGCTTTGCAAAATGAATGAAATTGGACTTGTACTTGAACGCTGCTCTTTAGTTGCAGCTGCTTGGCGATTCTATTTCCTGCACTAATAAATGAATTTTTGACGTATTGGCATTTAGTGTCGTCCACACCATCGCAGGTAAACTGGAATTGGAAAGATGATTGGGAATCTTTTTCTACCTTTGCTGCAGATTTCCGATCGTAGAAAGTTGTGTATGTGATATCTTTGGAGTAAGCGCCAGTTCTATCAAGTCTAGTAATGGAGGGTCCTGTTGGCGTGCAATGCGCAAGGGCAGCAAATATTAATGTAAGCATAGGAAAGTTTCAGAGCGGTCAAACTTTCAAGTCAACAATTGCGGTTCGCAGGCCCGATCTCAGTTTGGTAATTCTTGGTTTCACCTCATGTGAAACACGCTTTGGAAGAAAATTTGGAATAGATTGCAAAAGCAAAATGCTGGGCGGCAATTTGATTATCCGCTGCATCCTATTACTGTAGAATTGTTTTTACCATCTGTGCCGATTGTTACACAAATTTCAACATTTTTGAGCAAGTCACTTGCATTGAGGAACAGAGTTAAAAACCTGTAATATAGCGAGTTTAATTCCAAATGGCTGCAGATCTCTTCCGTCTCACTAGATCCAAGTCCTGTCTCAAATCAAAAGCATTAATCAAAACCACGCAGCCCAGCCAACACTCAAAATTATTTCGCTTCGGCATATACAGCCAATAATCGGTAATATGTGGTAGCTGTTGCGGCTGAGATCTCTGTAATATTTGTTTTTAATTGATGGTAAATATTTTAATTTTAATGTTGATATTGTCAATGTTGTGGCTGCACTTATAAATATGAAAAATCAGCTTGGCAGGCTTTCAGCAGAATGGAAGATAATCCTCTCAAAGAGGAAGAGATTACTGAACCTGAGGGACAATCAGTAGACTATGGGAAAAGGGATTCGCAATCGGAAATTGTAAAGATATATCCAAGGTTGAAGACGGATGATGATGCCCTGTTCAGAAACAATTCAATGCCAACAAGAAAATTAAATTCTCACCTTGATTTGGAAAGGGGAGAAGTATCTTTAAGCAGAGGTGCGAACCCAAACTCTGCACCATATCTGTACGACACCTTGTCTTACCCTTCAAAAAATAGACCAAAACGAACAGAAACGCCTGGATTCGAGGCATTTCCAATCACCGTTGTAAATACTGTCCTGACTCCTTCCGCAAGACCGGGAACGCCAGGAACTCTAGGACCGACAGATTCGATCAGATATAAAACTAAAAAAACTGGAGAAGTCAAGAATATCGAATTGAGGAAACCGTTTCAATTCAGGTTATCCCAGTGCTAATTTTAGAGCATTCAGCAGACGTGCAGTTAGCTATCAAAAACGCCAGTGGTTTGAAAACATCTGTTGTATTACACTGTGTCCGTTTATTATGATTATTCTTGCCTTCCTGCTAAAGATCATTATCGCAGAGTACTCTGATGGGTCCCCAACATATCAAGTGCAATACTGTTCAATGGCTGATTCGACAAATCAACAAAACTGGCCAATTTACAACATATCTGGGATTGGAATTACCAGGTTTAATGCAAGCGATATTCCATACGCAACGCTCCCTGTCAGAGCCGTGAATTATCTAAGTAGATTGTCCTTGGTTGATGTTACTGGAAGAGATCCACTGTCTGAACTGACTGCACTGTCAGTAGCTGGAAGTTTGCCATGTAAATACGACTTAAAAATTAGGTGTGCAATGGTTTGGCGAAGACTATATTCTCTCAAACACAAGTGCTTATGAAAATTCACCAAGCCCGCTTCATACTTACTCAACTAAGGACTCGTAAGATCTCCACTAACCTAGCGCATATACTTCTGAAATATTGTCAGGTTGGCTAGATGTTTTGGCGCCAACTAATGGTGGCACAAATTTGGTAGATCCATATGCCAAACAAGCTCTCAGGTAAGTGGATATTTACGGTAGTCTGGCTCGAACATTTTCGTCATACCAAATGCGGCCATGGGCTATTGTTGGTTCATCTACTTCTGTCACGTCTTCACTAATTGGAACAGTTCCAAAACTGTCTCCAGTTTCAAACGCATCGCAAATCCCGGCTGGGATTCCCTACTTTAAGAGCGGCCAAAGCGCTAATGGTATCTTGGACACAATAGAACCTAGGTGGTATACATTGTCAAGCTCGCTCTCAGTATCGGGCTATCAACAGGTGCCGTTCTTTTTGCAAAATTTCACTGATCAACAATCACTGTCCGATTACCTTTATTCCGCTATTCAATCCTCAATAGACAAACTATCAAAGATACAGCCAGTCAGTTCTGCTGTCCAAGCACTTTCACAAGATATTGCAGCGGCACAGACATTAGCTAATCTACATGGCGCTCTTGATGACACTCCCTATGTCGGGATTTATTTCGATCAGATTGACCACGCAAAGAAAAATTATTCATATTCGTTACAAATCGGGGAAAACGGTGTACTCTCCAACATTCAAGGGTTTCCTACAGCCGGGCTGCGAAAGCTGTTGCAGCAATCGCAACTTTCAAATGGGATCTTAAGAATGAGTGATCCAAAACTCGCCCAGACTGTGATAACACAAGGAACACGAGCCTTCCCATATTTGGAGCCAGGACAGGTATTTTTCCCATTTGGATCTGTGATTGGCAGGATTTTGTATCCTTTGGGGATTTCCTTCCTCTTGCCAATCTTTACACTAACATTGGTCAAAGATAAAGAAGCAAGAATTTTGGCAATGCTAAGAATGGTAGCCAAAAATTAACTTTAGAATGGATTAGGAGATGCCAGTGGCTACTACATCAGCTCTTTCATTACTTTCTACATCAGCTATGTCGTATCTATGTTTGTGTTTTATGTGACTGGATATCTTACAAGATTGGAACTCTTTACCGAGACTGCATTTTCTGTTTTAATTATTGCCATCTTACTCTGGGGGTTTGTCCAAGTTAGTATGGCTTTCTTCTTCAACTCGTTATTCAAATCTTCATCTGTTGCCAATGTTGGTGTCTTTTTGATTGTGATTTGTGGGGTTGTCACTTCGTACATACTTGATCAGGTATTCCCCGACCCGGCAACTTTCCCGACGGTAGTAATGATCTGGCCGCCTTTTGCATTTTACAGAGTTCTTGGACTACTAAATCGACATGCGACCTCCAATGTTTTAGCGTCGTACACATTGGATATGGTGATTCCTGGAGACCAAGTGTTTTTCGGGTTTATTTTGATGTCTGTAGAAATCGTTGTAGTGATCATTCTCTCAATTTACTTGACTCAAGTAATCCCCGATACCTTTGGGAGATGCAGACCTTGGAATTATCCAATTACCGATATTCAAAACTATATGAAAAAAGGTGGAATCGTTGAAGAAAAGGTAGACTAGCAATACTAACCGTAGGTTTTCCAAAAATTCGAACCATCAGAAGAAGTAGCAGAAGACGAAGACGACCATGTTAAAGCAGAAAGAAACGCAATTAAAGAGCGGAAATACCCTTCTGATACTCCTCTGGTTATGCTTGGAATGAAGAAAACGTATGAAAATAGCTTCCAAAAAAAGGAAGCAGTAAAAGGTGTATCGTTTTATGTTGAAAATGGAGAAGTTTTTGGCCTTTTAGGACCAAATGGTGCTGGGAAAACTACCCTCATTTCGGTTTTGACTGGAATTTACCCTCCAACTGCGGGAGAAGCAACAATTGCTGGATTCGATATCTATGAAAATCCACAGTTGGCCTTTAGATCAATTGGTGTTTGTCCCCAAGTAATTATCTATTAATTATAGTTTGATATTTTATGGAACGACCTCTCTATCGAAGAGCACTTGTTCTTTTATGCTCGTTTGAAAGGAATCAGTCCGGAACTGGAAAATTCTGCAGTTAGGGCTGCTTTGGAACTAGTCGAACTACTACACTTGGCCAAACGACTAGTGAAAGGGCTGTCTGGCGGTGAAAAGCGCAGAGTCAGTATTGCAATATCACTTGTTTCCGATCCCAAAGTGGTATTCCTGGACGAGCCAACCACTGGTCTAGATCCAGATGTTCGCCGATCTGTCTGGGATACTATTGCAATTGCAAGAGGTAATCGGGCTATTTTATTGGTAATCGCAGAGTAATTATAGACCACTCACTCAATGGAAGAAGCGGAAGTCTGCTGTCAAAAAGTTGGTATTATGGCCAAAGGACATTTGAAATGCCTTGGAACCCCTTCCACACTAAAACAAAACTACGGCTGTGGCTACAAACTGTCCATAACTTCACACAAGATGGATAAAGCACATCAGTTTGTCATGTCAATTTTGCCTGAAGGCTCAGTGTGCATACATCAGTTTGAGCAAAGTCGAAGATATGGATTCAAACCAGATGCAATTCAGCTGGCAAATGTATTTGACCTCCTCGTTCTACATGCCAACGATGCAGGAATTGAAAACTGGGGTGTTAGTCAAACAACGCTGGATGAAATCTTTACCACTGTAATCACCGAAAGCGACGCATCTGGCACCAGTAAATAAATGTAACTTAATCAATTGTTAACATTCAAAATATTTTATTAATCACAGAGTACACGTTGAGATTCATTTAGAAGACATCCAAGAGAGCCAAGATGATCTTTCTGGTTTTGTAGGTTTCTCTTCAGAGTCAGAAACAGGAGGGGTGATAACGGTTGGCTTAGCCTGTACGGAAATAGGTCTGTGTTTTCCATTCCTATTCGCACTTGAAATTCTACCAAGCCTAGCAATAGTCTGTCCGCCAAAGTCTTCGTCATCAATATCATCGATAGAGATTGGCGAAGTTGGAGACCCAGAAAACTGGGACTGAGGAGATTGGGGAATATTTCTGAAATCCAAAGATTCGGCGCTTTCAAACCGGTAAACTTCAGAAGTGTTTACTTTTACAGAGTTACGTTTGTTTCTACCCAAAGAGTCTGAAGGAGAGTATACAGGAGATCCAGAAATCGGGGAGCCTTCTTCCGGAACTGGTGAGTGAGATTTTCCCACAGGGTTTAGCCAACCACCAAAATTTGGAGTAGCATGCCCGACAATCATGCTATTTCTATTGATACGGATAGGTTTGGTTTCGGTTGTACTGGCTGGAACCGCAGTAGTCGAATGTCTTTTTTTAGGATCTGTATTTTTGTATTTGATCTTTTTATCAGACAGTGGAGAGATTTCTTCACTATCCTGACTTACAAATTGAGGTTCTGCCATGGCTGGGGTAGGTAAATGTGGTTGAATAACTTCCTTTTTAATCTCTTCGCTTCCAAATAATCTCCCCATAAAAAGATTAGATAGGGATTTTTTAGCGGATAATTTGAATTGCTTCAAAGCTGGTTGGTTTTCAGGCGGCTGTAGTTCTGATATTGGCTGTTGTTTGACAACTTCCTTTTCAATAGTTGGTATAAAGTAAGCGCTTGAAATATTTTTCAGTCGCTTTTCTGGTTTACTAGATTTTCTCCACCAACATTTATCTTCAGGAACATCACAGTCAGAGTCCCAGTCGGAATCGAAATCCCAGACTCGATCAGGGATAATCTTTTGTTCCTTTTTGGATTTACCCAGCATTGCGCCATATTCTCCATTTACTATTTTGTAAACTGTAGAGATTTCAAAGGCAGAGCGTTTTAATTGAGTATCGCAATTTCTAAACATGTAATGCAAACTGCTGTGATAAGCTTCTTGGGCACTTTGAAGTTCGGTATTATAATTGATGAGCATCTCCTTTGCAGCATCCAATTCTTCGCTTAAAGAATTCTTTAATGCAAGCTGCCGTTTTACTTCAGCTAGCTCGTTTTTGAGCAAATTCAATTCTGATTTTGTACCAGATAGCTCACCTTTCAATCGCAGTTTGTTTCTCTCTTGCTTGTTGATGATTTCATGCGCTTTTTGTAACTGATCTTGAATCGAGTGGTGAGATTCTGCTTCGCTGACGATTGACTGGGATGAATTTCTTTTGAACTGCGAACCGCTGATTGACGCGGGACGTGCATAGAATGCGTTTGCTACTGTCAGTAAAATACGTACATGTTGGTGGCGAGAAGGTGTTTTGTGCAATTCCTTGATTCTCTGTTTTCCAAACTATTACTGAACTGTCGGTGCCACAGCTAACTAGTTGCGAACTTGCATTATCTAGTTCCGCAAGCGATTGAATTGGACCTTTGTGTCCTTTATAAGTTGCAATGGCAATCTGGTCTTTAGTGTCCCATTGAGTAATAACCATACTTTCATTTGCACTGTACAATACCTTGTCAATAAAAATAATGGATGTGATAGCAGAGAAATCTTCTGGCGCAAAAGATTGAAGCAACGATCCATCGTTGGAGTGCCACATATGAATGACACCGTCCCGACCGGCTGAATACAAGAATCCATCGTTAATGGCAATGCTAAGCACTGCGCCTTCGTGTCCTTCAAAAGTTTGAATACATCTGCCACTGGAAGTATCCCACGATCTGACAATGTTGTCGTTGCCGCCAGAAAACAATCTGTCGGGGCAAGTAATAGAGGAAGCCAAACATAGAATACTACCCTTACTACCAGTCATGATCCACTTTCTCCGACCAGTTCTAGGGTCCCACTCATTGATAGTCTTGTCCTGTCCTCCAGTAAACAATTTCCCTTGATAATTTAAACATATTGAAAGTACAGATCCAGAATGTCCCATAATAGTTCTAATGCAAGTTCCTGTAGCCAGATCCCAAATTTTAACTGAAGCATCTTCGCTGGTAGAAAATAGAGTCGTTTTACCAGCAACAATATTTGTCACTTTTTTCGAATGTCCTACAAATAAGCGAGATGGGGCATCTTCTGATATATTCCATTCATAAATAACACCCACACTATCTCCAGCGTAAATGTGTTTATTTGTTGACGCAACGCAGTGAAGCGGGGATTCTTCTCTGGTAGTGTAATTTTTGAATTTCTTGGCTGCAGCTTTAAACTTGATTTTTTGTTCTATTGTAGAAGAACCACTGATTGAATCAGTGTCGTTCATTTGTATAATTTTTTTGTGAAAGCGAAACTTGAAGTTCAACGAAGCCACTCATTTCAACACATCAATGCATTGTTTGATCTGGTCAGCTTCCAGATCACAACCCCAGTGCGATTGCCGCAGGTTGGATTTGGTCGAATTTCGCTTCTATTTCTGACCAGGCAATATTTGAGGTGTGAACCAACCACTATATAGCACTGCCAATTATATTTATTAGCAAGTCCCTCAGACTGTGGTTGAGCTGGCCACTTTGTATTGTTCAAGTTTGCATTATTCTACCAAAGATATTAGCTCTAGCGAATGAACCAGGTTGCGTGAATTTGGAAATATCTCTCCACTTGAATCATTGTACTCTTCCAAACAAAATAAAATACCAAATGGATGAGGGAAAGATATACACTATTATTGCCCTCAATTCAGCTATTATTCTGAATAGAACTCTTGATCTGCAGCTGATATTTAATCATTCCACCACTATGCCGGGAAGGGATTAACGTCATGTCAAATCAACACTTTTGTCATTGCATTACACCATGCTCGGAAATATCGGAGTGCTTTGCATAGAGGGGTTCAAGTTTCACCCTGTACCTGTGAAATTTCCAAGCGCAGGCTCCAAACCTGGAACCAAAAAAGAACTGCAATTCACCAACGAGAAATCCTCTTTCTGTTACTGGGATTTGAAGGAAAAAAGATTTGATCCTCGACGCACGGTTACTGTCTTTGTGCAACTCGAATCCAAACGAAACAGAAAAAGTTTAGGTAAGATGACGAGAACTGGGCGTTTTAGCCACTGTCCAGATCGTAGCCCAACAGTATATTACGCACACCCAGAATTTTTTCTCTTTGAATGTTACTAATACCAATATTGTTGAACCTCGTTTTGGCAGTTTCGATTGATAAGCTGCATGGCGGAAGGTCGCTAAATAAAAGATTTTTTGGCATTGGACATCGAATATTTGATGGGATACAGCAAGCAATTGGAGCAAATAACGACTCTTCAAGCAGCGGAAACGACGACTCTGGAGATGATGGCAGCAGCGATGATGGAAGCAGCGGTTCGGATGATTCAAACACTTCAGACAACAGTGCCTCTTCTGGAACAGCTAATACTAATGTAAATAATAATCCTCCAGCAGCTGTACCTAAAGTTGTTGCCCCAAAAATCACCCCGCTACCAAGACCAATTGTAACTACCACTCTGCAATCAGTTACAACAACTACGTCTTCCATCGCAGCCAATCCAACATTTAACAATGTTATAAATTCGAATCAAAATATACCCGCTCAAACTGTTGATTCTTCAAATCAAACTCAACTAATTATTGTAAATCATGATTAACGATAGAAAGCAAACAATCTTCCTGATGATGGACAAGCAACAAGCAGTCCAGCTACCACAACTGTGCAAGCTGTCCAACCAACTGCATATATTGTTCCGTCTACTCAGCCGACTATTGCATCCCAAGCATCAGCCTCTAATTCATCCACAACTTCCAATGGTTTACCACGGCCAGTAACAATTGTCGCATTTATTATCGGCGGTGTATTTGCCTCTTGCATTGCCTTGTTTTTAGGACTACATTTGAAAAAGTATGGTCACCTAGATTTCCTGCACAAGTATTATCCTCAAGACCCAACTTCATCTGAAAAAGATTTGACCCTACAGAGTGTTGAAGAGCCGATTGATATTATCAGTGATCCGATTGATAAAATTCCTTTTGAAACTAGGGAAGATATCAATCGCTATTCTGAACAGGATATGGACGAGTCCTTCCCTGCTTTCCCTGCAACCGCATTAACCGCAGCTGAGCCAGATTTAGCGGCTCCGCGGATGTCGTACCTAATTACTCCTTCTGTTAGAACATCGACACTGCCATATTCAGGAAGGGACTCAAAGTTGACCTTTAGTAGGAATTCTGCCCAAGAAAGAGATCCTAAACTTTACAGTTTAAGAAATTCTCAAGGCCGGCAATCAATTCAATCATCAATGGGAAGAAAATCCAAATTCATGGTTGACGACACAATTCCTGAAGATTTAACCGCAAATGAAACTCCTACCACTGCAACTCCATACAGAATATCAATGTTCAATTCAAGATTTTCCAGATTTTCATTCAGGACTTCAAAGTATACTTCTGGTGCCATTTCTGAAGTTAACTCTAATCAGCGTGAATCTACGGTGAGTGTGGATTCAGAAGAAAGCTTATCCAACTATTTGTAAATAGTATCTGTTAATAAAATAACATAATCCTACTTTCCTGCCCATGTTGGAAGTCAGACTGCACTTTTTCCATTTCAACTACGGGTGCTTTATTGTACGAATTGGTAACAGTATATCACTTATTCAATTGAATTGCAATCGACTCTGATTCCCGATTCGTGCTATTGCTGGCAGGTCTTTGATTTGCCACCATTTGCTGGCTGCATTTCAGCCTACCTTTATCAAATAGAAGAGAGCTTCTTTCAATTAGAGCTACCGCAAGATATGGTAAATACCTGTTTGCTGTAGACGAGCAATACCCAATGTCGAAATTAATCGCATTGCATAAATTGCTAGACTGTCAAATGGCATTGGCAGCCTCAAGAATACTACACAAAGTGGCAACCAGTAGCCCACTCGTATTTATATCAGGGAAATTTATGCTAAACTAAACATGCGAATACTTTTCTGTTTATTTATCGCCAATGGATTAACTCTCCCGGTAAACGAAGAATTTCTTGTGCAAAGAAATAAAGATGGGGGTAACTTTGATTGCAATCCTGGCTCTAGTTTAGCCCCGACAGTGTACGCTAATAATGTGCTTGCCGATACCCATGATATTAAATTACCCTCCACTAGTATTTCCAAACGCAACTCAATCCCCCGTGTGAAGCCTGATCTAAATAGAATAACAATTACAAGAGAACTATTTCCTGCTACAATTATTAATAAGAATACACTTGCCCCATCTCCATCTCTAGATGTGGTATTTTGATTCTAATTATAGAGTTCTAGCAGCTCCAGCTCGCCTAGCACATCTGCATCAGTTAATGGAAACAACTTGATTTCACCGCAACAAGGTACAAGCTCCTTGGATTCAAGAAACGATTCACAAGAACCAAGCTCGCCGAGATCTTTTATCGTCATGGTATCGTTAATTATTGCTGGAGTGATATTATCCTGCTGCTTTTTCGTTTTCCGGAATGTAAGACAGTTACAGAGGTATCACAATGAAACTTTAAAAGACGCCGATAACATTACTCTATGTGACGAATCATTGTGTAGTGGCCGTCTTGAATATCCTTCAAGTGCCGTTACTTTTGATTTAATCAGTATTAGTTCTGGCGATTTTTCGCTGTGGAACCAAGATGGCGAGTCTCACGGTGTAGAACTTTCATCTAAATAGCCAGCACAGTAATGGTAGGTGTAGTCAGTCTCTGTATTTAATCAAATAAAAATTATCAGTAATTGGAGCACTATTGAAGGAGTACACTAAAATACCGGGATATTAAAATATTTATTTCCAGAATTTAAAGCCCTTCTTGAATGAATTCATTGTTTATCTATCATTCACGCTGTTGGGCTGGTCTCGGCTTACTGTCCTAAGTCATAAGCCTGTCATTTTCGACATCATTCACATTGCGCATTGATGTCATACAAACCACTGTAGAAAATTGTAAATCCAATACAAAACATTGTAATTACTAGTATAATTCACGACGACGTACCGAATATAAATCGAGCCAATAGCGATATAATTTGCATGATTCCCGGGTTGATTCCTATCATGTATATCTGATTTCAAGGTGCCTCATTTTAGCCCAGCAGTATAAGACCGGTATGCTAGCTGTTCGTACAACATGCTGCTATTCCACATTTGTTGTTTCAAACTAGTCCTCTCTGCTCAAAATACCAACAATATTTTTGATAAAAGAAGATCAGCCATTTCATCGCATAGTCGTATTAACATTTTCGGTGATGCTGACAGGGCCCAGACTAAGATTGATGGCAATGGTAATATCGAAATTTCAAGTGGATCAACAACGATTAATGTTAACAACAATGGTGATAATACTATTTCCTCGACTACCATTAGTACTAATGGTGGCAATGGAAGAAATGGTGTCAGTGGTACTGGCGCTAATGGTGGAAACGCTGGCAATGGGGGAATTGGTGTCAGTGGTACTGCTGCTAACGGGGGAAATGGCATAATTACTTCAAATGATGATTCAAAAGACAGAATAGATTTACCTGGTATTCCAGTACCAGTAACACAACCCACAAGTACTGGCTCTCTACCTCAGGTAACTACTACCTATTACCAAAACACAGAAAGCCCGATACCAACTGTTGCCAGTCAAATAGTGCTTGTTTCAAAAGTACCTGTTTCTACAATCAGTCCAGTTTCTTCTACTGATTCCATTTCGCTAAAATCAAATCCTACAATGCCACCAAACAACCCAGATCAAAGCAGTGCTAATCAAACTACATCTCCACAATACATATCGCAATTTATTATACCAATAGTAGCCATTGTAGTTGGTATTTTACTAGTGTCGAGCTTTGTATTATTCTGCTGCTTCTACTCACTAGCGAAAAAGTCCAACAAAGATATTGATAGCGAACAGTTGTTTGACGTTATTACGTTATCCGATGGGATTAAAGAAAAGGCGACGAATGCTCATTTATCCGAGCAAGACTTGAATTCCGATCCTCCAACTTTTCCAGCGAGCGCTTCAACAGTTGACAGTGAACGGACAAGCTATCGAATACCATCCATGTCATTCACTTCAACGGACAAAGAGATCCCGATTGATACTTTAGAAATCCTTTGCAACGATGACAGGAATGATCCAAATACAAACCTTGGCCAAGCACACATAAAAAATGAACCTACAGTTCCTCAAGTACAGCCCTCCTTACCCAATCAAACTCAACTGCCAAAAGCTGGTGGTCTCCCAAAATCACTCTTGGCAATTCTGACTGACAGACTTTCAAAACTGTCATTTGGGAATTCGAAACTCAGTGCTGCACATACAACAGGTGATATTGACAACCCGTTCAAGGCAAAGCATAATAGCGTAGAATCAGCAGAAAGTTTATCTGTATATTTGTAAATAAAGTGTATTTCCAGACACGCTGTTTAACTTGAGATCAATGCATATGTATGAATTCCAAAGCCATTGGCAAATATCCTCGTTATCCAGATCCACCATCACCCTCTGCGTAGAATCTGGATCATTCTGTACTGTAGAGAGACCGCCATTTTCGAATGCGTCAAGGAATGGTGTACGCGAGCTGTACAAACGAGATCAATATGGAGCCAGCCGACATGGAGCCAAGCAAAGAGCAAAAGTTCAAGATTCTCGTCGACTAATAGCCAGTAGAATGTCTAAATACTTGTTTCAATATTCGATCAACAATCCCATCGCTGAATACCCGCAAGAACAACCGATCAGCTCTGAATCTGATAAAGCATATCCAAATATCTGGAAATAAATCGCCATCTCCGTGATCTTAATTAAGTTATCACGTAGCAATGACACACGAGAAGTGCACAAAGACATTTAAAGCCAGATTAATTTTCCAACTCATTCTTGACCTCATAGATGTCTCCCAACCCAAACGATGAAAAGTCACTAGATGACAATCATAAAATGAAAGACAAGGAAAACGAACCAAAATCACCAAAATCAAACAAGAGGAGAGGATCAATCACTACCCTCTTTGATAATATCCAAATAAACACTCAGACTACCTCCAGACGTAAATCTAAACCTCTACCGACTCTGCCCATAGAAGTTGACCAACAAACCGAAAACGTAGAAGATCGATCAAGTCAAGATTGCGAGCCTCAGCCTCCTCCACAAACAGTTGATTTCCAGCAAACAGAAGTTAAAAGGATATGTATGAGTAACGACCGATCTAGAATGAATTTCTTTGCAGTACCAGCTCAAGGCTGGCAAAGAATCGAAGCCAAGGACGATCAATCTTTCAGAGAAATTTGCTACTTCAACTCTCATTCAAACAAAAAAATACTTGGATGCTCAACAGATTCAAAGAATGTTATAAATTGCTGCTATTTGTGCGATGCAGACAAATGGATCTTTAGAGGAAGCGAGTACAATCCATCTATTTCGCTCCTATACGCAGCAATGGACGGTTGTATTCCAGCAAAAGTATTGCTAACCAACCCAAAGTTTATTATACCTTGGAGATACAAGAATAGAAAAACACTGGCAATCTCATGGAAAATTATTCATATGTGTGGAAGCCAAGTTACTGATGCTGAATGTGAGACTATTGTTGTAAATACTTTTCATGATAAAAAGCTTCGCAAGATCATTGAAGCTGTAACTGTCGAAGCGAAATGGTGATTGGAATTAATCTAGGTATGAAGGTGCCGGATTAGTAGAGTACCTATTAAAAGTTGTACGATTAGCTTTGGGAGATTACGGATTACCAGGTGGTGCTACTAGTTCGCAGGCAGATGAAAGTTTATATCGCCAAATGAAAGCGTAATCTATCGCTAACATAGTCAAGGACACAATTTCATGTTGTTGTGCAGTGTAAAAATAGGTCTCTGCCGCCATAAAGCGCTACTGTTTAAAATCTTGTGCGATGCCATCGGCCTGGAATGTGCTTTGGTAACAGGTTATTCTACCGGAGGAAGACACCAATGGAATCTCATAACTTTGAATGACATCAAAACAAGAACATCTGAATCGTACATTATTGATCCGACCTCGCCGCATTTTACTTGGACAAAGCAGGGCAGTATCAGAATGAAAGCTTATAAAATCCAGCAAGATACTTCATTTGGACACGGTGGTATGACAATGAAGCAAAGAGGTATTTTGTAATCTTTTTATTAAACGGTTCTCTTGTAAATTCTTAATAAATAAAGTAGCCTACCTGTTCATGAACTTTGTAAACATGTCTTGAGGAATGAGGGAATCGTCGATTTCTGAAATCAATGTGGATATCCTGGTGTAGCTGTCTTCTTCGTATTTGTTGTAGACACCTTCGATATCGAGATCTTTGTAGACTTTCTTTACGAGGGCTACCTTTTCATGATCTTTTTGGCCATAGTTTTTCTAAATTAGCTTAAAATACATCCAAGATTTCGCGTTGTTCTTCATTTGCCAAAGATAACGCTTGCACAATCAACCAGCCGCATTTGTTATCTTCAATATCCGTGCCAATTTTACCTATTACTTCTGGCAATCCATAGCAGTCTAGGTAATCATCCTATCATTAAGAACGCTTGCCTGGACTTGGAAATATTCGCCAAGTGCCAATAAAACCTTTTTGGCTTGGTCATAGGCTGTTTCTTCAGTAATCCCGGCGTATCTCATCGCAAGCGCAATCGGGAGATAGAAGGAATAATAGGCAGTTTTGTACTCTACAATGTACGCATGTTTTTCAATTGAAAATCTTGAAAGATCAACATCGCCTTCTGGAGCGGTAATCAAGTCCATTAATTGGCCCAATTCAGTCTGGAACGTGGTTTCATGAAACAGTTCCAATAATTCGACATAGGCGGGATGAGATTTGAAATATCTCTTTAGAAGCTTGTAAATCGCAGATTCAATAATAAAACTATCATTGATAGCAATCATGCCGACGGTTTCCTATGTTAATATAAAATACTCTTCTGTACCAGCATGGCTGTCCTCTTCTGGTAATTGATGAATCCATGATATCGTCCGCAATCAAAAAGAATGCTTGCAACTACAATTATTGAAGAATAACCATTTCAATACACCACCCCAATACGTGTGCTTCATATAATTCCTTTTCAGTCAAAGATCTCTTCAATAACGACTGTAACGCAGAAGCAACAGTCAGTCCTCTGTTCATCTTTCCTCCCTGAACAGTTTCATCAAGCATCTTCCTGAACCACTCTTTTCCATTTGCAGGCAAATTGCAGGCATCCAGATCTTGCTCTAATACTCTACGGATTTCTTTAAAGGAAGTAATAAATTGCTCTTTCTCTGTTCCAGTTTTCTGCTTCTTTTTAGAATCCCGAGATGGTGACTTTGATCTCTTCAATTCATTTTTTGACATTTCGCTAGAGGACAACATTTTTTATTGGTTTTGAACTTTTTCCAAGTTATATATAACCAAGCCACAAATGATCGTTAAATGAAATGCAGATCATTTAAAAAGAAATTAGGACTGTGGAAAAGATGCAGATCAGTGGCAGCTGGTGGTTTAGAAAAGGAATTATTTATGTGCCAATCCTAATATATTTTAGTAGCATCCCACTTTGCAAACTCTATCTGCAATAGAGCCACACTTGAACGATTTCTTCGTCCAACTCGTACTCTTCCCCGTCAATCTTCAGTTTTGCAGCCCAAGGAATGCTAAATTCAATCATCTACATAAAAGTACAAATAACCTTTTTGAATAATTTCCCAGTGTACTTTCCACGCCAGAATAGAAATAGACTTTTAAAAGCCCGCTCAACAAACGGTGGATCCATCAATAAATGCAAAAAATCAGTATCACCACAATACTCCATCAAGGTAAGAACAGTATCCAAGATTACGTAGAGTAAATGCTGTCCAATTTTGATTGATGATTGTTTGATAATTGGCAATGTGAGCAAAACAAACATTTCATCCCATATGTTTACAACCAGTTTGTAATCTTTAATGGCAATCCTTCTAAATTGAAAGGTAGTTTTCAAATCCAAACATAAAATATACAAATGATACAAATCTGAATATGTTCTGAAATCAATAACTGCAGCCGCCATGCTTTCTTTTGGCCCATCAGTAACAACTGCGTGTTCATTAGTCAGATATTCTCGATTCTTTGAAAATATTCGCTGAATTGCCTCTGGGCATGAATAAATGTTCAGTGGGACCACCCTATCTAACATTGCGTTACCTGCTTTAACAAAGTGTGGAGATCTGATGATAATGACCTTCAAGTAAACTGCAGACGCTCTTAAAGCAATTAATTGCTCTTCAAAATATAGCTGCTTGTTTGGTTCAAGTGAGGAAATGTTAGGGAGCATCTTCTTGCCCAATTCAATAATATTTTCAAGAAGCATAGGTATACTAATCAGCTGCATAAGGATGAGAGATTCATTTTGTGTAGAAATGATTGATACCAGACTACAAAATTGAACGAAATAGTAGATTAAACGATCCAGCTCCAAATAATTAGTATTTTCAATTGCTGTATTGATCTCTTGTGTTTTTTGAAGGCAGTTAAATCCCAAAGTGGTATAGTCCAGAGCAATCATTGTTTTCTTTGCCAGCAACAGAACTTCGTTAATTAAGGATAAACAGGGTTTCCATATTGCTTCGTTGGAATAGACAAGTGGTATTAGCAATGACAATTTACACAAAATTACTTCAGATGAAGTGTTCTTTTCTTTGAGATGCAATATGGACACCGAACAGAATATAGCAATTGTCTGCGATTGGCAGGAATCGGTTTTGTAAACTGTCAGCCAATCCAACTCCAGAAATTGGCAAAAGGCAAAGTCGTTGGACACCAAGTGGTTAGTTGCTGAAAGTGACTGCAGCAGCTTTGGATCATCCACACTGCTTGCCATTTGATAAAAGTATTTCAACAATAGAACAGAAGTAAACTGGGAGAAATACATGGAATGGTGAAATTGGTTAAAGAGAAATGGAAAAATGATTCCCCAGTCGTCTACATTTTTAAAGGGTTCAGACTTGATAACATAAGTGATATGCCATACATCTACCATCGTTTTCAGCAACCTTGGGGGAATTGGGATTGGTTCGTTCAATTGCGCATTCGCGTACACAATTACCATTTGATTCAGCACTCTGAAATCTTCATTGAATGTCTTGCTATTGGCGAAATTGTTAATGTGCGCCAAATCTACGTTCAACCCAAAGCAGCTTCTGATATACTGCAGCCCAATTTTGATTTTATCATTGTCTGCAATGGCACTCCCCAAAAATTCAGACATTGGATAATGAATATCTTTGAATTTGAAAAGGTTGACTAAAAAGTAGTGATAGATGGATAATCCAATTTCATCAACAATTTTCTTGCTACAGAAATCCAACAGTTTGGGCAAATGTCGAGCAATCAATAAGGTGATTGGGCAAGCTGAATTGAACTTGAACTTGCCGAGAATGCTATTTGTAATTACAAAGACTGCTTTTGGTTCTGCCTTTTGAACAAAGTCCTCGTACTGCTGAACTATTTGCTGGTTGAGTTCCTTTGTTTGATCCAATTCAAGGAGATCGAGTAGCTGGTGATATTCCAGTCGAAATTTCATTTTTGTTTGAGTTTTCCTCCTGGATTTATTCACAATTAAGGTTAAGGTTAATCCAATCAAAGCTTTTTGAATCCTTTTTATTATTTCTTGAAAGGCCACCAACTTGGAATTGGTTCAATCCACTCCCTTCCTTCAATCTGTAATTGTTCTTTCCATTGCGCTACTAATTCCGGGTCCTATGTAAATTCGATAATACATGAAATTCTTTTGACCAGAGCATTGAAGGAATCCAGCCTTTAGGATATCGATGACGACGCTAAATTAATAGGGAATACTTCATTTGATGCTGAAATTGAAAAAGTAATTGTCGCAAGTCCAAGAATAATCCCGGTTGTGATTAATGAATTTGTAAATCCATATTTTGGAGCTGGCCACCATCCTCCTGTTGTTATTGCTGATTACCGTAAGGTGTCCAAACCCATTTAGGCGCTGGAAATTTTGCTCCTCCTCCCTGCATTTTAATTTCAAATTACCATTTTTCGATTGGATTGAAAAAATTGTCAGGACCAGTTTTCAAATAGCTGTTGAACAGATTTATTACGAGCAAAGCTTTTACAATTCATTTCTATTCCATTGGTAGAC
Organism: Terramyces sp. JEL0728; assembly: GCA_027603945.1. Lineage (NCBI taxonomy): Eukaryota > Fungi > Chytridiomycota > Chytridiomycetes > Rhizophydiales > Terramycetaceae > Terramyces > Terramyces sp. JEL0728. Next base: position 10,737 of record JADIIU010000020.1, on the reverse strand, counting down.
GGCTCCTGACGGCGGCCTGGTTCTTGCTGATATCGGTCTCCTTGGTGCTGCTTTGGGCACACTTTCCTCAAATTCTTCCAAAACCACTCCGTCATAAGTTGAAAGTGGATCAAATCTGTTGTTGAGAAATGGAAATTTGGTCAATGGTGGGGGGAACGTGGTTGTAGGGTCAATTTCTTTAATATCTAACTGGCCATCCTTCAACGAGCTGTATATAAAACTCTTATCAGACACAGCGCTTCCGGGTCTGAGGATTTTCACACTGGATGCACTCACCGGTCTAGATTTTGTATTCGAACCAATTATATACGTGGTTTCTTGAGTTTGAGTTTTGGATGAATCTGCTGTAGCGGGTCTTGATCTTTCAATGGCAGAAATATTAAACACCAGGGTAGATGACGATAACGGTCTGTATTTCCTGTAGGCTTTATGGCCATCGGTTATGGCTAACTTAGAGTAGTTTACCTTGTTTCATTAGAATGTCTCTATACCGTCTATTGCGCTGTTCTAATAGTGAAATGCGAAGATTGTTATGCTCAATCATATTATACAAAGTATCCATGAATGATTTGGATAGTGGCGGATCTAAAATTAATTGGTAATTGCCATCTAGATTGAAATCCTCACCAAGTGATAAATCCGGGAATTGCATCAAGATTGCAATTTTCCTTTCGAGCTCATCATTTGCTTCCTGCAGTAATCTTGCTTTGTTTCTTGCTTCTTTTTCATCGTCCTAAATTTAGACTGCGAGTACTAGCAGCTTTTCATATTCCTCTTTTAAATTTTGCTTGGCATCTTTTTCGCCTGATAATTCTTTTTCTAGCCGTTTGTTCTTTCCGATCAAGACTTCATTGTAAACATTGGCATCATTCAACTGCGCGGTAGTCTGCTGCAATTGAGCAGATTGAGAGTTGACGGTTTGCTCTAATTCGGTATTCTTTTTCTCAAATACTTCCAGTTTCTTTGTGAGATCTGCTTCTCTTTTCTCTTTTGTGAACAACTCTGTTCTTTGTGCACTAATGGTGTCATTCAGGGCTGCCTCAACGCGCTTCCGATCTTTGTCAGCATCGGTTAGAATAGCCACTAAATTAAGTAAAGCCTACACTGGTGCCCAATCTGAGCCATTTTTTCTCGAACTGCTGCAAGCTCAAGTTCTTTCAAAGCGACATTGGCGCTGCTATCATTCAGTTCCCGTTCAAGACGGTCATTTTCGCTTTGCAAGTAATCCACAATTTTTTGTAATCGTATGATCTCACCCTAAAGAATTAACCATCTTTACATTCGCATCTTTGGCAGCGTTGCTGATTTTCAAACCAAATTCCTCTTGAAGATCCTTAATCATCTGTTGCGCTTCCTCTTTTAATTGTTTATTCTGTATTAGGGAGGCAATACCTCCTCAATTAATTGCTGATAATCGTGTTTAAGTTGGTCATGGGCATCTTCAATTGGATGTCTGAGTTCTACTTGAATCCCAAAAGGTCTATAAACTGGGATTTCTCTATCAGGACCAGTGGCTTTGTCCATGAAATCCTTTGACGACAGCATCTCTTCCTTTATCTCGTCTGTTTGTATATTTTTATCCAAAAACTGTTTTTTAATGGCAAGTGATGGCCGAACTTCCAATCCATCAAGAACTGATGGTCGCGGCGAGCCTCTCAGTTCCTCACTCTGAGAGCTTTTTTGTTCGGGCTTTATTTCTACTTTTTGTTCTACTTTTTTGACAATTTGGTTTACTTGGATTTCAATGAGTCTATCTGGAGAGTATTTAGACCGCTGTTCAACAAAATCTTTGAACAAGGAATTCTCTTCTTCTATCTCGGCAAATTGAAGTGCAATCTTCTTGGTATATTCGTCCTTTTGAATCACAATATCCTACAATAAATGGAGTTGCTACCATGTATATATCCTGTAAACTGCCCCACATTTTCAATATCTTGTTAAAATTTTCCAAATTCTCTTGTGGTGCAATGAATTGCAGATCCATAAGATAGCGCTTTATATCAATGTCGCACTTTGTAAATCAATCTCTTACTGACTTGAGAAACATGATCAGCTTGAAGCAGTAACTAGTGAGGAATCTATAAAAGATATACACAGTTGGATTATTGTTCACCAAATTAGTTATAAATACCTTCATTGGCGACTTTATGGTTTAGTGACGATAAATCAAATTTCAGTTGCCTTAGGTTGCCTGATTTCAATCCATCCTTTAATTCGCTGCAATAAATTCCACGAATTACCTGAATAGCGGTAAATCCACTTCGTACGATTGATCTTTGAGGTTCGGCGTGCTGATATTTGTCTTCCAGGTTATTTGAAATCCATTATTGGATCTTTCTTGAGATTTTAAACTGCTTTTTCTGTTTTCAGGGCCAACTATTCTATTGTGTCCCTTTTCATTCGATATTTTGTAGATCCCATTGGTTTCAGACAAATTCACAGTCGATTTTGACAAACTGCTTTTTTGAAGATAGGGCGATACTGTTTCTGATTTGTAAAACTTATTGAATGTAGCTCGCTTTGGATTTGGAGGTTTCTTGTCTGCCATTATATTTCAAAACGTCATTTCGAGTGACTACATGATTTTACAAGAACGGCTTTATTTTATTATATATGACAGTAAATAATCAAAGACAGGCCGCATCTCAATCTTGCTAGCTGTGAGGACACTCCAGTACAGCCATCAAATTTCTCTCGAAATGTGCTTGACAGGTGTCAAAATTATAGCACAAGAAATCAAGGTTTCCGTAATAAAAGCGAGATATAAATCAAATTAAAATAATTTTAGTAGCAAAATTAGAGGGAAATGCCAAGATGCTTGACAATGACAACTGACGTAATGAAATGTAGAGACAATCGAATTTTTCAAAAGTAGTTGCAAGAAGTCATCAATCATAAATAATTACAACATGTCGGGATTACATGTCGTTACATTGGGTGAATCCCCTTCAGCTACTAGACGGAGAAGTAGTGGAAGCGTACACGAGAGTAGTGACAGCTCACGCCCCAGATCTTCTGTCAGATTAAGTGATGATAAAACAAGAGATGCAATGCCAAGACCGTCAGGAGCAGCGATCAATCGATATAAAGCAAATGTAACTTCAAGAGAGAAAAACGAGCAGAAACACCAGGCATATTCAAAAAAAGAAGACAAACCAGCAAGCACATCAATAATATTAGATACAACAGCACCAAACAATCCTTTGATAACCACTGTCAATAGTACCGAAAGTTCTAAACCGAAACCCCGTCCGGCTAGCGCGAATATTTATACCACTCATTCTTCTGGACTGCCTACAGGAGCACACACTTCTGGATTCTATACAAAATTGCGCCAAGACCAAATAAAGCAAGCAACCACGAAATCATCTATTACAATAACAGATATGCTGAATGATATAAATATACCGAAAAGCTCTAAAACTGAGGATAATTCTTTTGTTTTTGAAGTAAGAAGAGCATCGTTACCTGTTCAAAACACAATCAGAGATAGCAATGCAACTGGGGTAGTGATTGTCGACTCTTGGTTGCCAGAACCAGATCTGGAAGCCGTAGAACGCCAGTTGGCGATTCTTACTGATATCGATGCAACCATGTACAAGCTGTCCGAAGCAATATCGGAATTAAATAGATTGTCGGTAATGGAAACAGGTAATTAGCCATAATACTAGAACCTTCCATGGCGTTTGTTCTGTATGAAGCAGGATTGCTGTCAGTATTCATGGAGCTGTTACCAAGAACTACTAATTTACCAGAGATACAAGGCTCCGCTTGTATATTGTTAAACGCCGTGCTTTCGAAATATCGTAATTCGTATTGATGTTAGCTCCTGCAAATGACGAATTTCTATCTTTAGGCGGTCTGTCACATTTGCTCAAAGCTTCAGAGTTGTCGTCTAGAGGTAGGCAAAATTAATCATAGCATTGCTAAATTCCAAATACCAAATGCCAAGTGCTAGGAAAGCATCTGCTCATTACATTCAAAGCGCACTAAGTAGAAAGCAATCCCAAACATCAGAAATGGCTGCGCAAATAGTAATTGAAGAGCCGTCAACTGAAGATTTAACAAAGTCAGACGGTGGAATTGGCAACGCCTTCCATACCCTACCTCTCACGCATACCAGTTTGACCTCTGGATTTCTCAGTAAATATTATGCGTCAGATTTCCTCGAAAAACTGGAGGGGATGTCTATTTTGGAAAGGAAAGAAAACTTTCAGTATTTGCTGAGCTTTTTTGAAAAAGTTGATAGACTGCTGCATATCAATAGCGGCATTTCTTTGGATACAAATATTTACAGCGATGTTGAGAAGATTTTGCAAGAAGCTACGTCAATGTTGCATGTGGAACAAATTATACTCTACCGTGTGGACGACGAAACTAAAGAAATTCTGCCGTATGGAAATTTCGCAGATAGTCAACAAGTCCCAAGGTTCCCAATGAACCAGGGATTTGTTGGCTACTGTATTGCAAACAAATGCATGATAAATGTTAAAGACCCAACATCGTATCCACAATTCAGTCCAGAGGTGGATTGTCCAGATCTTGATGCCGATCCGCACGGTTTAATATGCGTGCCAATCTCCTCCGGAGATAACATCACTGGTGTTTTCGTAGGAGTAAATAAGATGGGGCCGGGTAAGAAAAAGCTAATGTAGGTCCTGAATTTGCTCTGAGGAAATTTGAAAAGGAAGACGAGTATTTATTCAAATCCCTTAGTAATACAGCAGGTGCAATGATGGGTAATGCAAGGATATACGAATCAATGCACACGACGCAAAATAAAGTTACGGTGCTTTTGGAAACTACCAGATCGCTAGCTTCTATCTTGGATTTGGACAAGTTGATTAAAGTGATTATGGATTCCGCCAAAGAATTACTGAGTTCGGATAGATGTACATTATTCTTGCACGACCCCGAAAGGAAACAACTGCGGGCAATTATCCAAGGCAGAGATTCGGTGCAAGAAATTAGAATTCCATCGAACGCTGGTATAGCTGGCGCCGTATTTACGAGCGGAGGTAAATTCGCATTAATCCAGTTCCAATCAATATTCAAGATGCATACAAAGATTCCAGATTCAACCCAGAAGTTGACAAACAAACTGGATATATCACGAGAACAATTCTGTGTATGCCAATCAAGAATATTCATAGTGAATGTATTGGCGTGACCCAAATGATCAATAAGAGAAGCGGTGTATATTCGGCAGAGGATGAAATGATCCTAAGTTCATTTTCATCGCAAGGTTATTTTTGCTAACATCCAGCCGCTGTTGCTATTGAAAAGTCTCAGTTGTTCAAAAAGACCGAAGATATGAGAATCTACCTGCAAAGTATTTTGAGTTCCATCACCTCTTGTGTAATGACCTTGTCTGATTCAATGAAACTGGTAATTTCTGCATAATCCAGAACACCATAAATAGACCTTGGCTAATGAATGCGCTGGGCGTAGATGAGCAGTTCATGAAAGAAAACCCAGTGGAAAAATGGATTGGTGAAGAGCAGAACAAAGACTTGCTCAAGGATATCCGCGAAGTATACAAAAACTGGGAAAGTATTTACGTTACAGATTTCGAAATCAAAGGAATGAATTCCAGTGTTATTGTCAACTATCAGGTGATGCCTCTTATTGGAAGTCATGGCGTGGTTGTCGTTTTGGATGACATTTCATCAGAAAAGAGAGCTGTAATGACCCTGGGCAGATACATGTCGCCTGCATTGGCTAAGCAGGTGATGGAGGAAGGCAGCGGGCAACTCGGCGGAAAGAGAAAGAAAGTATCGATTCTATTCAGCGATATCCGCTCGTTCACAACTTTGTCGGAAGGAATGGATCCACCGGAAGTTGTAGAATTACTGAACCACCATTTTACAGATGCTGTTAACGCAATTACTGAAGAACAGGGTATCCTTGACAAATTTATCGGTATTTTTTATTAATATCAGGCGACGCCGTTATGGCCGTGTTTGGTGTTCCATTTGCAAAAGACGAAGACGCAATTCATGCATGCAATACTGCGCTCAAGATGAGAGATGCACTGGTTATCACAAATAGAGACCGTGAGGTGCAAGGAAAGAAAACTATTAAAATGGGAATTGGTGTAAATACAGGAATGGTAACCATTGGTAATTGTAGGTATTATCTGGGAACATTGGTTCACTGAAACGTATGGAATTCAGCTGTATCGGCGATGCGGTGAATCTGGCATCGAGGACAGAAGGCTTGACAAAGTACTATGGAATAACAATACTTATCACACAGCATACATTAGACGAAACGGGAGACGCATACCTTACCAGAGAAATTGAATCAGTTGTGGTAACTGGCAAAAAATTGCCTGTGAAAATGTACGAATTACTGGGGAGAAAAGGAGATCCACTGAGTCCAGATCTAGCAGAAACCTTGAGGCTATTCCAAGGCGGATTAGCGTTCTACAAACGTAGGATGTTTATTCAAGCTCAAGAATTATTTGAATCAGCTATACAGCTTTCGGACGACGGCCCATCAAAGGTACTCTTATCCAGGTGTAAACATTATATCATTCAACCGCCTCTCGTCGAGTGGGATGGTACCTATATAGCAGAAGGAAAATAATAAATTGTTATTACATTTATATTATCAAGCTCCAAATCTTGACAGAGATCTGACAATTACATTTATTACAAGTGCAAAATTAGAATGAAAAATAGAGGGCAGGAAAAGGCTCCAAGCGCTGAGCTGTGGGGAAAGTTGGACGTTGTATTAAAAGTAGAATCATTAGTAGTAGTTGAGGATGGTGTCTGTGCTGTTATTGTTTGAGGTGGCGAATTTGGTTGATTTTGGGAATTTTGGGACGGTTTGCTTTGTTGTTGATTTGAAGGGCTTTGTTGTTGATTTGAAGGGCTTTGGTTTTGCTGAGAGGTACTTGATTGCGGAGGGTTAGATTGCTGACTAACGGCGGATACTACTGGCGGATTGTTTACAGTGGTACTTGGAGGTGGTGCATTGTTTTGTTGCAAATCTGAAGGCACAGCTTGAACAGCGGTGTTACTGCTGCCGCTGCTATTGCCGTTGCTAGCATTTCCATTTGTTCCATCTGTCCCACCAGTTGACTGCGTTGATCCATTAGATCCAGATGGTTGGGCTGAACCTGAACCACTGGAACCTGGCAAATCTCCTTTTCCACTGCCACCAATCTCAACTCTGCTAATAGCGTTACCAGTTAATTGGATTAGTGAGTGAATGACAGCAGAATAGATCACTGTCAAAATCGTTAAAAGTCCAATATTCATGAACTGAAAAAGTTTTTCGAAACACCTGACATAGATCCAACGTCTGTTGAAACAGCTCGGCTTATACCGTTGATTTTGCTTGTATTTTAACTTTGAAATTTTCAAGTCCAGCTAAATCTCAAAAATGGCTTTACATCCGCAAACGAAGCAGTGGATACATTCGGTTACAGGGAGATACCAATTCCAAGAAAGGGTTTCGAATGATCTGGAAGCCTTATTATTACAGTACCGCGGTTTATCTCCAAAGACCGATTATTGTAATCGTTCCTAACGCAGATCAAAAAGAATTATTGATAAATATATTTGGAGTCCTGGGTATACAATTTCAAACCAGTCGCTACAATATTCCGGTTTCAATTTGGATACCCTTAAATTACCCTCAGCAAAATCCAGTAATATTTGTTACTCCAACACCTCAAATGTATATAAAGCCAGGGAAAATTGTAAATGATTCTGGACTTGTGTCTCTGAGTTTTAATCATCAACAGGTTTTTGTTTCTAATGTAGACGCTGCCAGTTATCTGTGGAATATTACAGAAAGAGTTTTCGGCAGATCCGCCAGTTGTAGCAAAGCCAGTACCTCCACCGAAAACGAAATCTGTAACAATATTTCATGATAGGATGTTTACGCTCAGCAGTCTGACTATTCGCAGAAACCAGCACCTTCACCCCCAAACCAGTACCAATCGCCTCCAAGATCAAATTATCCGATACAACAATCACCACCCAGGAATAATCTACCAATACAACACCTCCCACAACCTTCGCCGCCAAGTCAATTTGCAATCCAACAAAGACGTGGCTCTTACTCTAATTCTCCTCCCAATTCATTCCAGCCTTCAAATCAACAGCCGTACCAATCACTGCCAAATCAATATCAGCAACCATACCAATCACCGCAATTGAGCAAATTACCAGCTCCAGTCAAACCGAAAATTGATCCTGCTGTTGAAAAATTGCACCACCAAAAACAAGTGCTAAAGCAAAAACTCCAAGAAAGAAGTGATATTTTCAAGCAAAACGCGCCTAGAGAAACTGAAAGGTTAAAATCTCTGAATAATCAACTACTTGGAAACCAGAGATTCTTGGATGAAACCATCGCCAGATTACAAAAAATAGAAACCGGATTAAAATCAAATACAGATATCCTGCAGTTCAAGAAACAAGAATTAGTCAACAACATTAAATACCTGAAAACCATCCCTAATGTTGATGACCAGCAGTTCAAATATCCCACAGTGTTGCACCAGCAATACGTTGATTTGGCGGTAGAAAACTTTGCACTTGAGGATACCATTTACTACCTGTCAAAGAAATTTTCCAGTAATAGTCTCAAGGTAATTTATACTAATTTAGAATATCCGAGAGTTGAGTCGAACTGTTTTTATGAACAAGATGTTATTGAAAAAGATTAAAGAAATTGTTAATTAAGTTCTTATCAATATAACTTTAAATTCTTAAATCGACCAGCCTTAATTAGTATAAATAGAGACACTACACTGGCCAACACATGTCAATTCATTATTTCCAAATCCAGAAAATCATGTTCCTTGACTCGAATGAATGGATAAACCAAACTCTCACGCTTGCTTTAAATGAACACGACAAGAGCATGGCCTTGATGAACAATGGCTTTTCTTTGAGAAACAGCATGGTGTTTTACATGCCAAACAAAGAATTCTGGTTCAATATTACTGTTGACAGACCAACAAGGTTTAAATTGTGTTTGGAAAAAGATGATTTGGTGTTGCACTTGATTTTGGAACGGATGATGGTTAATGTAACGAAATTGGACCACGATCAGTACCGTGCTTTACTGGACAGGAAAGAATCTAATATTGCTTTACCCGATGAAGCTGGAAAAGAAACAAGAATGATTGAACCAGCAAGTGATTCACTAGACGGATATCCAATCAAAGAGTTTCAACATTTTGACACTATAGTTGAAAAAAGGATGACAAGTATGTTGTTGTACCTGGTACGGACAACGGAAACGTTTTGGTTAAAGTATAGCAAAGATTGGACAAAAGAGTACCAAGATAAAGTAAGAGAATACGAAAATTGTCAGGCACTACCGCCGACTATTGATGTAAATATGGATTTACAAGGATATATCGACTTGGCAAGAAAGGACACTCTCTATATGTTTTACAAGGGAATATTTAAAGACTGGAAAGAATAAAGTTTATTACAATTTCCCAAGACACTTGAGGCAATTTTCAAGTGCGGAAATGACTTTGTCAATGTGTCCATGTTCAGGTTCAACAGCAGAAATGTTCATGTGTCCAACTCTGAAATATTTGGTATTGTGTTCAGGATGAAGACCACCAGCAACTACAACTCCAGCTTGGGATAAGGATTTAAGAATTTCGCCCCCTTGCACTCCATCTGGGTAGTAGATTGCAGTCAAAGTATTGGCTGCTACTTTACCATTGACAGGCACCTAAATTAGAAAGTTTGTTACAATCTTAAGGCCGAATTTAGAAACTGCCTGTTTGAATTTCTTGCTTGCTTCAATATGCTTTTCAAACCTTTTTTCCATTCCTTCCTTCATGAATTGGTTCAATGATATTTCCAAAGCAAGAATCAATTGAACTGGAGGAGTAGCAAAGTAAGAAGGCTGTCCGGCTTCATACTTTTGCATAATTGGCAACCATTTCTTGAATGATGCAAAGTAAGTGCTTGGCGCAGCTTTTCTGTTTGCTGCTACTTGCAATGCACGCTGACTTACTACCAATAAAGCCAACCCTGGTGGCACACCAATAGCCTTTTGTGAAGCAGTCATGACTACATCAAGCCCCCACTCATCCATTCTGATTTCTTCAGCAGCAACTGAACATACACCATCAAGAGCAATCAAAGTATTTGGAGACACGCGATGAACTAATTCAGCAATCGACTTGATGTCATTCAATACCCCAGATGAAGTATCAACATGGGTAACAGTGACGAGTTTGTATTGCTTTGATCTTAATGCAGTTTCAATTTGTGCCAAAGTAGGAATCTAATTAAATAAACAATTACATCTCCGAATGGTGCTTTAACCTGGTCAACTTTCCCGCCATAAACAGAGAGACATTCAGCAAACCAATCTCCAAAAATACCAGTGTTGACTACGAGCACATTTTCACCTGGTTCTACCAAGTTAGCTGCTGTCATATCCCAAGTCAATGTTCCAGATCCGGATAAAATAAATGGCTGTCCAGAAGGTGCTAGCCATACTTGTTTTACCAATCTAATTGCATTTCCAAATGAATTGATAAATGATGGATCGACGTGCGAGGTTGCTGGAGTTGACATTGCGTTAAGGACAAGTGGATCGAATTCTACTGGTCCTGGAATCATACAAAGCTTGTGGTCTGCCATTATTTTTGTTTTTGTTGAAAAAAGTTTGAGCTGATGAGAAACTCTACGGAGAAACATTGTGTGTGAATTTAGAAGGCAGAATTTATTGAACCCTACCATTCTA